>CM075984.1:42894378-42969349 GCA_038087875.1 Malacoraja senta
GGAGAAGGGGAGGAGAGAGGGGAGAAGGGGAGTGAAGAGGGTAAGGCAAAGGTTCCCATTTACCCCAGGGGGTAAATTTGTTAATTCTGGATTTGTACATATTTTTCCTCATTGACTGACTGTATTTGGTTCTGGTATACCGGTATCTGTTCATCATTGGTTGTTCATAAATAAGTGAAATAGCATTGCTATGTGCTATTAAAGTTGCCAGGGGTAAACGGGACGAAAAAAGTTGGGAACCCCTGGGGTAAGGGATGGGGAGAGGATAAGGGATAGGGAGAGAATGGAAGGGAGAGGAGGGGAAAAGGGTGGGAGGAGAGGAGAAGGGTGGGAGGAGAGGGGAGAAAGGGGAGAGAGGAGAGGAAAGGGGGTGGGGGGGAGGGAGAAGGGTGGGGGAAGGAGAAGGGGGAGAGGAGAGGAGAAGGGGGATAGAAGAAAGGGGGAGGAGTGAGTGTCTAACTCACGATGATATTTTGGAAGCGGGACCCATTTTCTTCTGCAAGCAAATATAAAGTTGAAGCATCACATCTTATTAATGTCAAGCAAGATCTTTACTATTCCATTTCGGCAATATGTGTAAATAGAATTTTAAATTATATATTAGACCGGAGATGAGGAAACACTTTTTCTCACAGAGAGTTGTGAGTCTGTGGAATTCTCTACCAGAGGGCGGTGGAGGCCGGTTCTCTGGATACTTTCAAGAGAGAGCTAGATAGGGCTCTTAAAGATAGCAGAGTCAGGGGATATGGGGAGAAGGCAGGAACGGGGTACTGATTGCTCATGATCTGCCATGATCACATTGAATGGCTGTGCTGGCTCGAAGGGCCGAATGGCCTACTCCTGCACCTATTGTGTATTGTGTAAAGTAATTTAAAGGGACATTCCCGTCGTTAGCAAGCAGCTCGATGCAAAGGCTGATCCTTGTTTACAGGGCGAATTGTGAATGTTTTGACACATGACAATTTAAGAACCTTTACTCGCTCACATCCTTTCCTTGAGTCGGTAATTTGTAGGATTCCGTTGTTGTTACCCCGCCCCCAAAGAACCGTCTCCCTGAAGACTTTGGTCTAATCAGCAAATTAATGCAATAATTAATAACTCGCCATGGGTAAACTTTAGGAAGCTTTTGGAGAGCGCAACACCCTAAACAATTTGCGTTGGTGAAAGACAGTTTACCTTTAATTATTCCCCCATGGTATCAAGACTTGGCAGGTATCATTGTAACTGCGGTTTGCTACTTCGTATTCGTTTTATCGGCACAAAGACAATGTTTGATTTGCCTACGATCGTTCGTACTTAAAATAAAATAACATAATTTTTCTATATTTTAAACCGGGTGATATGAAAATATATCAGTGCAACAGTTGAGAGATGGATTTAAGGGACGCAGCGGAGAAAATGGTTAATAAATTAAACACTACTAGGTAACAGGCAGCATCTCTGGAGAGAAGGAATGGGTGACGCTTCGGGTCGAGAGCCTTCGTCAGTCTGAAGAAGGCTCTCGACCCGAAACGTCACCCACACATAGCTTTTTGTGTCTGTCTTCGGTTTAAACCAGCATCTGCACTTCCTTCTTACACACTACTAGGTAGCGTTCCGTTTAGTTTAGTTTATTGTCACGTGTACCGAGGTACAGTGAAAAGCTTTTGTTGCGTGCTAACCAGTCAGCAGAAAGACAAGACATTATTACAATCGATCCATTTATAGTGTATAGATACATGATAAGGGAATAACATTTAGTGATCATAGTTAAAGTAAGAAATGTTGTTGTAGGAATAGAGATTTAACAGTGTGGAGCGATTGTAATATGAGTTTGTAGATCTGCTTCTGCTAGCTAGCACGCAAATCGTCGCCTGTGCTGGGCGCCATAATCCATTGATTCCAATGTTTTAACTTTCAAAAATGGGATTTGATCTCCCCTGTACCCGCTTACCAGAAAATGACGGCCTTGAAATCGAGTAGTCTTTTGCCACGAGTCTTCTGCTCGCTGGTAACACCGAAGGCTCACTCGCATCTTCCGCCTCTGGTCCCAGCCACCGCTTGTTATCATGTGTAAATCCACCTTAGAGAGATAGAAATCGGAGTCTTTTGCCCAGATATTTTCAGACCAACAACACGGGATGTTTTTTTCTATAAAGTAAATATGTACAGTGTTTTTCCTCGGTCTCACGTTGCTTATTTTACAAATAATCTCGAACAAAGATAAGCGCTTTTTCCATTCCAAGCACAATGTTAGTTTACGCTTGTCAGGAGGCCTTTATGCCGAAAGGTTTTGGTGTTTAACACATGAGTGGTTAAAATATAAATAAGTGCACTATTTATTGAATTTTAACGTAATTCCCATAAAGCTCTCCAGATTAAAATTATGATATTAATACCTGAGGAGCATAATTACATAACAATATTCTATCTTATCTCACTAACCATCTGCTTGGTAGATTGGATTGTCTTTTTAGCTAAATGGATTGTATGAAGCACAAACGTGTATTCAATTATATTTTGGATTTGTTTGTATTTGACACGCTACTCAAATGAACGTGCAATATTTTTGATAATACCCGTTTTAAAGTGTTTATGTATATTTTGAAACAGCAGTTCAATGCCAACCATTAAAAACAAAAGCTGGGTGATCAGTTCTGTGGTGTTTTGATTAATGATCCGACGAGAAAGGTTGGTCAGTCTAATCAGCACTAGGAGACCAAGGTTATTCGTGCAAAATGGCCTCCATTTCTGGGTAGTGCGATTTTTAAAAATACCTACTGGTCATTCATTGTCCATATCTAAAATTAACTTGTTACAATAATGCGTGTATAATAAACCAATCGCTTTATGTATGCAGCCTGTGTATATGTCAGCAAAGGATCCTTAAATAAGCATTATTATTTCACACACTAATTTTAGAACATTTCCTTTATCTTTTAGGGACTATTTAACTTCAGGAAAGGTCATTGCGACTGATTTTTTTTTTAAAGCAGGAAGCCAATCTTTTGCGGTGTATTTATTTATTCAGCCCAATAGTTGAATCTAGGTACCACCTTAAGGAGCTCATTTGAGGCATTAGAAATAAAACCAGTAGCCATTTTGCAACTTTTGCTAAGCCATAGGTATAGGATTAAAATAACAAGACCACTCGTTTCCATGACAGGACAACTGGTAGCGGGGGCATCTTCTAAGACTTTAGTGATTCAGGATGTCCACGATGCAGGCATTTAACAGAATTGGATATATTATTTTTAATGCACACAACGCCTTCATTTCAACTACGTGTACCTCTCAATTCAAGTGCTGAATCAATGCGATTAAAGAGGCGTATTGTATCCTTGATGAGTTCAGAATTGTTTCTTAAACTTCAGCAGAATAATCATATAATAATGGTGCATCATATCTCACAGTGTCTGTGTCTGAACATATACAATGACTGATTTGAAAACAGCAATAGTTCGATTATATGGTGGAAACTTGGCTCAGGTGGGATGTGAGGCATGGATTAGAGATGCACGTTGCTGTTTGCCACACCCCTCTGGCATAAAAAGAAAACCCCGACTTAATAAGAACAAAGAGAAAAAATACAGCGGAGAGGAATGTACAAATACCAATTTTCTTGATACAAGGAACTGCATGTGCTGGTTTACAAAAATAAAAGCCACCGAATGATGGAGTAAATCAGCGGTACAGACAGCATATTTGGAGAACATGGTTAGGTAATGTTTAGGGTCAGGAAAAAGGGTACCGATCCGAAATGTCGCCTATCCATGCTCCCCGGAGATGCTGTCTCGCCCGCTGTGTTACTCCAGCAGATTTGCTTGATAATCGGCATCTTATTTTCCCTTTCATATAGATCTGTAATAACACCCGCACTAGTTTTAGAACTAATCAGGGGTGCTAATCGTTAAATGCTGTGCTGAATTTAATCTTAGTTGTATTCGCAAAATGTCACTATATATTTGTTAGTCCAGTCCGAAGAAGGTCTCGACCCGAAACGTTGCCTATTTCCTTCGCTCCATATAGATGCTGCCTCACCCGGTGAGTTTCTCCAGCATTTTTTGTCCACCTTCGATTTTGCAGCATCTGCAGTTCCTTCTTAAACACTGTATATTTGAAAAGCCTTGAAATTTGGCTTCCCTAGAGTTGGATATTCGCGGGTTTGCCGCTTTATTACCTAGTGGAAGGGTATGTTTTTAGCTCTCCTGGGGGTCATTTTGTCAGCCAGCTTCTCAACATATACTGACGTTCCTGCGTCAATTCTAATTTAGTTCAGAAAATGAATTTACTTTGAAAAACCATAACCACAATCGATTTTGCTTCTGACAATTACCTAGCCACATCAGTTATAAAAAAAGAGGACTTGCAATCGATTATGCTGCAAATGTTGATCACTATTTCAGATTCAGTCCTACAATAATTATGTTTTCTTTCATCTCGCAAATAGGCAGTTGTTATCATCTGATCTTCTATAAATATTCAACAGAACGGGCTATTTTATAGAAATGCCCTATTGCACTGCACTGTTGTCTTCAGAGTGTTGATATATTTTGCTCTCTCACCAGTGTATAAGCTTTCCACGGTTTAATACCTCACTGTGTCCATTGCAGTCGTGATTGATAATATACCTTGCAATTCACCTCTAACCCAGCATCTTTTAAAATCAAACCTAGTGACATTACTTATATTTAAAGCAAGACGAATTCACTTTACTTCTGTTTTTGTAACTCTAAATTCTAATCGATTGGGACTGATAGAAATTAAACTTGCCAGTTTTGAACTTTGGTTTATTTCTAAATTATCAACAATGGGGTTTTTTGGGGGGAATAAATGTTGCATTAATTTATGAGAATGTATGTCTTGCAGCAACATCGTGATGTTCTGCTGTTTGTGGGTGCAGTTCACACATGTCCCACACGAGAGGTTACTTGGAGGACACATCGTTTACATTAAACCATCCGTGTGGACTTTGGAAAAGTTGGTGCAACATCGCCCCCTTTGGGACATTGATTGCGTTGCCCACAGACACGACCTTGCTCCATTATAATCACCTCTCTCCATCTCCGAGCCAGTCCTGTTTGGAAACTACTTGTTGCAATAACAACCTTCAACTTAAAAAGAAGGAACCAGTGGCGGCTTGCCACGTTGTTGTTTTTTTAAATTATTTAAATCTATTCTTCAAATATATCGCAAGGGCTATGAATTATGAGTAAAAATGGTTGCCCTGACATAATGGATCTAGGAGTAATATATTTGGCCATTAGTAGAAGCAAATGTTAAGGTGAACGGACGAGTCTTTTACCCAAAGTAGGGGATTCAAGAACCAAAGGACATAAGTTTAAGGTGAGAGGGGAGATTTAATAGGTACCTGAGGGGTATCTTTTACACACATTGGATGGCGGGTTTATGGAACGAGCGGCCAGAGGATTTAGTTGAAGAAGAAAGATCTCGACTCGAAACATCACCTACGGTATTCCTTTTCTCCAGAGATGCTGCGTGACCCACCGAGTTACTCCAGCTGTTTGTGTCTATCTTCGGTTTAAACCAGCATCTGCAGTTCCTGCCTACACAGGTAGCCGAGACAGTTAATATAACAATATTTAAAATCCATTCATCTATTCGTAGATAGGAAATATTTAGAGCGATATGGGCCAACCGCCGGCTGGTGGGACTAGCGTAAATGGGATATCTTGGTTGGCATAGGCAAGTTCGGCCCTTTTCTGTGCTCTATAACTCTATGAATGTCTGAAGTAATGGTTGAACTACTTGCAGTTTCAAACCATTAAAGCCAAGCAAAAAGCCCACATTACACGTGGCGAGGTAGGTCTGATTTAAATAAAAGATGGCAAAGACACGTCATTTGTCGACAAAAGGTTTTTAACAGCAAGTCATAGTTCATACTTCAAAATTCGTGCCGTTCGCAGAATTTGAAGTTTAAGGGGGATTTCACCTGATTAAAACGTTCCCAGTTGTCAGATTCACTTGAATCTAAACATGGAGGCAAATGCTTTTTCAACGTCATTTCAAATATAAGATGCGAACAGGAGCTCAATGCAAAGCAAGGGAATCTAATCGCCCTCGGAATTATGTAATCGTTATTTTCCACCGCTGCCCATGGCATCCAACACGCCAATGCACTCGATATCATCTTCAACCCCGGGGTGAGATCAAAAAGGTCTCAGTGACATCAGATCGAAGTGATAGTTGCTGTAATGGTTGAGTGAAACATGCTCACTGAAACATGCTTCCATTTGATCACGCTGTCATAGTAATTTAAGATACGTTATGTTTAACAACTCCTTGTAAATAATCGTAATCAAATAATCAAAATGGAACAGGTTTGACTGGGAATATATAACTGTGTTGATATATGAAGTGGAGAATAAACGACTCAATATTTTGAATGATCCCGACAGTAATTCGAACATAAAAGGGTAGGGACAGAAGGGTACAGTCTGAAGAAGGGTCTCACCCATTCCTTCTATCCAGAGATGTTGCCTGTCCCGCTGAGTTACTCCAGCATTTTCTCTCTTTCATCGGTGTAAACCAGCATCTGCGGTTCTTTCCGACTCATAGAATACAGCATAAGAACAGGCCGGTCGGCCCATAATGCCTGTGTCGAACATAATGCCTGTGTCTGAAGAAGGGTCTCGATCCGAAACGTCGTCAATTCCTTCTCTCCATAGATGCTGCCTTACCCGCGATGTTTCTCCAGCATTTTGTGTCTACCTTCGAATTTATCAGCATCTGCAGTTCTTTCTTAAACATAATGCCAAGACTATCACTTATCGACCTATACATAACCCATATCCCTCCATTCCCTGCCTATCCAAAAGTCTCTTAAAAGCCTCAAACACCCCCCCCCCCCACCAGCCCGTTCAAGGCACTCACCAACCTCTGTGTAAAAAAAATGGCCCGCACATCTCCTTTAAACTTTGCCATTTTCACAAAGCTATGTCCTCTAGTATTTGAATTTTCCAATTTTTCTTAGTGTGTCTACGCTGATAGATTTCATTTTCATTAGCTTATGTAACTCCTCGCATTCCTCCAGATTTATAAACAGTTTTAAAATCCAAATAACACACTTCCATCCCCGGGACTTCCACATCAGGATCACCCTGCCCAACCTCCACAGCCAAGTAGGTATGTAGGGGCCAGCCGTGTTTATTTTCATATCAATTTAAACAGGAAAATATGCGTTGGTTTTATTCTCAGAATTCCGGCGATTGTGTTCTTGGCAAAAATCGATATTTTTGGTTCTAAAAACTAAAGACGTTAATTCGACTCAATTATTTGAAGCTCTTCCGTTCGTTACCCCACACACACACACACACACACAGCTCTGGAAGACGAACCCGCTGTTTTCATTAGAACAATGTTAATTGTTTCAGGGTGTTTGAAATCAAGTATGTTGTATAAACTGATGATATCTCACGGTCGTGCGAAGATGAAGGTATATTTTCAAAGTCCCGCTCTCTTAAACGCGGACTGTTTTTGTTTTTTAACGCAGAAAATAACTATTTGCATTCATCCTTGTCGCTTTCTTACTTATCTCAAAGGAAATAAATTTCAACAACATTAAAACTGAAGTTTAGTTGTTTTTCTATCTAATAAAACCCCCCAAATATAAACGGAATATAAGAATGATTTGAATCAAATTGAAGTTAAGAATTAAGAACAGCCGGCATTATTTACATTGTTCTTCCGAACGTTCGTGCTTCCGGGCACAATGAATAGAGATTTATAAAAAGTCAAATACCCAATCGCTGATTTCATTTAGATGAAACAAACTTCATTTGTTTTCTTTTTAAAACGTGTTTTAATTTCCCTAGATTTTTGTTTTAGTTGAGGTAAAATAGCACTATATATTCTTGAAAGACACAAAATGCTGGAGCAACTCAGCAGGACGTGCAGATGCTGCCGGTCCCGCTGAGTTACTCCAGCATTTTGTGTCTATCTTCAGTGTAAACCAGCATCTGCAGCTCCTTCCAACACTATATATCCTTAATCGACACGTGTGGGGAAAAAAATAAACATTTGTTAATTTAATCTTTGCATGCTCCCACATTTTAGAGACGTTTTATCACGAATATTTATTAAAGCAGCGAGTAAGCTGTGATCTGAAATGCAAGATAGACACAAAATGCTAGCGTATGGCGTGCACAGCCTAAAGTTGTAGGACAACTTGTTCTATTTGATCTTATTTGATTGTGCACGCCAGGTTGATTGAATTCGTCGAAATATTGCGGGCCACGTGGAGGTTGCAATCTCCCACCCCAATGCTGGAGTAACTCAGGGGGACAGGCAGCATCTCTGGGGAGAAGGAATGGGTGACGTTTCGGGTCGGGTCCCTTCTTCAGATTTAAATGTAATGTTGAAGTGGGGAAATGAAGCAGATTCGAATGTATCTTTGAACATGGAAGTGAATACGTTTTTGAAGAGAAAGACAAAGCAGAGCTGTGAGCAAAGATTGGGGTACTGTGGCTGAATTGATACTCCTACCGAAGAGCCGATACCGTCCTTCTATTAGACACAAAGGACTGCAGATGCTGATTTACACAAAAGGACACAAAGTGCTGGAGCACCACAGCGGGCGAGGCAGCATCTCTGGAGTACGTGGATAGGTCAGAGAGGAGAGAGGAGAGACAGGACAAAGCGTGGAAGCTCGTCCTTCTGCAATGTGCCGGCGTGCAGATATTTTAGCGGCACTTTGCATCGACGTTTGCACCTCGAGTACCGCCATGTGACATGTTTTGGAATTGGTACGAACATCAACAATTTCAATCCAAGATAGACCCAAAATGCTGGAGTAACTCAGCGGGACAGGCAACATATCTGGAGAGAAGGAATGGGTGACGTTTCGGGTCGAGACCCTTCTTCAGACCTGAAACGTCACCCATTCCTTCACTCCAGAGATGCTGCCTGTCCCGCTGAGTTACTCCAGCGTTTTGTGTCTATCGGTTTAAACCACCATCTGTAGTTCCTTCCTAACAATTTAAATCCATTGGTTTTTAAGTATTTTGTAATGCTGCCCTTATGAATAGCACCTCGAAGTGTATTTGAACCTTGTCTGGATCTTGTCTGTGGGAAGGAACTGCAGATGCTGGTTTAAACCGAAGATAGACACAGAATGCTGGAGCAACTCAGCGGGACCTCTGGAGAGAAGGAATGGGCGACGTTTCGGGTCGAGACCCTTCTTCAGACAAGACCTTGTCTGGGTTTTTTTTCAGTCCAACGTTTAGCTGTGCTTTCAATTGCTGAGCAATGCATTTAACTCTTGTTATTTTCAAATTGAAACAGAAATGACTCCCTGGTCATTTTTGACGCTGGGGCGCCAGGGGGCATCACACCAACAAGTTTGGAGCAACCTCCTCCAAATTATCGCCTCCGTTCGCTCTAGTGGCTGCAGTCGAGCTCGCCGCCTGCGCTTCAAGTTCCTCTCAACTGAAGGGGAATCAACGCACGAAACAAACCCTGCTGCCAAGGTGCTGTGTGTGGTTTGTCCGCCCATGTATGTGCTACGTTGAACGGCAGCCCGATTATCAGGTACTTGAAAACTTTCAGATGGGCCAAAAACGCGTCAAATGAGCGTCTCTTTCATTTAAAGGACACCTCTTGGCACCTTGTATTAAATGCAAGACTGATCTCACTTCGCACGAAGCGTGTGCATGAAGGAACTGCAGATGCTAGTTTACACCGAAGATGGTCACAAAATGCTGGAGTAATCAGCGGGCCAGGCACACACAGCGTTGCAGGTTGCATGTCAAGTCCAACCGCAGTCCTCGTCTAATGTGTGGTTAGAAACTGGTACATAGTTTATCCATTTTACGTGGGACTAATGCAGTCCCCACTTTATGTTGTTTCCTTATGTAGTATCAACATATGACATATTGCTACCACCAAATGTGGACTGTACCAGTCTTTCTTTCATTGATTTTAAAGTTGTCATCATTGCTGGGATGGTTGCAGGTGTGATACCATCCCTACTTTCATACAACGAATATCTTGCTGGGGCAATTGAGGAGCAGTCGAAGGTTTAATACTCGGACGGGGATCCAATACAATGTATTAAACTAGTCAGGAACCCCTCTCCCGACCCCCCAAAAAGAGAACCAATTTGTCATAGACTCGTGCAGACACGTAAACAAGCCCGTCGGCCCATCGAGTCCGTGCCAACCATCCGGCACCATATATATTAATCCTACATTGACTCCATTGTAAAGTTAGATTTTTAAATGTTCCTCCTGCTTCACGGCAGTGTTTGTTTAGGACAAGACTTTGTTCGAAACAACGGGTCTGAAGAAGTGTCGCGACTTGTAACGTCGTCGAAATCCATGTTTTCCTGGGATGCTGCATAACAAAGTTACTCCGGCACTTTGGGTCTTTTCTGTTCAAAACAACATTTATTTCAAGACTTTTAATAGTTCATTAAAATTCTCAAATTGCCGGAGTCATGTATAAACACATTATCTGGTTTAAAACACCCAAATGTAAGTAACCTACCCCAGTAATTTATTACGGAGGAAAAAACACTCACTGAAGATATCAGAATGAAGTATTAATGTGTTTGCTGTCAGGAATCACAAATTTATTGAGGCATTATTATTAATATTATGATAGACATTTACAAAGCCTAACTTAAAAATAAGGTACAACCAACCTTATTCAAAATTAAATGGTTTTAATATAAATATTTATGCACGACAATATGTTAAACATGTGTAGGAAAGAACTGCAGATGCTGGTTTAAATCGAAGGTAGACACAAAATGCTGGAGTAACTCAGCGGGACAGGTAGCATCTCTGGAGAGAAGGGATGGGTGACGTTTCGGGTGAGGGCCCTTCTTCAGACTGATATCTATTCATTTACTCCAGACTGACTAGCCTGACCCACTGCGTTACTCTATATTTTCTGTCCCTATCGTACACATTCCAGTGACATATTGTACTGCTCACAGATTGAATGCTTCTCTACTTTTTGAGTGTCGAGGGCCAAGGATCATAACATGAATTTAGTAGTTAAAAATGTTGGAAAATGTCAAGCATAAACCTCATAACTGGATCGTGCAGCACATTCCAGGTTAAATTGATGATTGCATCTTAGCTGAGCTTCATGACAGAACCGTTCTGTGCTGAAGGTGCATCTGCAGTCAGAGCCTGTATCCCAGGGCAGATAATTTCTGATTCTAGGTGAGAACAATAAGAAGAATGCCCACTATATTTACGTCAGTGAGCAGAAAAGCAGAGCCTGTTGTAATCCATAACATCGAACATAGAACAGTACAGCACAGGATGGGCCCTTTCTGCCCACAATGTTTGTGCCGAACATGATGTCAAGCTAAGGTGGACACAAATTGCTGGAATAACTTAGCGGGTCAGACAACATCTCTGGAGAAAACTAATTGGTGACATTTCAGGTCAAGACGCTTCTTCAGAAGTCTGAAGAAAGGTCTCGACCCAAAATGCCACCTGTTCCTTTTATCCAGAGATGCTGCCTGACTCACTGTGTTACTCCAGCATTTTGTGGCTATCTTTGGTGTAAACCAGCATCTGCAGTTCCTTTCTACATACGATGTCAAGCTAAACTGTTCTCATCTGCCTGTACATGATACATATCCCTCTATTCCACTGCACTTCCACATGCCTATCTGAAAGCCTCATCAGCACCACTATAGTATCAGCCTCCACCACCACCCCTTGCAATGCATTCCAGGCCTCCACAATTCTCGGTGTAATGTAGGGGAATTTATATATCGTTGCACCGAGTACACTTTATAACCATATCCAAAGCAAAAGGGGAATGTCTAAGAATTGTCAACATATTTGGCAAGAGACTGTACTAACTTCAACAGTTGTAATCAATTGGGATTTAAATACAACAATAAAGTGTGACAAGTTTGGACATATTTCAGAAAGATAAAAGCTAACAGCAGACTTCCTGCCAATGGAACAAGTTAAAAGAAGGATTAGCAGATGGGTCATTTCATAGGAGGTTGTTGGAATGGTACCAGTAATGAAGGACTTCAGTCGATATGCTAGAGAAGCTGGGAATAGATACAAAATGCTGGAGTAACTCAGGGGGTCCCATTGAATTACTCCAGCATTTTGTGCCTATCTTCGGTGTAAACCAGCATATGTAGTTCCTTATCATATCAGTCTGAAGAAGGGTCTCGACCTGAAACGTCGCCCATTCCTTCTTTCCAGAGATGCTGCCTGTCCCGCTGAGTTACTCCAGCATTTTGTGTCTACCTTATGTAGTTTCATCCTACACAAGAGAAACCAGGATTGTTTTCGTTAGAGTAGAGAACGTTAAGGACAAATGCAGCAAAGCAGATTACAATTATAAGTGTTTTCATATATTGGATAAACTGATGACCGAGGTACAGTGAAAAGCTTTTGTTGCATGCTAACCAGTCAGCAGAAAGAAAATACATGATTACAATCAATGCATTTACAGTGTATAGATACATGATAAGCAGTGTTGCAGAGTTAATTTTTTAGGTGCCGGAGCTGTCAAACAGAGGCGTCATTTCAGGTTTTGCTTGGGTGGGGGGGGGGGCGGCAAGCAAGTCTCCCAAGAGGGTCAAACAAGATTATAGCCTATCACTACACCCCAGTGTATAACATACAATAAAACATATAATACTTAATTTAATAATGTGACAACATATTGCACGGTTGCCCTCACTAATTATCATGAAATATAATTATCAAGCAAGTAAAGAAAAAGTTCGGTATTCATGTATTTTACCAATTTATAACTAATTACCTACTTACCAAATGCCACCAATGAGAAGTTTCACAATAATTTCCACAAAGGGTCAGGCGTAATATGTGTTCAGGGGTGTGAAGCAACTCTTGTCCTGGTGTCTTCTGCTGATCTGTGGTACTGCAGCCATGATGTGACGTACGGCTCAGGATTAGAGATTAATCTACAGAGTGGCACGGACTACCACAGATGTAGCCTTACTAATGAGACTGAGTCAGAGCAGACAGCAGGGCCCGCAACGCTTAGCAGTTATAACGCTAAGCTGCAGTTATAAAAGTAACAGAATTTACCGAAATAAAGCAAATACGTTTTTTTGCGTTTTAGCCACCTAAATTGGAACCAACTTAACCAAGTAAAGTGTGAAAAAAGAACGTCTAATGAACTATTGCTAAAGCCACGAATATGGCAGAATATTAGTATCAAAAGCGGTAGGTTGGCTACTCTGCCTCGACCCGTTTCTCACGCAGAAATACCTATTGCCTGATGGGAGAGGCAAGAATTCAGATTTATGATATTTGGCAAATGAAAGCGCAAATGCAAAATGAAAGTGTTTCTGTTGAGTCAGACAGCATGAAGTCGAGCCCTTTTGCCCTCCAAGTCCAAATTCAAGTCTATGCTGACATCAAGCACCCATTCATACTCATCACCATATTGTCACAACTTCTCCTCAGATTCTATCTATCACTCGCCTAAATATTACTGTCCCACTTAGTCGATTTTTCAGGCGACTGCCGGCGACTGTCAAGTCGTAGCTGGTTTCTGAAACCCGGCGACTGGAACGGCGACTGTCAGAGTGGAACACACACGCACACATCACTTCCTTCATCAGCCAGTTATGCAGGCGGGGGACAGGGCAAGCAGGAGGAGTGCTGACTGAGTGAAATTCACATGGTGCAAAGCCAATGTGATACAGACACACACCACGATGAACAGGAAGGTTGGCGCTGTAATTAAGACGGTGAAAGCACAGTGTAGGGGAAGGGTCACCTAAGTCCTTTATAATAAGGTGGAGAGGGGGGAGAAGGGGTGAGAAGGGGGAGACAGAGAGGGAAGGAGTGGAGACAACTTTTGAGAAGCCAGAAATGCACCACTGTGAAGCTCGGCAGATATTAACATCACCGGTCGGTTATCCTTCGTTCTGAAAACGACTGTTTACGTTTTTTTCCCAATGAGCTAAGGAAATTCACCGGTCAGCACCGGCTACAACCTACGACAACCTACGACCTCCTGGCGACCCACTAGGACATCCTGGCGACTCACCTACAGCACGAGAATTCTCGCTACCCTCCATGGCGGCTTCATTCTGGTCGCCGCTAATTTTTCAACATGTTCCGAGAATGCGGGAACTCCTCACGACCATGAAGGCGACTCCCCGGCAACCACCCGCGAGCATATGGTGACCTTGTGGCGACCGCATAGTCTCCTGTAGTCGCCTAAAAAGTTGTCTATGTGGGACAGGCCCATGAGGGCATTTTTCAGTGGCAACTAACTCACCATGGGACATGGAAGGCAACTGCAACATCCAGGTGAAATCCATAGGTCACAGGTAGAACCTGCACGTTCCACAAAGACAGCAGAGGTCAGTACTGAGCCTGGGTTGCAGAAATGTGAGCCACCCATTCATTTGCTTTCAATGGGGGGGAACAAACAAATGTTCTGTCTAATTTGTAGCCAATTTGCTATTATACAGAACAGCACAATTCTACTAGAGAATTACATGAAGCAGTGAATCAAATACTGTACCACAGCCTCACAACTTTAAAAACATATTTGGAAGGCCTTTAAGGTCTTCATTTAGATATTTGCTCATAAGAAACAAATCTGTAATACATCATTTATATTTTACAAAATTGTGTTCTCAGTCATTCTATCCTCTTAATTATTTCAAATTCCCTTTAAAATTTAAAAGTGCAGAACTATAAAAGTCACCATCAAATTATGACTGTCTGTAGGAGTGATTACCCAAAAGATTTTTTAAAAATGCTTTTATTTAAAGTTGTCTTCTATTCCATAAATATTGACAAATAAAATGTAACATATTAATGGCATATGGATCATGTGCAGGTAGATGAGATCAGTTTAACTTGACTCCATGTACGGCACAAACATTGTGGGCCGAAGGGCCCATTCCTGTATGTATAATGCTATCAATCAGATACTCACTTCCACCGATTTGCATTTTCATATCACCCCTGATGCATATCCCAAAGCACTCAACAAAAATGCTTAAAATTGGACACTCAGTCAAAAAGATGTTTGTCAGGACAGATGATCAAAACGTTTTACGAAGGACATAAATTTCAAGCAACTTCTGAATGGAGAGAGACAGAGATTTGTAGCAGAGAATATGTGAGTGGAGCCAAGAAGGTGAAAACATAGCTACCAGAGGTGAATGGTTATGTTAAAGATTTATAGACAAGAGACAGTTGCAGAGTTAGAGACAGATAACCTACCATTCTTCTCCCTAAGCCTACAAAACACACACATAAATCATTCAATATACTGATTCCACTGACTTTAGGCATTACTTTAGAGATACAGCACGGAAACAGGCCTTTCGGCCCACCAAGCATGTGCTGACCAGCAAACCCCCACTAACACTGTCCTACACTCTATTTACCGAAGCCAATTAAGATACAAACCTGTACGACTTTAGAGTGTGTGAAGAAACTGGAGCACCCGGAGAAAACCTATGCAGCCACCGGGAGAACTTAGAGACTCCATAGAGACAGAACCTGTGGTCAGGATCGTACCCGGGTCTCTGGCGTTGTAAGGCAGCAGCTCTACTGCTACAGCACTGCTACAGCAACCACCTAAGCATGAGAATTGGAAATGTTGCAAATTATAAATAAAAGAGCAAATAACTATTCATATGCTGATCGTTTGCGACAACGACCCCAAACCAGTAGTTACCTGAAATTTAAAGCCTCCTTGCCAACAGCACATAAAGCAGCTTCATACCTTTATTGTGGTTCTTAAGGATGAGCCTTCAGTTTAAGGGAGGAATCATTATTGAGAAGTTCTTTAGTGATGTTGCGCTGGATTTAGGTGCTGAAAGTGCACATGATCACTGCCCACACTTGAGTATAGATTTTGAGTTTAGGCGGGGAGATTTGCAAAGGCTACTGGGGAGACTTTAAACTAGAACGGTTGGGGGGAGGGACTCAAATAGAGAAAGCTAGTAGAAAATGTGGGAGGCAGGAGGCAGAGAAGGGAAGCACTCGGACCCAAAATGTAGGGGAGAAAGAAGAAAAAGATAATAAACAGAGAATAAGTGGTGGTGGGTTTCTTAAATGTGTATATTTTAATGCTAGGAGCATTGTAAGAAAGGTGGATGAGCTTAGAGCCTGGATTGACACCTGGAAGTATGATGTTGTGGCGATCAGTGAAACATGGTTGCAGGAGGGCTGTGATTGGAAACTAAATATTCCAGGATTTCGTTGCTTCAGGGGTGATAGAATTGGAGGGGCAAGAGGTGGGGGTGTTGCATTGCTTGTCAAGGAAGATATTACAGCAGTGCTTTGGCAGGATAGATCAGAGGGCTCGTCTAGGGAGGCTATTTGGGTGGAACTGAGAAATGGGAAAGGTGTAGCAACACTTATAGGGGTGTATTATAGACCGCCAAATGGGGAGCGAGAATTGGAAGAGCAAATATGTAAGGAGATAGCAGATATTAGTAGTAAGCACAAGGTAGTGATTGTGGGAGATTTCAATTTTCCACACATAGACAGGGAAACACATTCTGTAAAAGGGCTGGATGGTTTGGAGTTGTAAAATGTGTGCAGCATAGTTTTTTGCAGCAATACATAGAGGTACCTACTAGAGAAGGGGCAGTGTTGGACCTCCTGTTAGGAAATGAGACAGGGCAGGTGGCGGAGGTATGTGTCGGGGAGCACTTCGGGTCCAGTGATCACAATACCATTAGTTTCAATATAATTATGGAGAGGGTCAGAACTGGACCTAGGGTTGAGATTTTTGATTGGAGAAAGGCTAACTTTGAGGAGATGCGAAAGGATTTAAAAGGAGTGAATTGGGACATGTTGCTTTATGGGAAGGATGTAGAAGAGAAATGGAGGACATTTAAGGGTGACATTTTACGAGTACAGAATCTTTATGTCCCTGTTCGGTTGAAAGGAAATAGTAAAAATTGGAAAGAGACATGGTTTTCAAGGGAAATTGGACACTTGGTTCTGAAAAAGAGAGAGATCTACAATTTTAATAGGCGGCATGGAGTAAATGAGGTGCTTGAGGAGTATAAAGAATGTAAAAAGAATATTAAGAAAGAAATTAGAAAAGCTAAAAGAAGATATGAGGTTGCTTTGGCAAGTAAGGTGAAAGTAAATCCAAAGGGTTTCTACAGCTATATTAATAGCAAAAGGATAACAAGGAATAAAATTGGTCCATTAGAGAGTCAGAGTGGACAGCTATCTGCAGAGCCAAAAGAGATGGGGAAGATATTGAACAATTTCTTTTCTTCGGTATTCACCAAGGAGAAGGATATGGAATTATGTGAGGTAAGGGAAACAAGCAGAGTAGCAATGGCAACTATGAGAATCAAAGAAGAGGAGGTGCGGACACTTTTGAAAAATATGAAAACGGATAAGTCTCCAGGTCCTGACAGGATATTCCCTAGGACATTGAGGGAAGTTAGTGAAGAAATAGCAGGAGCTATGACAGAAATATTTCAAATGTCATTAGAAACGGGAATAGTGCCGGAGGATTGGCGTACTGCGCATGTTGTTCCGTTGTTTAAAAAGGGTTCTAAGAAGAAACCTAGCAATTATAGACCTGTTAGTTTGACGTCAGTGGTGGGTAAATTAATGGAAAGGATACTTAAAGATAATATATATAAGCATCTGGGTAAGCAGGGTCTGATTAGGAACAGTCAACATAGATTTGTGCCTGGAAGGTCATGTTTGGCTAATCTTCTTGAATTTTTCGAAGAGGTTACTAGGGAAATTGATGAGGGTAAAGCAGTGGATGTTGTCTATATGGACTTCAGTAAGGCCTTTGACAAGGTTCCTCATGGAAGGTTGGTTAAGAAGATTCAATTGTTGGGTATTAATGGTGGAGTAGCAAGATGGATTCAACAGTGGCTGAATGGGAGATGCCAGAGAGTAATGGTGAATGGCTGTTTGTCAGGTTGGAGGCCGATGACTAGTGGGGTGCCTCAGGGGTCTGTGTTGGGTCCACTGTTGTTTGTCATGTACATCAATGATCTGGATGATGGTGTGGAAAATTGGATTAGTAAGTATGCAGATGATACTAAGATAGGTGGTGTTGTGGATAATGAAGTAGATTTTCAAAGTCTACAGAGAGATTTAGGCCATTTGGAAGAGTGGGCTGAAAGATGGCAGATGGAGTTTAATGCTGATAAATGTGAGGTGCTACATCTCGGCAGGACAAATCAAAATAGGACGTACATGGTAAATGGTAGCGAATTGAGGAATGCAGTTGAACAGAGAGATCTAGGAATAACTGTGCATGGTTCCCTGAAGGTGGAATCTCATGTAGATAGGGTGGTAAAGAAAGCTTTTGGTGTGCTGGCCTTTATAAATCAGAGCATTGAATATAGAAGTTGGGATTTAATGTTAAAATTGTACAAGGCATTGGTGAGGCCAATTCTGGAGTATGGAGTACAATTTTGGTTGCCTAATTATTGGAAGGATGTCAACAAAATAGAAAGAGTACAGAGGAGATTTACTAGAATGTTGCCTGGGTTTTAGCAACTAAGTTACAGAGAAAGGTTGAACAAGTTAGGTCTTTATTCTTTGGAGCGCAGAAGGTTAAGAGGGGACTTGATAGAGGTCTTTAAAATTATGAGCGGGTTAGACAGAGTGGACGTGGATAAGCTTTTCCCATTGAGAGTAGGGAAGATTCAAACAAGGGAACATGACTTGAGAATTAAGGGACAGAAGTTTAGGGGTAACATTAGGGGGAACTTCTTTACTCAGAGAATGGTAGCTGTGTGGAATGAGCTTCCAGTGGAAGTGGTGGAGGCAGGTTCGATTTTATCCTTTAAAAATAGATTGGATGGGTATATGGACGGGAAAGGAATGGAGGGTTATGGTCTGAGTGCAGGTAGATGGGACTAGGGGGAAGTAAAAAAATAAATAATAAAAAAGTGTTCGGCACGGACTTGAAGGGCCGAGATGGCCTGTTTCCGTGCTGTTATGGTTATATGGTTATATGGTTATTGTCACATGTACCGAGGTACAGTAAAAAGCTTTTGTTGCTTGCTCACCAGACAATACATGATTATAATTGAGCCATCCACAGTGTATATATACATGACAAAGGGAATAACGTGAATAACATTTAGTGCAAGGTAAAGTCCGATCAAAAATAGTCCGAGGGCCTCCAATGGGGTAGATAGTAGCTCAGGACGGCTCTTTAGTTTTTGGTAGGATGGTTCAGCTGCCTGATAACAGCTGGGAAGAAACTGTCCCTGAAACGGGAGGTGTGCGTTTTCACACTTCTATACCTTTGGCCCGAGGGGAGACGGGGGAAGAGGGAGTGGCCGGTGGGCGACTCGTCCTTGATTATGTTGGTGGCCTTGCTGAGGCGGCTTGTGATGTAAGTGGAGTCAATGGGAGGGAGGTTGCTTTGTGCGATGATCTGGGCTGCATGCACAATTCTCTGCAATTTCTTGCAAGAATATCACAGAAGATTGTAGGTCTGCTGGTGACTACAGGGACAAGGGAGGCCCAAACCATGTAGGAATTGGAAAGAAAAGGGTTTAAACTGATAACTTTACAGGTTACTTTAAGGATGGATATGGATCTGGAGCTGGTTTATGTTAGGTCATGGGGAGCAAAGATTACAGCAGTCTGAATTAGAGTGGCCAGTCAAAGGAGTTCATTGCGACGGCCCAAGAGGTAGCAAAAATGTGAATGAGAGTTTGAGCAGCAGATGAATTGAAGCATATGTAGTGTAGCACATTTGTTATGAATATCACATCACACTTTCAAAGGATTAATTTTTAGCATTTACCAGAAATGATCTGTAAATTGGAGACAGCTGAATAACCAAGTTTCAGTAACCATCTTGCAACTAAACTTGATCTTGTTGTGGCTAAGACAAAAGTAAGAATACATGTATGCAAAGGGCACTCAAACAATAGAGTCGTGCAAATGACGGAGGCTAAAATGACGGAGAACACAATATTGTAAAACATAACTGATACGTGAGATTTGTTTCGTATCAGCTGATAGTAAAACGAAGAACTTAAATACATTCTAAATATCTTTTTTTTTAAAGGTCGCCTGATGTAGGCTGCAATATTTGACTGGTGTACACTTTTACCTGCAAAAATCTACCTTTCAGGAGCTGGTTGACCAGCCACCTTGTCAGTGAGCGCATTAATGTACACATTATCCACATCATATTTAAAAAATACCTGGGTGAGCACTTGAAGAGTTGTAATTTGCAGGACCATAGGCCAGAAACTGGGAAGCTGGGAATTGATATTAACTTCAACTCCATTTATGGCCAGCATAGATGCAATGGGCTGAATCATTCTGTCATAAATTTATTTGATCCTACCAAAAGCCTGCCTTACATAGAATTGAAATTAGATGGAAGTAGACAGATCATGTGGAACTCCCAACTTCTAGGTTAAACTCAGCGGGACAGGTAGCATCTCTGGAGAGAAGGAATGGGTGACGTATCGGGTCGAGACGTTTCCCGTAATTCTCCTGTATTTGTTTCTGGGGTTTGATGCTTTCCAGAGTGCCTTACAGTGAGTGTATGATAGATGTAGGCTTTTGACATTAAATAGTCTGCTTAAACCAATTGTACCCAGTCATATATATGGAGAAAAGGGAGAAGAATTCGCAGCACAAAGCCACAGTTGTTTTGAGACTTCAGAGAACACCTCTCCTCCTTGCACGAGGAAATGTGCAACATCCCCGTTCTTCAGTAAGTACGTCCTCACTGAAATCTGTCACAACTTGAACCTCACAGTCAGACATGTTGCTGCCCACTGTCAAGGGGACCATTGCAGCAACAATTTTCATAAGTGATAGGAGCAGAATTCGGCCATTCGGCCCATCAAGTCTACTTCGCCACTCAATAATGGTTGATCTATCATTCCCTCTTAACCGCATTCTCCTGCCTTCTCCCCATAACCCCAGACACCTGTACTAATCAAGAATCTATTTATCTGTGCCTTAAAAATATCCATTGACTTGGCCTCCACAGCCTTCTGTGGCTTGGACTGAGTACACAGTGGAGCTGGGCATACTTGTAACTTACCACTATTTACCATCATTACCACATTAGATATGTTATAGGAACCTACCATATAGTTCTCAATCGATTCCATGCAGCAGGTGGAAGGAGCACTGGGCTTTCATTTTGAGGGGGGAGATTGTGGAGTGGGAGGTGAAGAGTGCTGGAGACACGCAGCAGGTAAGGCAGCATCTGTGGGGGGGAGAAGGTCTCAATGTTTCACTGTGCAAACCTTCCATCAGGATTTGGAGAAGCTAAAAAATGAAGCAAATTGTAGTTGCGGAGAAGATAGACACAAAATGCTGGAGTAATTCAGCAGGACAGGCAGCATCTTTGAAGAGAAAGATTGGGTGACGTTTCGAGTCGAGACCCTTCTACACTCAGGGGAGAAGAAACTAGAGATATGGAAGGGTACAAAGTGCAGGTAAGGTGTGAAAAGGACAGATCAAAACAGACGACGATCAAGGAAATGTGCGATGGTTCATTGTCGGCTGAGGTAAAGGTAATGAATAACTAGATACAGTAACAGTTGACTGAGAGGTACAGGCAGTGAATAGGTGAAGGGGGCTATGAATGGAGTCAGTGACTTGCAATCGGTGTAGTGGTCTTGGCCGGCAGTGGGCTGAAACAAGTTGTAATAGCAGTATTATCATACACAATCCTCCTCATCACATTATGTCACACCTTTCCCCCATAATCGCTTCCGATTTAAGATGTGGTAACCTGCCTTCTCACCTTCCCTCCTCTGCTCACCAAACCCTGTCTGTTTACTTGCCTGTTTGTTTTTCTCCTATCTTTCTTTATTTCTATCTATCTATCTATCTATCTATCTATCTATCTATCTATCTATCTGTCTGTCTGTCTGTCTGTCTGTCTGTCTGTCTGTCTGTCTGTCTGTCTGTCTGTCTGTCTGTCTGTCTATCTATCTATCTATCATCTCTCTATCTGTCTGTCTGTCTGTCTGTCTGTCTGTCTGTCTGTCTGTCTGTCTGTCTGTCTGTCTATCTATCATCTCTCTATCTGTCTGTCTGTCTGTCTGTCTGTCTGTCTGTCTGTCTGGCTGTCTATCATCTCTCTATCTGTCTGTCTGTCTGTCTGTCTGTCTGTCTGTCTGTCTGCCTGTCTATCATCTCTCTATCTGTCTGTCTGTCTGTCTGTCTGTCCGTCTGTCTATCTAGAACTTTTTGTTGTTTACTATTGGTTTTACAGAGCACTGTTAACATATCTTTTATGCTGCTGCAAGTAAGAATTTATTGTTCCATTTCAGGATATATGACACTAAAACACTCTTGACGCTCTTCTCTCTTGACCTTGTCAATGAGTGCTGCACAATGTATTTCGTTTATAGAGCAGACATGGTTGAACATTGGGCAGTTAATCGTTTATGCATGGCTTCTTAGCATGTTTGTATGAAGCGCACAAACCTTATAATAGATGTTTGTATGAAGCGCATAAACCATAAACCTTTTAAGTGACAGAGATTATTGTGGGCGAGTGATAAGGTGATGAGAATTGTTTAGTGTCTGAGCCTAATGTTACGGTATTGGGAAACCTCTTTTGAAATTGCATTTAATGACTTTGACCATTCATTTGAGGCGATCAAACCTCTTGCACGCGTACATTCAGTTGCCGAAAAAAATCCCATCTTTTCTTGCAGCCAAAATGGATATCCACTTTGAGAGGTGTTAAAGAAGGAACTGCAGATGCTGGAAAATCGAAGGTACACAAAAATGCTGGAGAAACTCAGCGGGTGCAGCAGCATCTATGGAGCTGCACCCGCTGAGTTTCTCCAGCATTTTTGTCCACTTTGAGAGGTGCTGGCTGCCTATAAGTGGAGCAGACTGGCTTTAAGTGAAGACAGACACATAATGCTGGAGTCTCTCAGCAGGTCAGGCAGCATCTCTGGAGAAAACGAATAGGTGATGTTTCGGGTCGAGACCCTTCTTCAGACTGAGTATCAGGGGAGGGGGAAACCAGAGGCATGAAAGGTACCAAGAACAAATGATTGAAAGGTATGATAAGGACAAATCAATGGAAATCATGGAAAGGTGGAGCCCACAATGGTCCATTGTTTGCTGTGGAAAAGGTGATAACGAGGGGATACGATCAGTGAAACTAAGCAGGACGACAGTGAAACTAATAGTAGGACTAGGGTGGGGGAGGGATGGCGAGAGAGGGAATGCAAGGATTACTTGAAATCAGAGAAATTAATATTCATACTGCTAGGTTGTAAACTACCCATGCAAAATATGAGGCACTGTTCCTCCAATTTGGAATATTGACTCCTTGCTATAGTATTAAATGGTGAAAATGGCAACTCTTAGCAAATAAGCAGCCAGAAGACTATTTTCATCACGCACAGTAGGTTTAAATTAATCCCAAATTATAACCTCTATGTTTGAATGTGCAAATCAACTTCAGATCCCACAAATTCTGCTGACTGGGATCAAACCGAGGTCAGTTATGGAGAACTAAAGTTATGTTGGAAATGCTTAAAACAAAAAGCAAGATGATTCATACTATAAGTATGAATCAAATGTTTTTAGTTTTGTATCAAATACCTAGAGTGTTAAGCATCACAAAGACTCTTTAAGGATTACATTAGGTGGAAATATCACGGAAGAGCAGGAAGTAGCAGATGTGTTAAATAAATTCCTCACTTCAAACTTGATGTGGAATCTAAATCAGATGTTGGGGTTAGCAAAGCATGTGTAGGCAAGAATCCCAAACACATTAAATTATTCACAGGGCACTGATCCAGATGGAATACAACACAAAAATCTTCTGAAGGTAGGTGAGACTCTGGTTAATACTTCCAAATCATTTTTAAAAACAAGCGTGCATCGCATTCAAATCATTTGTAATAGCAGTAAATGGACAATACCTTCATGCGTTAATGTTGTCATCCCTTTAAGAATCTTGTCATGTGATGAACTGCTCACCGAGATGCAATGTGTGTAGGAAGGAACTGCAGGTGCTGGTTTACACTGCAAAATGCTGGAGTAACACAGCGGGTCAGACAGCATCTGTGGAGAAAAGGAATAGGCAACATTTTGGGTCGAGACCCGAAACGTGTTCTGATGAAAGGTCTCAACCTTAAATGTCAGTCTGAAGAAGGGTCGCGATCCGAAACGTCATCTATTCCTTTTCTCCAGAGATGCAGCCTGACCCATTGAATTACTCCAGCATTTTGTGTCTATCTCTGAGATACAATAATACGTGTGGCATGTTCCGAAAGAAAGACACAGTAAGAACGTGGTCAGTTTTTTTAAAAGTTCCTTGTATGAATCACATACCTTTGCTCATAGTTAAAATACACTGACTATCATCCAGTATCTGAGAGTGAATAAGTTAAATCAGTCTGAGGAAGGGTCCCGGTCCAAAACGTCACCTATCCCTGTTCTCCACAAATGCCGCCTGAACCCCTGAGTTACTCCAGCACTTTTTGCCTTTTTTTTAACAAACCAGCATCTACTGTTGCTTGTTTATCCAAGTGAAATGCTGTGGCAGATCACGGTATATCTGAAAACTGTAGGGTACCCTGTAAAGCTATTGAGGTTGAGAACAGAATGAAATATACTGATAATTTGGAGATGTATAGTGTAGATCAATCACTATTGCTAATTTGATCCATGTCTGGCTTTGCTGCTGTTCACCCGATCCATAATCCAGTTCGGGTTTCCTCTCTACCATCTGGTGGTGTGTGTCTAGCAGTTCTCAGTTTGATCTAGGACTCAGAGCCTACAACAGCTTATGTAATGCTGTCTCTATGTGATGTTATTAAAATACTTATTATGAAGTTAAATGGCTCAGTGTTATCAGTACTTCATACATGGTGTCAGAAGATATCCCACTTTTGTTTAGGTGTTCCGGCTGCAGTTTCAGTAATAACTGATGCACACGCCACATTCTACATGCCATTTGAGAAACATTAAAAGGAAGATTTGGTAGTGGGCAGGGCCAGATTTACGTTTAAGCTAGACAAGCTTAAGCTTAGGTCCTCGAGATCTAGGGGGGCCTCGGCCCGCTCCACCAAGGTGTATAAAAGTCTTGACATAGTGGCGTTGTTACAAAACCTACCATCAGTGGCGCTGTGCGATAATGGCGTTGTTACAAAACCTTCCATCGGTGGCGCTGTGCTTGCGATTCCGGAGGATTTCGTGGTGTGGGGGGGGGGGGGGGGAGGTTAAAATGCAGGTGAGGTTTATATTCGTTGTGGAGAGGAATTTGCTCCAAAGATCCTTGGATCCTTGGAAGTGCAGGACAAAGCAAAAGGTATGTCGTTTATTTAACCCTTTTCTCCCGCCGAACCTCGCCGCCGCACCGGGGGCCTACCCACCTCCGCGCCGCACTGGGCCTACCCTCCTCCGCGCCACACCGGGCCTACCCACTGTAAAGATGTGTCATAACGCACTGTATCTTTACTACTGTTTATTCATAATACTCATTATACACATACTTTGCTGCCCTAGCTGTCCGTGGTCTGTCACTGGAACCAGAGAGAGAGAACTGGGTGGGAAGGTTGTAATTATACTGATGATGTGGGGTGTGGTTAGTAGTGGTGAGGTCACTATGTTAAAGGTACATGCACATATCATCTACATCCTTCCCCTTGGAAATAATAAGCAATACCGAAGTGACAGGGCGACCACGTCTCATACGCTACGAGCAGGTGAGCAAACAGTTAAACAAATTCACCATAATGGATAGGCGGCCTGACCACCCGCCCGGACCGGGTACGCAGTTCACCATCCCCCCGTTCTGCAGGCGGAGCATGAGTAGGAGCCGGCGCGGGGGAGAGAACCGGGGAAACAGGAGGAGAACGAGAAAATGGAGAAGGAGCAGGGGAAGCAGGAGCAGTAGCGGGAAGACGGGCAGGCGAGGGAGGACTGGCCGGAGGGGCAGGCAGCGTTGTCGACAGTGGGGGGGGGAAAGGGATCTGCAGGCGGCGGTGGTGGCTCGTTAACAACTCGCAGATGTTGCTGGGACCGGCGGTAAATGGTACCGTCATGGTCGACAAGGTAGGACCGCGGCGAACCAGCAGTACCGACGACGATGGCAAGCCTGGGGTGACCGGAGGGGGACTGCATTCGGACGACTTGGCCTGAGAGCAGAGCCGGGAGAGGACGACAAGACTTGTCGTGGGAGCACCGTTGGATTTCTTGTTTGAAGGCAATGCGCTCCTGGACGGCAGCGGGACGGAGGACAGAGGTAACGAGGGACCGCTGGGTCACCGGGATCGGAGGTCTCGTAGTGTCGCGGCAAATGTTTCGAAGGTTGAGGAGGGCCAAGTAAAAATCAGAATGGGACAGTCTACAATGTTCCAGCAAGTCCTTAGCACTGCGGACAGCACGCTCTGCCAACCCGTTGCTTTGTGGGTACTCTGGGCTGCTGGTGTAGTGTCGGAAGTTCCAACTGGCAGCGAAACTCCGAAATTCTGCGCTCGAGAACTGGCCGCCGTTGTCCGATTGAAGACTTGCCGGGGTGCCATGGGTTCCGAAGTGGTGGCGCAGCTTGCCGATAACGGCCGAAGAGGTTAGGGAGTGCAGCTGGTCCACCTCGAACCAGCTGGAGTATGAGTCCACAAGAACCAGGAAATTCTTTCCAAGCCACTCAAAAATGTCAGCGGCGACGGTCATCCAGGGCAGCTCTGGGGCAGGCTGTTGCAGAAGCGGCTGCCGTTGCTGATGGGGAGCGAGGCTATTGCAGACAGAGCAAGCGGAGACCCTCTCCCGGATGTCTTGGCCATGCCGGGCCAGTAGAACAAACTCTGGGCCTGAGACAGGGTGGCCTCGGCCCCAGGATGACCGCGGTGGGCGGTCTGAAAGTATTGGTCCCGCAGGGCAGCAGGCACGACGACCTTGTGTCCCTTCACGACCACGCCGTCGTGCAGCACGAGCTCGTCACAGACCAGGAAGTAGGGCACGACTACAGGCGGCAAGGATGAACGACGGTCTGGCCAGCCCTGCCTGATGACGTTGGCAAGCTGCTGCAGGGCAGGGTCCTTGGCAGTGTTGCTGACCAGGGACTGCATTTGCTGGGAAGGCACGATGTTGACGTTAAGCACCATCAGGTCGGACGATCCATATGGATGGCGATCAGTGGACGTTAGTGGTGCGCGGGACAGCGTGTCGGCCATGAACATGTCCTTGCCCTTGCGATATACAATTTTAAACGTAAAACGCTGGAGCTGTAGCATCATGCGCTGCAACCGGGACGCGGCAACGTGGATGGGCTTGTTGAGGATAGAGACCAGCGGCTGATGGTCGGTTTCGATCGTGAAACTGTTGCCCAGGATATAGTCCTTGAACTTGGAGCAGGCAAACACCACAGCAAGCAGCTCCTTCTCTATCTGAGCATAGCGCTGCTCGGCAGGGATCATGGTGCGGGACGCGTAGGAAACAGGCAGCTGCAGGCCATCGTGGAGCTGCAGACAGGCAGCACCAAGACCGAACTTGGAGGCGTCGCAGGTAAGAACAATGGGGCGGTGCAGATCGAAGAATTGGAGAGTGGGGGCACTGGCCAGCCTGGACTTCAGGACGTCAAAAGCTGTCTGGTGATGCGGGAACCAAACCCAGGCAGTGTCCTTCTTGATCAACTCCCTCAGGGGCGCGCTCAGCTCGCTGAGGTCGGGGATAAACTTCCCCAAGTAATTAACCATGCCCAGGAAACGTTGTAGGCTGGCCACGTCGGTGGGCGAAGACATATCGGAGACCGCAGCTGTCTTCTGCGGGTCGGGCTTCAGCCCCGATGCGGTAAAAACGTGGCCCACATAGGTGACCTCCGGGACGCGGAAACAGCACTTCTTGTTTGAGGTTGATTTCACGGGCCCGGTCCAGGATTCGACGGAGGTGGAGATCGTGCTCAGCAACGTCTTTATCGTAGACCAGGATGTCGTCAACGATGATGGCACACGGCAGACCGATGAACAGCTGCTCCATCGTCCGCTGGAAGACCTCGCTGGCAGAGTTGATCCCAAATGGCATGTGGAGGAATCGGTACCTGCCGAAAGGTGTGCCGAAGGTAGTCAAGTAGGAGGACCGCTCATCCAGCGGTATCTGCCAGAAGGAGCTCTTGGCATCGAGAACCGAGAAGACAGTGGCCGGGCCAACCTGTGCAGCGACGTCCTCCACTGTTCGCATGGGGTAGTGAAGGCGTCTGATGGCAAAGTTCAGGTCTTTGGGGTTGATGCAAATGCGAATTTCACTCTTGTCCTTTTTCGCCGCAACAACCATGGTTGAGACCCACCGGGTGGGTTCGCTCACCTCCTTCAGGATGCCCATGGTAACCATGTCGAGCAGCGTTGACTCCACCTTGTCCTTCATGGCGAAGGAGACGCGGTGTGGTGGACGGATCATAGGCTCAACATCGAAGTCGACAATGATCTTGTAGCAGCAGGGCAGCTTGCCCAGCTTGTCATCAAAACGGTCAGGATATTCGCGCAGGGGGTCCATAAGGGTCCGAACCTGGTGGATATCGCGGTGGAAAGAGACCAAGCCGAGGTCCTGGCACGCCTGGGCACCCAACAGGGTGATGTCGTTAGTATCCAGTATATAAAAAGTGAGGGGCTGAGCGACATGCAGTACCTTGCAGTGCAGGGTAGCCCTCCCCACTGGAACGAGCACGGCTCCCCCATAGGCATGCAAAAGGGAGTGATCGGGAGTGACTTTCTCATCAGACCTTATCTTCTTGAAGAGGCCTATTGACATAACATTGGTCGCGGCCCCCGTGTCGAGTTTGGCAGTGAAGGTCGAGCCGTTGACAGTAACGCGAACCGAAGGGTTCATTATCAGAGCAGGTACATCCAACACCGAAAATATGCTGGTCTCCCCCTGGGAGGAACTCGAATCAGACAAAGGGAGTTCGTCACACTGTGAACCAAGTGCGCTATCAGCTCGAGCAAGGTTGTTTAACATTCGGCGAGGAGCAGGAATTGGCTTCCCACGGGAGCGACAGGGTGCAGAGAAATGGTTTAATTTCCTGCAAAAGTTACACGTTTTTCACAGTGCAGGGCACACATTAGACTGGTGGGAGATAAAGTTGCAGTTGGGGCACCGCTGGGGGCTGCTACCCCCTGACGCGGGGGACCCCCGTTGTCGTTGTGGGCCAGCGTTTCGCCGGCGACCAGCAACGCTGGGAAAGTTAATGTCATGATCAGCAGACGACACCGCCGAGGCGACAGCCTCAGCCATGCGGGAGGCGTGCAGAGCCTCGGTTAAAGACAGGTCGTGCTTCCGCAGAAGTTCAGCCCTTAGTTTTTCATCTTGAAGACCATACACTAAAATGTCCCGGGTCAGTTGATTGGGGGTCAGCGTGTCCAGGCTGCAACGCCTGGCCAGGTGACGCAGCCCAGCGATGTAGCTACCAATTGACTCTCCAGGAAGCTGACGCCGGGTGAACATTTTAAAACGCTCTAGGATGCAGTTAGTGGGGATGTCGCACATCGCGGTAAACTTAGCCATAATACATACCGGGTCCCGAGCATCTTCACCAACAGCATAGACAAATGACTCAGCCCGTTCCAGGGCATCAGGACCAGCCAGGTTGAGAAGCAGGGAAGCCTGAGTAGCAGCGGTGGCAGCAGGATGGGCGATCGTGACGTAGTGTTGAAAGTCACATCTAAAGACACCCCACCGATGGACAATGTCCGAGTCGAAGACGAGCATGTCGGGTTTACGGCAAGAAGTGCCCATGGCACGGGAGATAAAAAAACAAAATGGGAAAACGGTTCAAAAGAAAGAAAACCCGATAAACTGGAGACGCAAAGGTACGAGTCTGACACCATGTAAAGATGCGTCATAACGCACTGTATCTTTACTACTGTTTATTCATAATACACATTATACACATACTTTGCTGCCCTAGCTGTCCGTGGTCTGTCACTGGAACCAGAGAGAGACAACTGGGTGGGAAGGTTGTAATTATATCAGTGATGTGGGGAGTGGTTAGTAGTGGTGAGGTCACTATGTTAAAGGTACATGCACATATCATCTACACCCACCTCCCCGCCGCACCGAGGACCTACCCACCTCCGCGCCGCACCGGGGGCCTACCCACCTCTGCGCCGCACCGGGCCTACCCACCTCGCTGCCTCACCAGACCCGTCGAACCTCGCCACCCCACCGACCATCCGCCCACCGGGATGTCTCACGCTTTGCCCACTGACCCTCATCATTCCACCGCCCTCCAGTAGCCCGCAGCTGTTGCCTTACCTGCAGCCTAGGCTCAGCACCGGGCCTGAAGTTTCCACGCTGCAGACTCCAACTCCCCTGGGTTTGACTGCGCTGGGTCGTAGTGCTAGTCACCAGAACCCTGGTAACCTCAGTGACTGTTCCACTGGGTCTTCCCCATTCCCAGCTCTTCCCCACCCACACTACAGTCCTCATATCCCCCTACACCCTGACCACCCACCACCCCCCCCCATCAGACATCGCCTTGGCCTCAGTCCACTCACCTGCCTTCCTCCGGCCCCAACCGCCATCCCTGCCGTGTGTTCACCATCCCCCCTGACCTCCCCCTCTCAGATACTGAATGGTCTGTCCTCAGCAGAGGTCTCACCTTTGTCCCCCTCTGTCCCCACCTCAATGAGTTCCGCGCCCCGCCGCGATTTGGAGCTCTTCTTCCGTCGCCTCCGCCTCACACCGTTCATCCATGGGAAGGAGTCCTCGCCCCCATTGAGGGGGCGAGGACTCCTTTTCCCGTCTCCAACGAACCCCCTCCTCTTGGACCCCCCCCTCATGGCCATTGGTACAATGAAATTTGGGGGTCACCATCCGACGTCGGAACGGGAGAACATTCTCAGCGGCTTGGACTTCCGAATCGGCCACTTCCTACCGGAGACCGCGGCTCCCGAAGTCCACAGGCTGAGCTGGGCGGAGATTCACGCTGGCGGCCCTCGGCAAAGGGTACCCAGGGCTCCGCGATATTAAAATCAGCGCGGCCCGAGGCTGGGAGCTCCGCAAACCACAGCTCCATGATGTTGAAGCAGCAGGCCCAACACTCCAGAGCTTCAAACGGCAATCCAGGTAAGGCATCGCCCGCTCCGCGGTGAATCCAATGTGTATTTTAAAACCAACTGTTTAATGACAACATACAGTAGGATCTAAAAGTGTCACACTGTCACTGTCGGGTAGTCATGGTCCTCTAGTCGTGGGGGTGGGGGATTGGGAGGGGGGGGAACCTCACAAGCGAAATAGCTTAGGACCTCTCTTAATCTAAATCCGGCCCTGGTAGTGGGGCTTCACCAGCTCTGCCATTCTATCAGCATGGTGACACAGCATGATAGAGTTGCTGCTTTACAGAACTTGCAGAGCCGGAGACTCGGAACGATCCCGATTACAGGTGCTGTCTATACGGAGTTTGTCCGTTCTCCCCGTAACATGCGTGGGTTTTCTCCGAGATCTTCGGATTCACTCCAAAGACGTACAAGTTTGTAGGTAGATTGGCATGGTAAATGTAAAAAATTGTACCTAGTGTGTGTAGGATAGTGTTAATATGCGGGGATTGCTAATCGGAGCATTCTCAGTGGGCCGATGGGCCTGTTACCGCGCGGTATCTCTAAACTAAACTAAAAACAGTCACTGACTTTGCCAAAAAATAGTCTTTCTGGATAAACCTGAAAAGGAAGCAGCATTTGCCTGCAGACTGTCCATTACATTCTTGTCTAAAGTTGAATAGCCATATGGTATGCAGTTGGGGCATGAAGTCGGAAAGTCATGTTGCAGCTTTATAGGACTTTGGTTAGGCTGCATTTGGAGTATTGTGTGCAGTTCTGGTCACCTCCCTGCAGGAAGGATGTGGAGGCTTTGGCAAGAGAACAGAAGAGGTTTAGAGTTTAGAGATAGAGCATGGAAACAGGCCCTTTGGCCCACTGAGTCCACGCCGACCAACGATCACCCATTCGCTAGTTTAATGTTTACATATCTGTTGTGCTGCTGCAAGTAAGGATTTCATTGTTCCTTTTTGGGACATATGACTATAAAACACTATTGACTCTTATCGCACTATTGTACCCTACATACCAGGGGGAAATGTACAGTAACCAATTAACCTATAAACCTGTACATCTTTGGAATGTGGAAGGAAACCAGAACACCCGGAGAAAACCCACGCGGTCCCAGGGAGAACATACAAGTGTTTAGTACGGGTGTCAGAGGTTATGGGGAGAAGGCAGGAGAAAGGGGTTAGGAGGGAGAGATAGATCAGCCATGATTGAATGGTGGAGTAGACTTGATCGAACCTGGGTCTCTTGCGCTGTAAGGCAGCAATCTATCACTGTGCTATTGTGCAGCCCAGACATTAGAACAATTAAATAAACCCTTGGTAGTGCTAGAGGTAGTCCATAGTGTTCTGTTGTCAAGGTAGAATTAGGGTTGTGCCAGAGAGTAGTAGTGATAACGACAGGTTGAGAAATTTGGGATTGTATTCTCTGGAGGAAGCTGAAAGGAAGCCTGATGGAAATGCATAAGATTATGAGAGGGGGCTAGATCCCTGGAACATGCTGCCAAGGGTCTCAGTGAAGGCAGATATGATAGTGGCATTAAAAGAGGCTTTTAGATAGGCACCAGGATATACACGGAATGGAGTGGTATGGATCACGTGCAGGCAGAAGAGATTAGCTTAACCTGGCATCATGTTCAGCATGGACATTGTGGGCCAAAGTGTCTGTTCATGTGCTGTCTGTTCTATGTTTTAAAAAAAAGACACAGTGCTGGAATAACTAATTGGGTCAGGCAGCATCTCGGGATAACATGGATAGGTAATGTTTTGGGTCGGGACTCTTCTTCAGACTAATTATATGTTCAACGTTTACTGGGAATGTGGAAGATAGTGGGATAAATGGGTGTACACAGGGGTAGGGTAGGGAAGGGAGACCTGTAGAGGGAGGGGATATAATTTGAAATGGGAGAATTCAATGTTCATACAAATTTCCCAAATAAATCAGTTTTTCGCCACTAAGAGTCAAATCAAAAGTGTATCACGTCCTTTTCAGGAAGTTGTTCTATGTCGATGATGGCATTGGCTACTGCGCAGGATCTTCCACATGTTTAAAAAACATAGATTGACCAACATCATTGTGACCTGGGATGAATTGATAATGTGGTGCTGGATGTTAACTGTATTACACATGCAGCTAAACCCTACAGTCACCACCAGTCCTTCACTTGACGCTGAAATCAACTTATTCATTAGTAGTGTAGGAAGGAACTGCAGATGCTGGTTTACACCGAAGATAGACACAAAATGCTGGAGTAACTCAGCAGCACAGGCAGCATCTCTGGAGAGAAGGAATGGGTGAAGTTCTTCAGTGGTACTTCAGTAGTTCTTTGGACCCTTGTTCATTAGTGGGGCTACAGATGTTTAATCTGCCCATTGTATGGAAGTGCAGGGTGATAGCAAGCTAACAGAGGACACCAAGATACAAGACTACTGACCTGGACAACCCATGCCAGGATATCTAAAGTTTAACAGTTTCCACTGTCCTTGCCACAGATGCCTATGGCAATTCCTGGTAGGACAAGATTGGAACTTAAGAGCTCTTAGAGCATGTTAAGTCCATCAGCACACATTCATTGTGGAATCAAAGAACTGCAGATGCTGGTTAGTACACAAAATGACACAAAGTACTGGAGTAACTCAGCGGGTCAGGCAGCATTTCTGGAGAACATGGATAGATGTCATTTGAGGTCGAGAGCCATCTGAAGAACTTTGTGTCATTTTGAGTGCACAGGCGTTTGTATGGTGAAGATGTTCGTCATCCATTAACCTCCGAGCGCCAACGACCCAGGTTCAACCCTGACCTCGGGTGCTCTCTGTGTGGAGTTTGCACATTCTCTCTGTAACTCCATGGATTGGTCCCAAGTGTTCCATTTTCCTCCCACACCCTAAAGACATCCTGGGTAACAGGGGGCATTTGACCTGGGTGGGGGGGGGGGGGGTAGTAAAATAGAATGAGTGTAGAATTTGTTCATTTATCCCTTTGAGAAATAAATTGGAAGATAATAATGATAATAATGAATAATGAAGAACGGCAATGTTGGAACCACTGATAGGCTGGATTGGGGAAGGATATTGTATTTTTAGCCTGAAGGTCATTGTGAATCTGAGAGGTTTTCATTAACAATTTTATATTAGCATTATTGTTGCAGGTTTTTTAATTCCGAAATATTTAATTCTCCATACGCTGTGGATGTGGGTTCAAATCTCCATGTCTGGTGGTCCAAGACTCTCTACACTAATCCAGTAATTTAATAAACTGTGCAGAATAGTTTTAATAGAAATCAAAGTTTTTTTGTTTTATACCTTATAGAACTCTCAGTTAAAGAGTGATATATTAATAAATTCTGACTAAATTTAGTGACTGAACTGGATGTGACACATTGACATCAGACTTGTTTCCTGTATCGATTCCAACTACACTCAAACGTGTTTCCTGTGCATCTGATTGCTAAGTCACTGTGACTATGGCATCACTACTTTAACATATTGTCTTCTAGAAGTTCAAACTACCATTCATAACGCATGAACTATCACAAAGAAGTGCTTCTCAACTTAAATTAAGATTTATTTTTAAATCCTCCACAAAAAAATACCAACTTCAAAAAACCACAATCTAATGAGAGACAATAAAAACAATTGTCTTGTGAAGGAGGCCGGGGCAACATATCAGTCTGTAGTTCTATGGTTCTTATTTGTATTGAATTTAAATTTACACAGCAACATAATACAGAAGGGAAGAATTAGCATCTTGGGTGGATAACTGGTAGCCCGATAGATAGCCTTTGCTAGTTTACAGAAGTTTAACTAATCACCAGAAACCCGTGCACTGAGCAATGAACTGCATTGCATTATTTTGGTAAATCATAGTACAGGTATTAGGTTCTTCTCTGCTTCATCAAGCAGCAATCAAACACTTTTACAACAAATATATCTAGGTGCCAGCAAGGCAGGCATGTAGTTCAGAAAATTATAATTTCATGGTGTAGAAGGCTGCCACAGAAGACTGTCGAGGCCAAGCCAATTGATATTTTTAAGGCAGAGGTAGATAGGTTCTTGATTAGTACAGGTGTCAGAGGTTATGCAGAGAAGGCAGGAGAATGGGGTTAGGAGGGAGAGACAGATCAGCCATGATTGAATGGTGGAGTAGAATTGTTGGGCCGAATGGACTAATTCTGCTCCTATCACTTATGAAGATGATGCTTCCCAACTAGTTAGCCATAAACTTAGAAACAAGGAACTATAGATGCTGGTTTACACAAAAGGACACAAAGTGCTGGAGTAACTCAGCGGGTCAAGCAACATCTCTGGAGAACACGCATAGGTAACGTTTCAGCTTGGGACCTTTCTTCAGAGTCCGAAGAAAGGTCCTGACCCAAAACATCACCTATTCGTGTTCTCCAGAGATGCTGCTTCATCCACTGAGTCACTCCAGCATTTTGTGTCCTTTTAGCCATAAACTTAATTGATTAGAAGGATTCCTGATAGCAAGCGGGAACTAGGTGATCTATTATTGTAGTGCCTCATCACATTTGGGATCTAGATTCAGCTACAGCTCGGATCAATACCTGCAGATCACTCTTCTTTGCTATTAAAAAAGAGTTTCCTGTTCACTGTCGCAGATGTAACTTAGGTACCCAGTCAATGTGGATCTTTAGCACAAACCTGCCCACAAATTGAAAAGTTATCATGTATGGAACTAGCAAACTGCAATGAAGTGGTCACCCATTGTTCAGTCACTAGTGCAAAAGGCTATCATCAGATAGAGTAAATAGATTAGTGCTTCTGCCCTGCTTCCCAAAAGTCCTGAATGGTAAGGAGGAACTGCAGATGCTGGTTTAAACCGAAGATAGACACAAAAAGCTGTAGTAACTCAGTGGGACAGGCAGCATCTCTGGAGAGAAGGAATGGGTGACGTTTCTGAAGAATGGTCTCCACCCGAAACGTCACCCATTCCGTCTCTCCAGAGATGCTGCCTGTCCCGCTGAGTTACTCCAGCTTTGTGTGTCTATCTTCATCCTGAATGGTAAACTGTCCTTCCTGGTAACGAGAGACCAAAATGTATTTTGCAAACTTCCTGATGACTTCTTGATCAATGGGAGCGAAGCACAAATTTATTATCATTATAAATATTTTAAACCATGATTTCAATTGTTTTTTTCTAAATAGTGGTGTCATTGTAAGAAAATGTTTAAAAACACTTTCATGTTGAACGACCGTGGGTATTTGGAAATGGATCTGCCTTGTGACTTCGTAAAGGTGTAGGTCTAGGCACGCTGACCGTCCTTGTTTTGACAGCTATGATGCACATGCTTTTCTGTGGGTCTTGTACACTGCCAGAGCATTTACATTGGAAAATGAAAGCAGAAATCCAAATCCCCATGTTTAGAGCAAATATACAATGCTGGCTTTCAATGCAAGTCAAGGCAACAGGCAAATTAAACAGCCTGAGGTCACAGATTTCTATTTGACCGATGATCTCCCAGGGCCTTTTAGTAAATGAAACATGCCAAAAACTATATACGCAGTCTAAACAGCCAAGGCCACTAAACCACACTGAGCACACAGACACTTATAGCCGAGGCTGTATAAATCTGTAATAGAAACCCAAACTCGGACAGACCTCTTTGCGAGTGTCCATGAATTATTTGTTGGCAAATCTCTGACTTGTAAATGAATAACATGAAAAGTACTGGTAGGGCCTATTGGAAAGCACAGCTTGGAAGCAAATGAATGCAGCTAGGAGTAATCACATTGGTGCTGATTCCTGAGAGAAACCAGATATACTTATCGATTAGATTTCAATTTATTACGTATAACACTGAATAATATAAATTTTCTTCGAGATATTGAAATACTTTTCAAAACAATAAAGCTAACGAAAATGGTTTGTGGACTTAGACTCATAGGGTCGTACAACATGGAAACAAGCCCTTCAGCCCAACGTGCCCCGGACGATCAAGATGCCCCATCTACACTCGTCCAACCTGCCTGTGTTTGTCCCATATCCCACAAAGCCTTTCCTATCCATGTTCCTGTCCAAATCTTTTTTGAATGTTGTTATAATAATATTAATAGTATTATGAGTATTCTGAATCACAGCTGATTTTAATGTTAATTTTGTACAGTTTTGCAAACATATCCATGGTTGGGGAGAGGTGAGAAATGAGCAACATCCAACCAATTACTTTAATTGGAAAAAAAATCATTGCATGTGTACTAAGGAACTGGTCTGTTCCCATCTGATTTATTCCGCTCCTTCAAAGGCAAGGGGAAATATGACATCCTCTCAAAAATTGTGAAATTCTGATAATAGTCTTCTTCTTACATGTCCATCTTCCATGTTTCAAATGTTAACATCGCTGTCATCGTCCGTCCTGAAAAGGACGCAAGCTTCCGGCGACAATCAGTGGGAGCCATCACTTGTTGCAAAGATGATGGTGGTAGCGGAATTAGTTTGGGATACTTCCAGTTTCCAGCCTCACGACGTGGACGTTTCTGCTATGCTTTCATTTTCCAATGTACGAGACAAGCAGAAAGGTCACTAAAACCAGATTACGTAGTACATTTCATCAACCTCAACTCTGTTCCCGTTCGTCACTTTATTGAGAAATAGGCACAAGATTAGTAGTCAGTAATTTCATGCCGTGGCTTCAGTTCCTCTTTCTTCAAATTTTCTAATCTCATCAGTGCTAATCTGTGGAGATAATGGAGACACAAGAGACTGCAGATGCTGGGATCTTGAGCCAATGATTTTTATGGAGATAATGACTAAGTCAGAAAATGTTCTCAAAAGAAGGCGACATGAAAACAGATTGGCAATCAAATACTATGGGCTGGGAAAAATAATTAATCATCTGCCACTCGCTTGGTAAATGGAGGGTGTAAGGTTATAACAACTGATAGGGTGGCTCAGTGGCACAGCAGTAGAGTTGCTGCCTTGCAGCACCAGAGACCCACTTTTGATCCTGACTATGGGTGTTGTCTGTATGGAGTTTGTCCGTTCTCCCTGTGACCGCATGGGTTTTCTCCGAGTACTCCGGTTACCTCCACACTCCAAACTCGTACAGGTTTGTACATTAATTGGCTTCAGTAAAAATTGTAAATTGTCTCTAGTGTTAGGGTATGGAGATCGCTGGTGGGTGTGGACTCGGTGGGCTGAAGGGCCTGTTTCCGTGCTGTATCTCAGAAGTCTAAAGTCTAGTCTAAATTGTGATGAGGAAATCTCAAGTTAGATAGTCGATCTCTACTAAATTAACTAATCTCCATTGGGATGTCAGTAAGGACATATTGGGTCGCAACAGTGTTGACCCACTTGTCTATAATTTCCATGTCTGATTGCTGTACCAAAGGAAAATGTGAATGGTGTTCAAAGTCAAGGTCATGAGGATCTGTGCATCATTCGGGGATGGAAGCCAGCCAGAAATGAGAAGTCTAGTTACTTCTGTGAAGTGTTGTACATGTGATGTGGATTTGTGTCGGCACTAATGAATTTAAGACTCATTAGGTCAAGATGTTAAATGTACATAAAAATACATTGATTTTTGTATCTATGGATGCAACACAGATTCATTTGCATGCAAACAATGATTGAAACAGGACATTTCACTTTAAGATCTTATCTGATGCCAAGAATTGCATTCTATTTATATTTGTAAGGCAGATAGAGAGATTCTTGATTAACACAGGTGTCAGAGGTTATGGGGAGAAGGCAGGAGAATGGGATTAGGAGGAATAGATCAGCAATGATTAAATGGCGGAGTAGACTTGATGGGCAGAATGACCTAATTCTACTCGTATTTCTTATGACCTCATGACCTTATGACGGTCATTGGAAGGGATTACGAAACACACGGATTGTCCGAGTTCCTTCCACAGACTATGGTCAAATCAGCAATTGTGGATTTAACTTTATTTATTATGGATAAATATTGCAGGAATTTCATCTCAGTCTCTAAATGTAATGAGTTGGACGCCATCAGTCTCCATATTCCTGTCACTAATATGGAGTTTGTATAAGAAAGAACTGCAAATGCTGGCTTAAACCGAAGATAGACACAAAAAGCTGGAGTAACTCAGCAGGACAGGCAGCATCTCTGGAGAGAAGGAATGGGTGACGTTTCGGGTCGAGACCCTTCTTCAGACTTGATTTTCTTCTTGACGGCATATGGAATGCAGTCTGACTGATAGAGACAGTTTACACAGTACAGAAACAGGCCATCAAGCCCAACTTACCCATGCCAACCAAGCTGCCCCTTCTACTATAGTCCAACCTGCCCACGTTTGGCCCATATCCCTCTAAACATTTCCTGTCCATGTACCTGTCCAAATGACTTTTAAATGTTGTTATAGCACCTGTCTCGACTACCTCCTCTGGCAGTTCATTCCAAATACCCGCCATCCAAAAAGTTGCCTCTCAGAATCCTATTAAATCTTTCCCCTCTCACCTTAAACCTTTGTCCTCTGGTTCTTGATTCCCCTACTCTGGATAAAAGACTCTGTGCATTTACCCTATCTATTCCTCTCACAATCTTATACACCTCTATAAGATCACCCCTCATTCTTCTGCACTCCTCGGAATAAAGTACCAGTCTGCCCAATCTCTCCCTTTCGCTCAGGCACTGATGCATAAGGTTAACAGACTTTTCTCCATTAAATGGCGATAACTTCAATCAAAGGGATGATATACCTGCAATGTTCGCGCACCAATCTGTCATCAAAATGTTTAGTTTAGTTTCAGTTTAGTTTATTGTTACGTGTCCCAAGGTACAGTAAAAAGCTTTTGTTGCATGCTAACCAGTCAGCAGAAAGACAATACATAATTACAATCGATCCATTTACAGTGTATAGATACATGATAAGGGACAAGGTAAAGCTAGCAAGGTCCGATCAAGAAGAGTCCGAGGTTCACCAAAGAGGTAGATAGTACTTCAGTGCTGCTCTCTGGTCGTGGTAGGATGATTCAGTTGCCTGATAACAGCTTGATGGAGTTCTCAGATTACTCTTTGCTTATCTCAGGGCCTGACCACTAGGGTCAGTTTGGTCAAAGCACAGCTTCCATAGAAACATACATGATTTTGACCAATATATCGTTCTATTTTAAGAGTTTATCATTGAAATGAGAAAATAGCTTAGTGAGCTGGCATTGCAAGCAGGACATCAAAGGCTTTGAGAAGATGAAAATTAGTGACACAAGGAATTGAAAAGTTAATTTTAAGTTTAGCCACAGATTTATGAAACTCCTAATTCTGATTGTTATTTAACTTGGCTCCACTGTAACTATATTGGTAGCTGGTCCATATTGGACTTGCAGACATTTGATTCTCAATTCCTGATTCATATTTGACTTCCAATTCCTCCTCTACACCGCATCTGCTCCCAAGATGAGGTGTTCCATACTAGAACAACCGAGATGTCCTCATTCTTTAGGGAACGGGTAGTCCTCTCTCCCATCATAAATGAGGCCATCACTCATGCCTACTTGATACCCCGCAGCTCCACCCTTGCTTCCCCTCCCCCTAATCGCAACAGAGACAGAGACCCCCTAGTCCTTACCTTCCACCCCATCAGCCATCGCATACAACACATAATCTTCCGAAATTTCCGCCACCTCCAAAGGGATCCCACCACTAGCCATATTTTCCCATCTCCACCCCTTTCCACCTCCCGCAGAGACCGTTCCCTCTGCAACTCCCTGATTAACTCATCCCTTCCCACCCAAACCACCCCCTCCCCAGGTACCTTCCCCCGCAGCCACACAAGATCCAACACCTGTCGCTATACCTCCTCCCTCGACTCTGTCTAAGGACCCCAACAGTCCTTTCAGGTTAGGCAAAGGTTCACTTGCACCTCCTCCAACCTCATCTACTGTATCTGTTGTTCAAGATGTGGACTGTTATATATCGGCGAGACCTAATGCAGACTGGGCGATCGATTCGCGGAACACCTTCGCTCAGCCCGCATGAACCAACCATATCTCCTGGTTGCTGACACTTTAATTCTCCTTCCCATTCCCACACAGACCTTTCTGTCCTTGGTCTCCTCCATTGTCAGAGTGAGGCTAAACGCCAATTGGAGGAACAGCATCTCATATTTCACTTGGGCAGCTTACCACCCAGTGGTATGAATATTGATTTCTCTCACTGCAGGTAGCTCCGGCATTCCCTCTCTCGCTATCCCTCCCACACCCAAGTCGCACATGCTTCTCAGTTACCTCTTTCAGCCTCTTACAAACAGCTTACAATAGCCTTCCTTCATCATCATTACTTTTTTGCATGTCTTTCATTCATTGTTCTTTATCTATCCACATCACTGTTTATATCTCTCATTTCCCTTATCCCTAACCACTGAAGAAGGGTCTCAAACCGAAACGTCACCCATTCCTTCTCTCCAGTCTGAGTTACTCCAGCTTTGTGTCTATCTTTGACTTGCAGATGCATGCTGTGAACAGCAGAGGGAGTTGGGAATGTTCAAATGACTACTGATGAGCCAACCTTTGAGCCAAGTAGGAAATGGAGAAGTTAAAATAAAAGGAAATCAGGAGGGCGGTCACAAGCTAAATATACATATACATATTGAGGCAGATATTCCATGTAATTGTATTAGGGTGGAACAGTAGAGCCACTGCCTCACAGCTCCTGCAACACGATCTCCATTGCTGTCCGTGTGGAGTTTGCAGGCTCTCACTGTGATTGTGTAGGTTGCCATTTTCATTGCACATTTCAAAAACATATGTGTCGGAGAGGTTATTGGCTGGTATATTTTAGTTATCATGGTGACAGTACCAAGATCAGACCCTGTATCTCCGACTAATAAATTCCTCGTGGGCACCTTCTGATAACTCTTTGTACTCTGATCAAGACACCAAGTTCGATTTATTTCACATGTAGGGATTCTCTATGTTATAACATAGGGTGGCACGGAGGTACAGGGGTAAAGTTGCTGCCTTACAGCGCTTGTAGCACCATAGACCCGGGTTAGATCCTGACTACGGGTGCTGTCTGTACAGAGTTTGTACGTTCACACCGTAATCGCGAAGGTTTTCACCGAGATCTTTGGTTTCCTCCCACATTCCAAAGACGTACAGCTTCGTAGGTTAATTGGCTTGGTATAATGTAAATTGTCCCTAGTGTGTGTAGGGTAGTGCTGACGTGTGGGGATCACTGGTCGGTGCGGACTCGGCAGGCCAAAGGGCCTGTTTCCGTGCTTTATCTCTAAAACTAAAAAAAACATAAAAACATGTTTCATAATGTAATATTCTTGTAAAGACCAGGACAGCCTTTCTTTATCCTTCTGAATCCACAGAAAACTGAAGGCCAGTAGGAGTGTGAACTAGGGTCTGACTTTCCTCACCCTCAAGGTCAGCTGAGTGAGATGCCCGCAAGGCACAAAGATGGATGGGTGAGGAGAGGGACGTGTCCAAGGAGGCGATGGCTTGAGGCCCTTCAGCAGCCTGGGGCTCGCCTGGTTTGCGTGCTGCTCTGAAGACCTTGAGCGCGGACTGGACATTGAAAAAGGTGCCAAAACTTGCTGCCCCTTGAATGTAATCTCAGTGGACTATTTCTGTGCACTTTGGTAATGGGGGGTTGTGTGTAGGTATGGCAATACTTTACTAAGCTGTAACACACATGTGACAATAAAGCACTATTGACCATTGAAAAAGATAGCTCAGGGCCTTATATTCTGTGGTGTTTCGTGAATTAATTTAAGGAGCGGGTTAGCTCACTTAGCAGCACAAATGAATAAACTTCTGTGAAGCGTGGTTCATCCACATAGTTCCTTCCAGTCAAGGTCTCATCTACTGTATATATATATATCAATATTGCATGACCTGTTTTCCTTCACTCGTGATTCAGGTTTGACCAAAGAGGCCAAGGACAATAGGATTATATGATGCTGGATCGAAACTCCAAGTGACTACGAGTAGCTGCAGGCAATGATAGAGTGGCAGGTGAAAAGTCTAATTGAATTAAAATTATATTACACAGACATAATGTTCCGGGAACCACAAGTCTGCTGCCAGGTCGTTAAGTTTAGTTTTGTTCGGTTCAGTTTAGAGATACAGCGTGGTAACAGGCCCTTCGGCCCATGGAGTCCGCGCCAACCAGCGATCCCCATACACTTGCACTACCCTATCCGACTCACTAGGGACAAATTACAATTTTTTAATGAAGCCAATTGACCCAAAAACCTGTACATCTTTGGAATTTGGGAGGAAACCAGAGCACCCGGGGGAAACCCACGCGGTCACAGGGAGAACGTACAAATTCTGTACAGACAGCACTCGTAGTTAGGATTGAACCTGGGTCTCTGGTGCTGTGAGGGAGCAACTCTACCACTGCGCCACCGTGCCGCCCAAGTTCTGTGTCAGTTGATCGCAGCAAGCTAGCTGTTACTCACCATTTTCGATCAAGCAACCCAGGACCAGATGTTTCCATCACAAAACAACTGAAATGACACAGCACCCCTGGACTACAGTTGCGCTGTTCCAATTGTTGTCTGCGCCGAGGTTTTCCAGAGGATCAGAATGCTAAGTTTTATTTACCTGTTTGCATAATTGGTTACACACTTGTGAACAAATTCAACGGGAGGAATTCCACAAATGATCCTTGCACTCTATTGTATATTTATATGCTTCCTTAGTTTTTGGAAGATGATGTATATCCTTCTTCTGTTACTTAAGAAAATGGCTGGTTTGACAACTTGTTTGCAGCTTTTTGTTATCCTACTTAAGTAACTAGTACTGCATCTACAGGAGAGGCCCATTTTAATAAAATACTTTCACTCTCACTGTTGAAACAAGGAAGATCCAGCGTGGGGGAACCGTCGTGAGGGGGAGGGCGGAGAACAAAAAGAGAACCTGGCATGGGATACTTTGTATCTTTGCCGGCGCCCTTTATGTGGTGGCTATTTGCATACCTTGGGTATGCAAAACAAAGAATATCACTGTGACTTGTCACATGTAACAATAAAGTATCATTCATTCATTCGCTGTTGAAACATTCCTACAATTACAAACCACTCATAATATTTCGTATTTAGAATAAGGCCAAACATCAGACTGCCAATCCAGCAATCAAAATTAGGGTTCCTTAGTCAGTGACACTCTAATCAGTAGAATCAATTTCTCCCACTAGATCCCACAAAAATGCTTAACATTTTGACACTTGTTAAATCGCTTAATCCGCTTAATCTCCTTAGGTCTAAAGAAGTTCCCTCATCTCCACGGACAATTGAAGTTTCTCTTCCCTGCAGCGATCCTTCTTACAATTAGCAACTACTTTTCATAGTTTTGCTGAGGAAAGGTGTGAATCCTGAGGAAAGTCATAATGTTGCCATTCCCAAACTCTGAGGCTTCAAGCCAACTTCTGCCACAACAATAGTGGAAGATGAAGAGAACTGCACAGAAATTATGGTTTCTTGAAGAGAAATAGAGGTTGGGTGCAAATTGGAGAAAAAAAATCCAATATGAGCAATGATACATTTTTTGGTTTTTGTACCAGATGATGTTTACATGCAAATAAATATGAAAGGGATCAATTCTGCAAAAATGTAGTTTTTCCAGAGGTTATTACTTGTTTTGATCCATACAGTTTTAAATTATGCGTTACTCATGGTATTAGAGGAAAAAAGGATTCAGAATGTAGAAATGCCCTATAAAGTTTCTCAGTCATCTGTAAAGCATTAGGCTTTCATCTGGCTTTGCAACATTATCCCATCTGTTACTACTTTGTATATACAATTTCCAAGGAATATGCAGACGGTGTTTTAAGATTATAGTTATATTTCAATTGCCAGTCTGTCAGTGGAAGCAGATAATGGAAAGGGACAAGTGAACTCAAAGAATTTTGTTGTGTGCAAAATAGTTTAATATAAACAAAAAATATTGAATACACCTACAAAATTAATTATTGAAAGGAAAATTCAAGTAGATGTATTGCTTAGGACATCATGTTGGCTGACACGAGCCAACTAATGTAAATTGGGTTTTTCAGAACTATACTTGCTCTTTTGTTGAAGGCTGTAGGACAGTTATGGGAAGCATGGGATTTTTAGTTTAGTTTTGAGATATAGCGCGGAAGCAGGCCCTTTGGCGCACCGCTTCCGCACTGACCAGCGGTGCCCGTACATTAACACTACCCTACGCACACTAGGGACAATTTACACTTATACCAAGCAAATTAACCTACAAACCTGTGCGTCTTTGGAGTGTGGAAGGAAACCGAAGATCTCAGAAAAAAAACCCCGAAAAGCAGGTCACGGAGAAAATGTACAAACTCCCTACAGACAGGACCCATAGTCAGGATCGAACCCGGGTCTATGGCGCTGTAAGGCAGTAGCTCTACCGCTGCACCACTGTGCCCCCGTGCCAACATTTCTATGTTGATTTCTGCTCATATAACTTATCAACTTAACATGAATTTCCCTCCCATGCAGGGATTTGAAGACCAGTTGTGGTTGATATATTGGTGTCAATCCTTTGGTAGGGTCTGCAAAATCATCATAGATCATCCAGCAGATATGTTGGTAACTGAGAGGAAGTTAATTCCCATACTTCTGCTGGGCAGATCTCCAGCCTTGGGACCCCTGTGCTCCACATTTGGTCTCCTCATGAAATCCGACTGGATACATAGACCATGTACTCCTCTCATCCAGTTCCTCTCAACTTCCCATTCCCCCTGCCATCATCTGAAGAAGGGTCCCGACTCAAAACGTCGCCACTCCACGTTCTCCCGAAATGCCGGTGAGTTACTCCAGTACATTGTGTATCTTTTTGCTCATATTATTGTTGTTCTTGATTTGCTGTGCAGCAAGCATGCACCACACTCAATAATGCAGCTGTCAGAACACTTCAAATTAATTCAATACATCTGTGCTGTTTTGAGAGGTTTCTGAAAGAAGTGGCAATGTACTTTGCAAATGCAAATATTTTCTCCTTGCAATTGCTGACATTGCTATCCTATCTTGTTTGTCATTCCAATTACAGCTATCAATATTACATATTTTGTATAGATTTGAAATGTTTTCATTAGTTTTATTCTGTCAATGCATAACTAAGTCTACAATGGAGCTAAGTCCACTGTACAGGTGAATAGGTGGTGAAGTATATTTTCCCAACTATTTTAAATCTACCTCCACTACCTAAACATTTTGCAACACTTTAGGTAATCCAACCTAGTCTGAACCTGAGCTGACTTGAGTCTGAATCTGAAGAAGGGTCCCGACCTGAAACATCATCCATCCTTTTTCTCCAAATTCTTACTTCTGCAGCAAGTAAGAATGTCATTGTTCTATCTGGGACATACTGTATGACAATAAAACAATCTTGACTCTTGACCCGTTGAGTTACTCCAGCATTTTGTGTGTATTTCCAGGAAAGCTGGCAATATTGCTTTGATACATTTAGCAAATCTAAAGCAGATGGTTAGGGGCAAGCGAAATGGCTTGATAAAGAACTTAATTGTAAAGAAATATTAATTGAAAGTGAGAAATAATGCCATATTAAATCATAACGAATGTAACTTTCCATTTTTTTCTCTCATGCTATGTTGACTAACTTTTTGGATATCTTGCCAAATGGATAATTTTTGTATGAAGCACGACAATTGAAGATTGAAAACAGTTCAATCCCAAATGATATCACAATTAAGCTTGAACTCACCTGACACACATAGGAAGGGAACTGATTGAATGGTTCTTTATTGTCACGTATGCACTGCACAGTGAAATTCTTGCACCTGTCGCAATATTTTGCCACCAAAGTGAATGTCACCCAATGTGTGGCACGAACCCATGACCCTGAGATTAAGAGTCTCATACTCTACCGACTGTTGGCGCTAGGCCTGTGCTCGCTGGAGTTTAGAAGAATGAGGGGAAACCTCATTGAAACATACAGAATAGTGAAAGGCTTGGATAGAGTGGATGTGGAGAGGATGTTTCCACTTGCGGGAGAGTCTAGGACCAGAGGTCATAGCCTCAGAATTAAAGGACATTCTTTTAGAAAGGAGATGAGGAGAAATTAATTTTGTCAGAGGGTAATGAATCTGTGGAATTCTTTGCCACAGAAGGCTGTGGAGGCAGTCAGTGGATATGTTTAAGGTAGAGATAGATAGATTCTTGATTAGTACAGGTGTCAGGGGTTATGGGGAGAAGGCAGGAGCATGGGGTTAGGAGGGAGAGATAGATCAGCCATGATATAATGGCGGAGTAGACTTAATAGGCCGAATGGCCTCATTCTATCCGATCACTTATCACCTTATCACTGAGCTCGCCAGGCTGTACATATGTTGCCGGTACATATACTTGTATATTTGCTAGTCTTTGTCACTGGGCAGTTATTAGAAGTAGGAAGCCTGGCTATGTTTCTCCTGCTCTTGAACGCTAAGCTACTAAACCTGACCTGATCTCCCTCAAAGCTAAATTAGTAAATTCAGAACAGAGCTCCAGATCTTCCTGAGCAGATAGTACACAATCACAGGGCAAAATTCATTTCTTTTTTTGAGATGAATTTATTTCCAAAAATACCTTTCTAAAAACAATAAACTAATTTCCCCTTAAATCCATATCAGTATATGCTCTATTCGGATGGAGTCGCCTGTAGTAATATAATGTGCTCAGGAGATTCCATGTTTGTCTTCTACATTACGAAACAGGAGTTATCATTTAAGTACACTAATATAATTAGGCTGGCTTTGGTACTAAAACATGGTCAGTCTGAATGTCTCCACCGAGATTAAGTCTGATTTCATGTTACCAAGTAAACAAACTTTTTCTCCATTTGTGTTCTCCTTACTTTCTCTGCTAAAGATGCCAACTTTTGCTTTTCTACATTTCTAGGTGTATTTCCTGAATAGTCAGACTGTGTAAACCTAAAGAATGAATTAGAGCAGCTGCCTTCAACAAATATATACTTGCATAGGAAAGTTTTAAATGGATATGGTCAAACGCAGGGTTGTAACACTACCTTAGATAGGGCATCTTGGTCAGCATGGATGAGCTGGGCCTGTTTCCGTATTATGCCTCCATAATACTAAATCTTCTACAGGTGCACAGTAGAGAGCATACTGACCAGTTGCATCGTGGCTTGGTTCGGCAACTTGAGCGCCCAGGAGCAGAAAAGTCTGCAAAAAGTTGTAAACACTGCCCAGTCCATCATCGGCTCTGACCTCCCTACCATCGAGGGGATCTATCGCAGTCGCTGCCTCAAAAAGGCTAGCAGCATCAAGGATCCACACCATCCTGGCCACACACTCATCTCCCTACTACCTTCAGGTAGAAGGTACAGGAGCCTGAAGACTGCAACATCCAGGTTCTGGAACAGCTTCTTCCCCACAGTCATTAGACTATTAAACTCAAACAAAAATCTGAACTTTAATAGCCTATTGCACTTTATCTGGTTATTTATGTGTGTGTATATATATTCAATGGTACTATATGGACACACTGATCTGTTCTGTATTTATTTATGCCTACAATATTCTGTTGTGCTGAAGCAAAGCAAGAATGTCATTGTCCTATCTGGAACACATGACAATAAACTCTCTTGAATCTTGAATCTTGAATTATAAAGTGATATCCCGTTATATTACTGCCACATAACAGCCTGAATATATGGAACTGAAAGTTAATCATTTAGAAATTAAATATCTTCCTGTTTATTGAATGTCAACCTAAAAATAACACGAGGGATATTGTGTAAGTGGAAAATGGATCAGATATCTACCCTGTTCATTCTTTTGCCTTACACTCATTCTGATCGCTTAGGTAATATAACTATAAATGTGGCAAAGCAAAAGTGAGCGTCTTCAACACGGAAGATAAGAAAGGAATGTATGTTTACTTTAACGTAAAACTGGTGTGTGCTTCTTTATTTGATAACATTCTTCCCTTAAGTCAGAAGATTGTAACTTCAAGCCTCATTCCAATGTTTTAATCCATCTCAACATGTCCGAGCATTAGTGAAGGACTGCTACATTATCAGCTGCCGGTCTCTCTGATAAGGTAATAACTTATGTGATGGCAAAACAGGTTGCATGTCTTTGTTTGAAGACGAGCAGGGGTTCTCCCAGTGTGCTGACCGATACTACCACAAAATACATGAACACGGTGACGCAGCGGTAGAGTTGCTGCCTTATAGCGTCAGAGATCCCAGTTCAATCCTGACTACGGGTGTTGTCTGTACGGAATTGTACGTTCTCCCCGTGACCGCGTGGGTTTTCTCTGGGTTCTCCGGTTTCCTCACACACTCCAAAGTCGTACAGGTTTGTAGGTTAATTGGCTTTGGTAAAGATTGTGAATTGTCCCTAGTGTGCAGGATGGTGTACGGCCGGCACAGACTCGGTGGGCCCAAGGGCCTGTTTCCGCCCTGTCTAAAACTCTCAACTAATCTATTATTCTCATTACCATCACTAGAATCTTGCTGAGTACCCATTTGCTGCTGTTTCTATCTACAGAAGTCTTACAGACATAGAGTCATGGAGAGATACAACACTGAAACAAGCCTGCATCATTATGTCAGGCCCACCTTCACCACTACGCTGCCTGGGCAAGTCGCAGAATACGAGGCTAACATGAGGAAATCAAAATCCAACATAACTCATTTTGCAAGTAAGAAATATACATACCTAAGGCATCAGGTTGAGAGTGGAGATCTTGTGCTTGTGTAGTGGTGGATTGGAATAATAATCAAACAAGCTGGTCCCATTATATTTTAATTAGTATTGTTGGAATTATGAGTATGTTGTTTATCATATTAGATATACAGTATTAGCTATTACAACTGCAAGCATTTAAAGGCATTTTTAATTTTGCAATTGAGTTTACTGCTGTCATGATTTCTCGAGGCTTATATTATATAATATATTTTCTTATATTATATTATATTTTCTTATAGTAGATCATATATTATATTATATTATATCATATTCTTTCTATAGTTTTATATATTTCTCAGGTCACCCCTCAGCCCCCCTACACTCCAAATTCAAGATTTACCTATCTCTTCGTACAGCTAATACTATAGCTTATACTCGGTAATCCAGGCAACATCCTTGTGAACCTTTTTTGCACCCTCTCCTGCCTGTACCTCCTTCCTGTAATAGTGTGACCAGAGCTGTGCACAATTTTACAATTGTAGCCATTGCTAGTCAGTTGCCACCTGTACATCAAAGCTCCAAAGGGTCCTGAAATTGATTGTATACTCTCCATTTACATTTGACCTCCTAAAGAGCAGCATTTTACATTTGGCTGGATTAAACACCATCTGCCATTTCCCCGCCTTTGTTTCCATCTTATCTATATCTATCCTTTTACAACCTTCCTTATGGTACAACTCTTGCCTGTTTATATTTCACCTGCAAATGAAACCTGCACCTATATATCACCTGCAAACTTACCAATCAGTCCATCTACGTTTTTGTCCAAATTATTTACAAAGAATCACAAATATCGGAGATCCCAGCACTGACTCTTATGGAACACCACAGGTCACAGGCCTCTAGTCAGAATAACATCCCTCCACCCACCACCAGAGCTTTATTCCTACTTTTAAATAGAACTGATAAGCTCTTGTGCTGTACATTTCCTGACCAACTTTAATGTAATAACGTAATACAAATTCTGAACAGGTAATGGTTAAAGACCATGTAGGAAAGAACTGCAGATGCTGGTTTAAACCGAAGGTAGACACAAAATGCTGGTGTAACAAGCTTACCCCCCCAGCGGTAAAGGAACAGCACCTCATATTTCGCTTGGGTAGCTTACACCCCAGCAGAATGAATATTGACTTCTCTAACTTCAAGTACCCCTTGCTTTCCCTCTCTCTCCATCCCCTCCCCTTTCCCAGTTCTCCTACCAGTCTTACTGTCTCCAACTACATTTTATCTCTGTACCGCCCACTCCCCTGACATCAGTCTGAAGAAGGGTCTCGCCCCGAAACGTCACCCATTCCTTCTCTCCAGAGATGCTGCCTGTCCTGCTGAGTTACTCCAGCATCTTGTGTCTACCTAATGGTTTAAAGACTTTTCTGGAACAGAGGAACTCCTCTGCCTCTATCTAGCCTACTTTATCTGAGTGAATGAATTCTGTGCCTTTAAACCTAGTGAGCAGCATCAGGACACCAGATTGAGGCAGATAGCTCATTCAATCTAGTCGAATGAAGTCTGGATCTTGAAATAAGTTCAGAACTTTCTCAGCTGGAAAAGACCCAGTGACCAGCTAAATACCCCAAATCACATCCTAGTGCCACAATTCAACGTTATTAATCTCATAAATGATGCATATCGGTGGACACCAACCAGCTCTGAAGCCGATTAGAGCTCCAGTTCTTAAAGGGGAACTAACTTTAGATGTACAGCACGGAAATAGGCCTTTTGGCCGACTGAGTCCGCACCGACCTGCGATCACCCCGTACACAAGCACAATCCTACACACTAGGGACAATTTACAATTCACAGAGGCCAATCAACCTCCAAACCTGTGGTCTTCGGAGTGTGGGAGGAAACAGGAGCACCTGGAGGAACCGCACGCAGGTCACAGGGAGAACGCACAAACTACGTATAGACAGCACCTGTAGTCAGGATTGAAACTGGGTCTCTGGTGCTGTAAGGCAGCAATTCTACCGCTGTGCCACTGTTACACCTCACGTCTCAATCCCGCCCACCTGCACTCCATGTACTCCGACTACAGAGTCTCATTCTCATGGATCACCAGGGTGCATTTATTGAAGTGGTTCAGCATTCCTTTCATGAACATTTGACACCTCTTCTTAATCATCAGTGCACAAATGGTCCTCAGTGAACTATGGAATGACTCGTTGGGTGTCTTCAATATGAAGACCTGGTGACCTGGTACTCTGGTGACACATTAGATGTTCTGCAGCACTCGTTCCCATTCCATCACTAAATTGGTGGTGGTGTGAGCTGCGAAGAGGATGCTATGAGGCTGCAGGGTGACTTGGATAGGCTGGGTGAGTGGGCAGATGAATGGCAGATGCAGTATAATGTGGATAAATGTGAGGTTATCCACTTTGGTGGCAAGAACAGGAAGGCAGATTATTATCTGAATAGTGCAGAATAGGAAAATGGGTGGTGCAACGAGACCTGGGTGTCCTTGTACATCAGTCACTGAAAGTAAGCATGCAGCTACAGCAGGCAGTGAAGAAAGCTAATGGCATGTTGGCCTTCATTGCGAGAGATTGTGAGTTTAGGAGCAAGGAAGACCTACTGCAGTTGTATGGGACCCTGGTGAGACTGCACCTGGAGTATTGTGTGCAAGTTTGGTCTCCTAATTTGAGGAAGGACATTATAGCTATTGAGGGAGTGCAGCGTAGTTTCACCAGGTTAATTCCTGGGATGGCAGGACTGGCGTATAATGGAAGAATGGTTCGACTGGGCTTGTATTCACTGGAATTTAGGATGAGGAGTTCTTATAGAAACATATAAAATTCTTAAAGGATTGGACAGGCTAGATGCAGGAATAATGTTCCCGATGTTGGGGAAGTCCAGACCAGGGGGTCACGGTTTAAGAATAAGGGGTTTAAGACTGAGATGAGAAAAAACTTCTTCACCCAGAGAGTTGTGAATCTGTGGAATTCTTTGCCAGAGAAGGCAGTGGAGGCCAATTCACTGGATGTTTTCAAGAGAGAGTTAGATTTAGCTCTTAAAGGAAACAAGGGATATGTGGAAAAAGCAGGAACGGGATTGATTTTAGATGATCAGCCATGATTATAATGAATGGCTGTTTGGCTCGATGGGCCAAATGACCTACTCCTGCACCTATATTCCTATGTTTTTATGATTCAATCTAACATAGCTAAATATTCAGAATTGTCAGATGCTTTGTACTGACAATTACAAACAGTCAGTAAAGATCTGATGAAAGATTTTGACAGATCATTCAACTTTACCATTTGATTGTGGATATAGAGGTGATAATGTCATTTGTTGAAAACTCTCAGAAATATCTGCAAATTCTACATATCTAAATTATGGCTCATTATTTGTGCTTAGGTTTCCTGCTATTCTAAATATTATTTGAATTATAAGGGACTGAGGTGACCACAAGAGGTGTCCGGGTTATGGGGATAAGGCAGGAGAAGGCGGTTAGGTGGGAGAGATAGATCAGCCATGATTGAATGGCGGAGTACACCTGATGAGCCAAATGGCCTAATGCTGCTACTATCACTGATGACCTTATGACTGCAGATACCAGAATCTTAAGCAAAAACTAAATTTCTGGAGGGACTCAGAGGGTCAAGCAGCATCTGTGGAGGGAAATGAACAGATTACTTTTCGGGTTGAGATCCTTCTTCAGACTGTTAAGAGGAGAGGAGAGGCCATGTCATTTGAGGTTCTTTAAAAACACTGCCAGTAGTCAGTCTAGTTCTTATCAGTTTAGACACTTCCTTAAACGTATTGCAGTGATCACATACAACAAGCAGACCCCAGCCATGTAACTCACAAATGTCAGCCTAGCCACAATGTTGTGTTGAAATTAAGTTTGCTTACTTGGCCAAAGAAATATCTTTATGCAAGCTATTACAAAGTTTGGAATGCATCATTTAAGCTCGTATACTTTCCTCCCCAGAATCACTCTGCATCTTTCCTTATTAAATTTCTGAGTGGTTTCACAATGTCTGATGGATGACGGAGAATCTTACTCACATGTTGAGCAAGTCCCAACATAAATTGGATCAATGCCATAGCCGTCATTGTTGACATCTACAAAACTGCTTTAACCTTGGCTAGATCCACAAAATGTCCTTGATCTGTGGCAAAATGCACATGAAAGCAAGTTCTTGCCTTTCAAGAAACACATTAATATTTTTATCTTGGTCGTGAACTGTTTCTCCAAGCTTTTCCCCAAAACCCACAGCCGCAAAGTCAAGAGAAATGAGTCCAATTCTGAAGTACTGCTGACATTTTTTCCTTTGGAAAACTTCTATTTCTGTCATAGAGCCAATCCCAATGCCATATTTGTTCTCCTGCAGGAAGACAAATTCCTGCATGAGCCACGATCACAAAGTTAAGTGGTTCTACTTAAAACTTTAAGACCTTTAGTTTTTTTTAGTATATAAAGTACCTTAGACCGGACTCCCATATCTGTTGGAAATCTCGTGGTTTCCTGACTCTAATTTAAGAGTAACACAGTCGTCATCATTCAAACCAGAAGCATTAGTTTCATAAAAATGATCGAATTTAATGTAGAGATTTGAAGGGCTTTAGTTCAAGCTGAAATCAGGGGGTTAAATCCGAGTAAAGCAAATGAAGATGGCACGAGGTATGGTAAATTGGGAACTAATTTGGAAGGTAGTCAAGTCTGTCGTGCCTATACTGGGTGTGGCGGCTGATCCCGACCTCATCAGGATTTCCGCAGCCGATCAGCGTGTCAAATTTCCCCCCTGCAGCCAAGGCTGTGGAACTCCAGCCCGGCCAGAGCCGGCAGATCTGTTACAGTAGCCGAGTTACGGGGCGGTATCTCGGCCCCTCGGCGGACCGTTCTGGTACCTTTGGACTACTCTCAGAGGAGGTCTCTGTTAGTCCAGCAAAACGGATAACCCAGTAAGGCTCTGGAACCAAGCATGCCGGAAAATCAGAGGTGGACCTGTAAAGAGGCATCTAATCAAGACCGAAAAGTGGTGCAAAATTGATTACGGAGAGAAATTAAGGAAGGTATTGTGTCAAAGAAAAAGGCTTTAACATTGTTAAAAAGTTCTGAGGATTCGGGAAAATTTCAGTTTAGCAAAGGAGGATGAAGAAAATTGAACGAAGAATATGAAATTAGACTGTAAAGTTTCTATATTTGTTTAAAAAAATATACGTTACCACGGGCCCCAACAGATTGCGACACAAGAAATTATATTGAGGAATAAGGAAATGATACAGAAAAAATGAAATAGTCCAAGATCGACAATAGAAACATAGATTGCAATATGATACAATGCAATAGATTGAAAGATTGAGGCTACACCCTAGTTTATAGGATAAATCTTTAGTACTCTAACTAGACCAAGTGGGACCCGTTGGGTCCCAGTATCACATCCCAGTTGGGGGCTGGTCCCCCAACGCAATATTCCACCTCTCCACCAATTCTAATATTGGTGGCCAGTGGGGGGGCGGCTTTCTGGAGCGCTAGTATGGGTGTTGTGGGCTGAAGGGACTGGTTTCCAGAGGGCTAGTATGGACATTGTGGGCCGAATGGATTCTTGGGCTGGCGGCTCAGTCACTCAAGCCTGTTGTGCTGGCAGCTCACTCATGGCTGGTGGGCTGGCAGTTGACTCACGATTATTCCTTGAAATTCCATTTCAAGCAGGTGCAAGCCCACCAAATTCAAGTGCAGTTTCATACCACTTCAAGCAGGGTGCAAGGCCACCAAATTCAAGTGCAGTTTCATACCATTTCAATGAGGGTGCAAGGGCACTAAAGACAGCAAGTTGTGACCTCTCGCTCCCACATCTTGCAGAGACTAACTGAGGCACCTCCACACTTCCGGGTTTTATAGTCTCTCCGGAAAGGGCGTGGCCTTCAGGAGAGAGAATCTCAACATTTTTTAAACACTTAAACTATTTTAGTTTTCATCGATGGGAAAAATCCTCAGCACCTGATGAGCGGAGGTGGAGTCTGAGTAAGATGACCAAAAATCATAGCTGTACGTGGTAGCATTTTTTTTACTAAAATCTATATAAAGTGCAAACAGGAAGTGGTCAAGATTAGACTTTTAATTATATAGAAGGCAAGGCAACTTTAATTAGGCAAGGCAACTTTAATTAGGCAATCAACTTTAATTAGGCAACGCAGCTTTAGCACTTCCAAACCAAAGGCAACAGAGCTTTAGCACTTCCAAACCAAAGGCAACAGAGCTTTAGCATTTCCAAACCAAAGGCAACGCAGCTTTAGCACTTCCAAACCAAAGGCAACACAGCTTTAGCATTTCCAAACCAAAGGCAACACAGCTTTAGCACTTCCAAACCAAAGGCAACACAGCTTTAGCATTTACAAACCAAAGGCAACAGAGCTTTAGCACTTCCAAACCAAAGGCAACAGAGCTTTAGCATTTCCAAACCAAAGGCAACGCAGCTTTAGCACTTCCAAACCAAAGGCAACACAGCTTTAGCATTTCCAAACCAAAGGCAACACAGCTTTAGCACTTCCAAACCAAAGGCAACACAGCTTTAGCATTTACAAACCAAAGGCAACACAGCTTTAGCATTTCTAAACTATATTTTCAAACCACATTAAGGGCACTGACAGGTCAGTAAAACCACTCACAGTTTAGTAGACATGTGTTCAGTGTTATTCACAGCTCAAACTGAGAAACGTGACCCTCTCGATCCCCCATCTTGCAGAGACTGACTGAGGCACTCAACACCTCTGGGTTTTATAGTCCCTCCGGAAGGGGCATGGCCTTCAGGAGAGAGAATCTCAACATTTTTTAAACACTAATAACTCTTTTATTTTTCATCGATGGGAAAAATCATCTTGTCCTGCGCAACAGAGGGGGACTCTGAGGAAGATGACCAAAAATCACAGCTGTAAGTGGCAGCGTTTTTTCTAAAATCAATATACAGAACAACAGGAAATGGTCAAGATCAGACTTTTAGTAATATAGATATCAGTGGGGGAAGAAGTTGTTCCTGAATCTGGTGATACATGGTTTCAAGCTATTGTAACTTCTGTACAACGGGCATGGGGAGAAAAAAGAATGACCAGGATGAAAAAAAGATCTGAACAAGGGTCCCAACTAGAAACATCAGCTATCCTTTCGCTCCAGAGATGCTGCCTGACCCGTTGAGTCACTCCAGCACTTTGTGTCTATCTTTGGTATAAACTAGTATCTGCAGTGACTTCTAACCTGTGAAAAATATACTTGATTATGTTGGCTGCTTTCTGAGGGCAGCATGAAACGAAGATGGAGCCGATGGTGGGGAGGCTGGTCTGTGTGATGGACTGCGTAACATTTGCAATTTCTTGCGGTCTTGGGCCGAGCTGTTGCCAGGCCAATCTGTGATGCATCAGGATAGGTGCATCCATAGAAATTTGTGTGATTCTAGGAGAAATTGCTGCCCGTCTCATCATAGTTTGCTATGCATCCCGTCATATCCTGCCCACTATAGTGCAAATTCATAAATGAAGTTAAAGCAGACATGGTCTGCACAATTGTAAGCGTATAGTGAGCATAGTAAAGAAAGCATCTTTGCAAGGCAGTGGTATTGAGATTTATTTTGGAGGATGTTTTGGCAACGATCCTCACTTGCGCTGCTGGGATGTATTACTGAGAAAGTAGTAATGGTGCATTTGGAAAACATTTACAGGAATCCGAAAAGTCAACATGGACTTATGAAACAAAAATCATGTTAAAAAAATCTATTGGTATTTTCTGAGGCTGTAACTAACAGAATAGATAAGGTGAAACTAGTTGATGTGGTGTATTTAGACTTCCAAAAGGCCTTTGATAAGATGCCACACATGAGATATGGATCAAGAATTGGCACTATTATTGTCTAGTTATTTGTCTATTTTTAAAATATATTTACTGAACTTTTTTTGTTGTTTCTTATGGGATTTACAGTTTACTATGTTGGTATGGTACTTTATTTGTAACATGTACCGAGGTACAATGAAATTAATTTTCTTATTTGTAGACATTTCAGTACAAATATCACTATACATAAACACCTGTTTTCAAGAGAGGGATTTAGCTTAGGGCTAAGGGAATCAAGGGATATGTGGGAAAAGCAGGAACGGGGTACTGATTTTGGATGATCAGCCATGATCATATTGAATGGCGGTGCTGGCTCGAAGGACCGAATGGCCTAGTCCTGCACCTATTTCTATGTTTCTACCTAGATACATATTAGATAAGCATCTCAGATACAGTACAAGTGCATAGCAGTGGTACACTGAGACAGTAGCCTGAGTCGCCATTTTCAAGTCCCAGTTATTGTAAGTGCAGGGTTAAAGTCAGTCAAAGTCGAAGTCAATTTTATTTGTCACATGCAGATCACATGCAGTGAAATGAATTTGCCAGCAGTGATACACTTAAAAAGAACACACGATACACGATAAAAATGGACACAAACATCCACCACAGCATTCTTCACTGTGGTGGAGGCAACAAAGTTCAGCCAGTCCTCCTCCTTTGTTCACCCGTGGTCGGGGCCATAAACCCTCCGTAGTCGCCGCTACAGACGTCCCTCGATGTACAGGCCATCTCGTCGGGATGATCTAAACTCCGACGTCGGGACGGCTTGGAGGTCCCGAATCGGCACTTTCCTACCGGAGTCCGCGGCTTCAGGATGTTATAGGCCGCAGGCCGGGGGTCGGAGCTCTTCTCCGGCGATCCCCGGCAAGGGATCCCAGGGATGGTAAGTCCACTCCACGCCCGCGGCTAGAAGCTCCGCAGACCACAGCCCCATGATGTCAACGACACCAGGCCAGCGATCAGAGCACTCCTCTCTGGCGACCCCCGGCAAGGATTCACCCGCTCCGCGATGGAACGCTGCGCCTGCTGCCGATGCTCCGGGCCCGACACCGGGAAAAGCCGCTCCAATCCAAGGTGTTAGGCCGCGAGGGAGGCGACATGGAAAAAGTCGCCTCTCCGTGGAGGAGGCGGCCGAAAGCAGTTCCCCCCTTTTCCCTCCCCACCACCCCACACTTATGACATACCGAGAGATATCCAAACAAACACTAGACACACCAATAAAAAACAAAAAAGTTGAAATAACGAACACGCTGCTGGCAGGGCAGCTGTCTCGCAGCGCCCACACTGACGGTTAAAGTCATAGAGTGATAGACTCCATAGACATAGCTTCTTGATTACGTGTCTGTTGTACTGCTGCAAGTAAGAATTTCATTGTTCCATTTTGGGACACATGACGATAAAGCACCTTTGATTTAATAGCTTGAAAGCAAAGACTGGTCATTTTCAGGTTGCCTTTTGCCATGCAGGTTCCCTGCTGCTTGGACATGGCATCTTTAGGACCCAGCTCCCTCGGTACACCAATACGTTCCAATCTTTCACCATTTAAAAAATATTCCGTCTTCCTGTTTTTTTCTCTTGAAGTGGGTGATCTCATGTTTCTTCCTGCACTATATTCCATCTGCCCCGCCATTGCCCATTCAACAGCCTGTCCATTTCTCCTCTGAAACCTCTCTCCTTTCTCCACTGTCCATTAGTATCATGCTCAAAAATTGTTTACTTTATTTGCATCCAAATTTTTGATATAGATTGAGAATAGCTGGGCCCCATGGATCTATTCTTTAGAATTTAAGTTAGATTCTAGAGACACAGTGTGGACATAGTCCCTTCGGCCCACTGAGTGCACACCGACCAGCAATCACCCCGTATACTAGCACTATCCTACACACACTAGGGGCGATTTACAATTTCCAGAAGCCAATTAACCTACAAACAATCACGTCTTTGGAGTGTGGGAGGAAACCGGAACACCCAGAGAAAACCCACCATCACGCGGAGAACGTACAAACTCCGTACAGACAGCACCCTTGGTCGGGATTAAGCCCGGGTCTCTGGCACTGTCAGGCAACAACTCTACCACTGCGCCACTGTGCCACGCTCATCCTGTGACGTGCCATGGGTTATGGCTTCCCGAATACAAAAGGATTTGAGTACAGGAGGAGAGATCTCTTGCTCCGACTATATAGAGTTCGGGTAAGATCGCATCTAGAATATCATGTACAGGAAGGAGGTAGACAAAATGCTGGAGAAACTGAGTACAGCATTTTTGTCTACCTTCGATTTTCCAGCATCTGCAATTCCTTCTTAAACGTGTACAGGCAGTGTGACAAATATTCACCATATTAGCTCTTGAGATGGCGGGTGCATCATATGAGGAGAGATTAAGTATAATCTTTGAGTTCAAAAGAATGAAAGGTCATCACATAGAAATATATAAATTCTTCTGAGTTTGACAGGGTGAAGAGGCCAGATATTTGCTTTAGTTGGGGTACAGAGAATCAGAGATCAGTCTCCAAATAAGTAGCTGACTATTCAGTTCAGGGCCATTAAGTATATTCAAGATAGACATCAATATACTTTAGCAATGAAGGGAATTGAGGGATTAGGCTTAGTGCAGCTAAGTGGTATTGTGGTGAAATACCAGTTAGTATCTTATTGAAGGGCAAAGCAGGCATGTATAGCCTATTGGCCTGCTGCTGATTCTATTACTGATGTTTTTATATTGATATAAACTAATGATTTAATCTAGAAATGTTGTTATGGGTTATTTAGTGTCTGCGAATATGATTCTTTTGCACATTTCTTCACAGAAAGCTTTTTTTCTTCTGTACTTGTTGTATATTTTGCCAACAGTATGACTGAATTATCTTGTGCAATTCATGGCTCCTTCCAAGGTTCCAACACCCTCAGGTTCTTGGTTCTCTGGCTTTTCACTGTACCTCGGTACACGTGACAATAAACTAAGCTAAACTGAAGCTACTATCTGTGATCCTTGTGTGGCACAGCTGGTGGAGCTGCTGCCTCACAGTGCCAGAGACACGATCCTGACCATGGGTGTTGTCTGCGTAGAGTTTGCATGTTCTCCCTGTGACGACATGGGTTTCTTCTGGGTGCTCTGGTTTCCTCCCACATCCCAAAGACATGCAGGTTTGTAGGTTAATTGGCCTATGTAAATTGCCCCGATGCAAAAGTGGGATAACATAGAAATCGTGTGAATGAGTGATGAATGGTCTCAGTGGACCGAAGGGCTTGTTTCCATGCTATATCTCTCAATTAATCAATCAATTATGTATACAAACTGCACTCATATTCTCTCCCCTTGTTTCAATGTTTAAGATGAACCTCTATGGTTTCAAAAGCATGATAAATCTCCGTTTTCTAACGTCAGGTGAATTTTTCAAAGCAATGTTTTTGAACCTACAAGTCTACAATTCCAAACACGTCCATCTTCTGAGTATTGCTCTGTCATAGTTGCTTAAAATGTAGACCCAAGGAAGTGTAGAAGCTGGTTTATTTTTTTTTTAAAGGACACAAAAACTTAAATCACACGGTATTGGGGGTTCAGTATTGATGTGGATAGAGAACTGGCTGGCAAACAGGAAGCAAAGAGTAGGAGTAAACGGGTCCTTTTCACAATGGCAGGCAGTGACTAGTGGGGTACCGCAAGGCTCAGTGCTGCGACCCCAGCTATTTACAATTTATATTAATGATCTGGACGAGGGAATTGAAAGCAACATCTCCAAGTTTGCGGATGACACTAAGCTGGGGGGCAGTGTTAGCTGTGAGGAGGATGCTAGGAGACTGCAAGGTGACTTGGATAGGCTGGGTGAGTGGGCAAATGTTTGGCAGATGCAGTATAATGTGGATAAATGTGAGGTTATCCACTTTGGTGGCAAGAACGGGAAGGCAGACTATTATCTAAATGGTGGCCGATTAGGAAATGGGGAGATGCAGCGAGACCTGGGTGTCATGGTACACCAGTCATTGAAAGTAGGCATGCAGGTGCAGCAGGCAGTGAAGAAAGCGAATGGTATGTTGGCCTTCATAGCAAGAGGATTTGAGTATAGAAGCAGGGAGGTTCTACTGCAGTTGTACAGGGTCTTGGTGAGACCACACCTGGAGTATTGCGTACAGTTTTGGTCTCCAAATCTGAGGAAGGACATTATAGCCATAGAGGGAGTGCAGAGAAGGTTCACCAGACTGATTCCTGGGATGGCAGGACTTTCATATGAAGAAAGACTGGATAGACTTGGCTTGTACTCGCTAGAATTTAGGAGATTGAGAGGGGATCTTATAGAAACGTACAAAATTCTTATGGGGTTGGACAGGCTAGATGCAGGAAGATTGCTCCCGATGTTGGGGAAGTCCAGGACAAGGGGTCACAGCTTAAGGATAAGGGGGAAATCCTTTAAGACCGAGATGAGGAAAAACTTTTTCACACAGAGAGTGGTGAATCTCTGGAACTCTCTGCCACAGAGGGTAGTTGGGGCCAGTTCATTGGCTATGTTTAAGAGCGAGTTAGATGTGGCCCTTGTGGCTAAGGGGATCAGGGGGTATGGAGAGAAGACCGGTACGGGATACTGAGTTGGATGATCAGCAATGATCATATTGAATGGCGGTGCAGGCTCGAAGGGCCGAATGGCCTACTCCTGCACCTATTTTCTATGTATCTATGTATCTACAACATACTGGAGTAATTCACCGGGGCAACATACAGGCAGCATCACCGGAGAAGATGGATAGGCAATGTTTCAGATTGTAAAGGGTAGCAACCCGATACGACCTAACCATGTTTTCTAGAGATGCTGCCTGACCTGCTGAGTTACTGCAGCACTCTGTGTCCATGTTCTCCAGAGATGCTGCCTGACTTGCTGAGATACTCCAGCACGTTGTGTCTGTTTTCACAGGATTTTGCATGATATTCTGTATTGATCAAACAATCAATTATTCTCTTGGTTTATGTAAACCTCTCAAAATAAATGCTTTTTTTTGTGACAGATGGCCCTCAGATATTTTTCATGATACAGGTAATGAACTTGTATTCACCAGCACTTCAGCTCAGTCTGTCTAAGTGGGTTAAATGTAACACACTTCTACCCTTTTCATGCTACTCGAACTACTTCAGCCATCACCGTACCACATTTCAGCCAAGCTAACACAAATACTCTTCAGTTTTTGGGGAACATCTCTAACATGTATTTTAACACTTGGAGTGGTAGTTGAACACTTCACCAATTCTCCATGCACAACATTAGATTATAGAATATTAAAGATTTTCATCGTATATTGATACATATGATAATAATACGCCAATAGCAATAATGATAAGTTTAGTTTAGTGATACAGTGCGGAAACAAGCCTTTTGGCCCACCGAGTTCGCGCCGACCAGCGATCACCGCACACTAACACTATCTTACACACCCTCGGGACAATTTACAATTATATCAAGCCAATGAACCTACAAACCTGTACGTCTTTTGAGTGTGGGAGGAAACTGGAGATTCCTGAGCAAACCCACGCAGGTCACAGGGAGAACGTAAAAACTCTGTAGAGACAGCACCCGTGGTCAGGATTGGACCTGGGTCTCTTGCGCTGTAAGGCAGCAACTCTACCGCTGCGCCACTGTGCCGCCCTATCTTTCAACACACAGCCAGCTTCATGAGATTCATTAATTACAGAATGAGAGTTTGTTTAAACAAGTACATCCTACACCTCACCAGAGACATGTATCAACTCTCTTTAATTATAAGTGCACCAATGTTTTTTATTACAAAGACAAATTAACTATTAATTAAATTAAAATAAACAGTGGAAGATTAACACTTCACTATGCATTGTTTTAGTGCTTGCACAGAGATAGACACAAACAAGCCATTTATGTGATCACAATGAGTCGTGAAACAGTGACGTTGTAAATCTTCTTACAGAATTATCTTGTTAAGTGGTACCATTGCAGGATACATCCCTGCTGTTAAGGACTGCTTGCTGGTGAGTGCCCTGCAATGTGTTTGGACAAGGATCACAGTTTCACAGAGAGCCTCAGGGAGGCACAGTGGTGCAGCTAATAGAGCTGCTGCCTCACAGTGCCGGAGACCTGGGTTTGATCCTGCCCTTAGGTGCCGTCGGTGTGGAGTTTGCATATTCTCCCTGTGTGACTGACTGTCTGTGAGTTTCCTCCAGGTGCCCTGATTTCTTCCTACATCCCAAAGACATGTGTGTTTGTAGATTAATTGGCCTCTGTAAATTGCCCCTAGTGTGTAAGGAGTGGATGAGAAAGTGGGATAACAACTCAGTGTGCCGAAGGGCCTGTATCCATGCTGTTTCTCTAATCTAAAACTAAACTAAACTGCACATCTTCCTCATGTGCTCCATGTCCTTTGAATTCTAGTGAATCAAAGGAAATCATCGTAAATTATGTTTTAGGCAGAAAACATATTCTTTCACTTTGAGTGAATTAGGCTTCAAAAAATTGAATTTCTGAGCCAATATCTTTAAATATAAAACCTTGACCCAAACTTAACATGCTTCACTAGTCTATTTTCCATATCAATGCAGCATACAATCAGAAATCAAATTGTAGGATGTATCTGGAGAGAAATATGTTTTAAAGGCCCAATAGGTTTTGCGCAGAACATAATTTTGCTTATTGTGTTTAAAGTGTTGAGTGTTTTGTAAAAATGACTGTGCTAAAGAAAATTTACCTCTGACTATTCTTAACTGCTGTTTCAGGAAATACGTATTCAAGCAGGACATTTCTCACTAAACTGGTTTATGTGTTTTGTTTGGTGGAGATATTTAATTAATCATTCACCAATTGATAGACTATTTATAAAAAGTGCATACAATGGTAGAACCCTCTTGGTATTTCCTGAAAAGTGGCCCAACCAGTCTTTCACTGCAGCAAGCGTGTCCTTAGGGAAAAGACACAATTTGTGCTGAGTTACAACCTCTCCTGATCAGTTTTGCAGTGGAGTGCTTTTAGTCTGAAACCTCTGTGATTTACCGCACCACTTAAAACAGTACAAATCCGACCAGGACAGAAAGAACATAAGGTTAATGTCTGGTCGTTACTCAGTCGGTGGTGTCAAGCTGGATGGTGATGGAAGTAGTGCTAATTGCTTCAACAATCCTGAAGTGCAAAAATAAGCCAAAATAAGAACAGTACTGCTTGACAATAGACAATAGGTGCAGGAGCAGGTCATTCGGCCCTTTGAGCCATTCAATATAATCATGGCTGATCATCCACAATCCATACCCCATTCCTGCCTTCTTGCCATATCCCTTCACTCCGCTATCTTTAAGAGCTCTGTCCAACTTTCTCTTGAAAGCATCCAGAGAATTGGCCTCCACTGCCTTCTGAGGCAGAGAATTCCACAGATTCACAACTCTCTGGGTGAAAATGTTTTTCCTCATCTCCGTTCTAAATGGCCTACCTCTAATTCTTAAACTGTGGCCCCTGGTTCTGGATTCCACCAACATCGGGAACATATTTCCTGCCTCTAGTGTGTCCAATCCCTTAATAATCTTACATGTTTCAATAAGATCCCCTCTCATCCTTCTAAATTCCTGAGTATACAAGCCCAGCCGCTCCATTCTATCAACATATGACAGTCCCGCCATCCCCGGAATTAATCTTGTGAACCTACGCTGCACTCCCTCAATAGCAAGAATGTCCTTCCTCAAATTTGGAGACCAAAACTGCGCACAATAATCCAGGTGTGGTCTCACTAGGGCCCTGTACAACTACAGAAGGACCTCTTTGCTCCTATACTCAACTCCTCTTGTTATGAAGGCCAAACTGCCATTAGCTTTCTTCACTGCCTGCTGTACCTGCATGCTTACTTTCAGTGATTGATCAACAAGGACCCCCAGATCTCGTTACACTTCCCCTTTTCCCAACTTGACACCATTCAGATAATAATCTGCCTCTTGACACCATTCAGATAATAATCTGGTAAATTCATTCATGCAAATGTTGAAACAAGGAACTGCTGTTGCTGGTTTACACAAAAGGATACAAAGTGCTGGAGTAACTCAGTGGGTCAGGCAGCATCTCTGGAGAAAGACACAAAATGCTGGAGTAACTCAGCGGGACAGGCAGCATCTCTGGAGAGAGAGAATGGGTGACGTTTCGGGTCGAGACCTTTCTTCATTTCTGGAGAACATGGTAGAGGTGACGTTTTGGGTTGGGACCCTTCTTCAAACTGGTCAGACCAGCATCTGCAGTTCCTTACTTCTACATTTTGACTGCCGGTCTGAAGAAGGAAACATTGTGGCGGCACCTGGTGGCTAGCCGTGGGCGTAGCTAACCCTCGGCTCAGGAGGGAGGAGTTGAGCGTCTCGGAGTGGGAGATGTTTGGTCATGGGGTCTGACCCGGGGTATTTAAAGTCGGGTCACGCCCGGTCGCGGGGTTGTAGTTGGAAGCAGCACGGTGACAGTAATAAACACATTTTGTTCTCATAACTTTGTTTTCGCCTCATTCTTGGCTGGACTCCTGGAGTCCCCGCTACAACATCACCTATCCATATTCTCCAGAGATGCTGCTGGTCAAACAGAACTTAATTGCGTATTTATGTGAGGCACCCCTAATTTCTCTCTGGTTTCCATCGCTACAAAAGATGCTTTGTTGTGTAAAATGGATAAAGTGTAACAGAGTTATTGAATTGGGGAAGCAATACATTTTTTACAAATCATACTTTTTTCCTGCTTTTCTAAGAGCTTGCTATCTTTCTGTCTCATGGTCTCATGGTCTCATTTCAAGGTTATTTCAAGGTTATTTCATGTAACTGCGAGGTCTGCAGTTTTTGGTTTACCTGTATACTCCATCGGCTTTGCTCATTTGTATCAAGGAAAATTTGCTGGGATCGTTCATCAGGTCCTTGGGAATGCGCATTTGGGCATCTGTCCATTGTTTACAATTAGAGCCAAAAGTTTAATTTCCTTTATGGATATCTTTATTGCCACTCTTCTTGTTGCATTACTTCCTATTAGTGTTTAGTAATTTTTTTTCAGCTTTTCAAAACAACATGGATTCCCATAGCTGCCTTGCCGATAGCTGCCCTTTCATTTACTGCAAGCAAGTTTTGCTGTCCGGGAATTGCTGTGGAATAGTTAGATATGGAGGAGGATAAAGTGTTTACAGAGAGGCACGAAATTGTAGTTGCAAATGCATCTAAGGCATCTGAAAACAATCCATACGTGACTAGTTGAACTGAAGAAAAGTACTTAGACTTAAGGGCAATTGGCAATCTCTCCCTGAAAGAGCTCCATTTCTCTTGTATAGTATTAGTTTTTGAGATGCAGCATGGAAACAGGCCATTCGGCCCACAGAGTCCATGGCCAACCATCGATCACCTGTTCACACTAGTTCTCTGTTATCCCACTTTTGCATTCACTCCCTACATACCAGGGGGCAATTTACAGAGAACAATTAACCTACAAACCCACACGTTGTTGGGATGTGGGAGGAAACTGGAGCACCTGGTGGAAGCCCACGTGGTCACAGGGAGGACGTGCAAACTCCATGAAGCTAAGGGCGGCACAGTGGAGCAGTGGTAGAGTTGCTGTCTTACAGCGCCACAGACCCAGGTTGGATCCTGACTATGGGTGTTGTCTGCACGGAGTTTATATATTCTCCCTGTGACAGCGTGGGTTTTCTCCGGGTGCTCCAGTTTTAATTCCCCCACCCCGCCCACCCCCATCACCGCCACTAATACGCACACAGAGGCACAAGCAGACGTACACACAACCAGTTTTTTCCTTTGTAAGCGCCGCCAAAATATGGTGAATGTGCATTTGTGGATTGCACAAAAGAATTCCACTGTGCCGTGCATACGTGACAATAAAGAACTATTGAACCATTGTGATAACATAACCAGACACACACAAACAACGCCCCACACACACAACTCACAAAAGCCTTAAGTCCCCATCGTGGGGTTTGAGGATGTATCGGTCAAGACCACTATTTGTTGTCACTCCTACTGCATCCAAGTCTTTAAACAATTTTTGACTCCTTATTTGTGACCTGATTTCACTTTTCTTGGTATTTAGTTTAGTGTAAAATAAAGTCCAGTAAAGTCTGATTAATAATAGTCCGAGGGTCTCCACTGAGGTAGATAATAGTTCAGGATTGCTCTTTAGTTGTTGGTCGGATGGTTCAGTTGCCCGATAACAGCTGGGAAGAAACTGACCCTGAATCTGGAGGTGTGCGTTTTTATACTTCTATACCTCTTGCCTGATGGAAGAGGGGAGGAAGCAGTGGCCGGGGGGGGGGGGGGGGGGGGGGGACTCATCCTTGATTATGCTGGTGGCCTTGCTGAGGCAGCATGAGGTGTAAATGGAGTCAATGGAAGGGAGATTGGTTTGTGTGATGGTCTGGGCTGCGTCCACAATTCTCTGCAATTTTTTGCATGGATGTATATGACAGAAGATTGTAGATCTGCTGGTGACTGCAGGAGGACTGCTCTCTATTTGTGGTGAAGGGTTACAGCTTGATTTACACAAGTAAATCATATTGGATATACAGGAATCTGTGGCTATAGGGTATTAAACAAATCCAGACTACCGTTCCACAGTTCTGAAAAGGGTGAGCCATCCTGTATTATTGCCAAGCAGATTCTCAACATAATTACTGCACACTGTTTTTCCCATCATCCCATAAAAAAATTAAAACTATAGCAAAATTTTGGAAATCTGATGAGTTGGACATAGAAAATATTGGAAGAAGACGGACTGGCCTCTGCCGAGAGAATGCTGAGTGAATGCCCTCATATAATTTTAAGCATTTCATCTATTACTGATGTTATTAATTATGGATAGCTCAGGCAACTGAAGCCTCTGTGCTCATCAATTAAGATAATTGTTCTTTTAGTTTGGTGATGATGTCAATGCTGCTGGCAAGATCAGCATTTACAGTTCTTCTTCCAATTGTTCTTAAAATAGTGCCACTGCGTTGCCTCTCCTGGACTGAAGAGTTATCATAGAACACATGGAAACATAGAAAATAATTGCAGGAGGAGGCCATTTGGCCCTTCGAGCCATTCATTGTGATCATGGCTGATCATCCACGATCAGTAACCCGTGCCTGCCTTCTCCCCATACCCCTTGATTCTGCTAGCTCCAAGAGCTCTATCTAACTCTCTTTTAAATTCATCCAGTGAATTGGCTTCTACTGCTTTCTGTGGCAAAGAATTCCACAAATTCACAAATCTCTGGGTGAAAACTTTTTTTTTCATCTCACTTTTAAACGGCTTTCCGTTTATTCTTGGACTGGGGTCCCTGGTTCTGGACTCCCCCAACATCTAGCTTAGACAATAGAGTAGACAATAGACAATTGGTGCAGGAGTAGGCCATTCGGCCCTTCAAGCCAGCACCACCATTCACTGTGATCATGGCTGATCATTCACAATCAGTATTCCGTTCCTGCCTTCTCCCCATATCCCTTGACTCCGCTATCTTTAAGAGCTCTAACTCTCTCTTGAAAGCATCCAGAGAATTGGCCTCCACTGCCTTCTGAGGCAGAGAATTCCACAGATTCACAACTCTCTGGGTGAAAAAGTTTTTCCTCATCTCCGTTCTAAATGGCCTACCTCTAATTCTTAAACTGTGGTCCCTGGTTCTGGACTCCCCCAACATTGGGAACATGTTTCCCGCCTCTAACATGTCCAATCCTTTTATAATCTTATATGTTGCAATAAGATCCCTTCTCATCCTTCTAAATTCCAGTGTATACAAGTCCAGTCGCTCCATTCTGTCAACATATGACAGTCCCGCCATCCTGGGAATTAACCTTGTGAACCTACGCTGCATTCCCTCAATAGCAAGAATGTCCTTCCTCAAATTTGGAGCCGAAAACTGCACACAATACTCCAGGTGTGGTCTCACTAGGGCCCTGTACAACTGCAGAAGGACTTCTTTGCTCCTATACTCAACTCCTCTTGTTATGAAGGCCAACATGCCATTAGCTTTCTTCACTGCCTGCTCTACCTGCATGCTTACTTTCAGTGACTGATGAACAAGGACACCCAGATCTCGTTGTACTTCCCCTTTTCCCAACTTGATACCATTCAGATAATAATTTGCCTTTCTGTTTTTGCCACCAAAGTGGATGACCTCACATTTATCCCCATTAAACTGCATCTGCAAGCATCTGCCCACTCACCCAACCTGTCCAAGTTACCTTGCATCCTCATAGAATCCTCCTCACAGTTCACACTGCCACCCAGCTTTGTGTCATCTGCAAATTTGCTAATGTCCAGTCCTTTTATAATTTTATACGCTTCTATAAGATCTCCTCTCATCCTTCTAAATTCCAGTGAATACAAGCCCAGTCTTTCCAATGTTTAAGAAGGAACTGCAGATACTGGAAAATGGAAGGTAGACAAAAATGCTGGAGAAACTCAGCGGGTGAGGCAGCATCTATGGAGCGAAGGAAATAGGCAACCTTTCGGGCCGAAACCCTTCTTCAGACTGATGTGAGGGTGGGAAGAAGCAGGGGCGGAAACCGGGGGGGGGGGGGGCAGAGGGGACACGTCCCCCCCATGTTTTGAGAGGTGGGGGACATCCCCCCCAAGTTTTTGTGATCCCGATTTTAAATTCTCTGCTTTCCGTGAGACAGTGGGGGTAGGACTGATGATCGAGGGCGCGATGATTGGAGAAGGGAGGATTGGGGGGACTGAGGATAGAGCGCGGCGATTGGAGGAGGGAGAAGTGGCAAAGACCTGCGCCTCATCCACAGGCAGGATCGATCCCGGCCGGCTCTCCGGCGCTGTCCCGAGTGCCCCCCCCACCCCCCACCCGCGGGTGGCCAGAGAGGTCGGGAGTCAGACGCGAGCTGTGCCCCCAGGCCCACAGCCAGCGCAGATGAACAGCGCTAAACCCAGCTCAACTCAGCCTGTCCCGCCAGGAGAGCCTATAGCCTTCTTGGGCTTGCGGGAAATATGGCCAGCGTGGATAAGGAGCGCTGGTGTCCAGGCAGGGCTGTAGTTAACCCGGCGAGACAGGCAGAGTTGAGCTGCATTTAACGCTGGATTGAGCCTCCGAAGTCTCGCGCGCGTGTATGTGAGTGTCCGCATGCGCGCGCGGACGCCAAAAAATTGTGGCCCCCGTCCCCTCCATGTTTTGATAGCAAGTTCCGCTCTTGGGAAGAAGAAAGGAAGAGAAGGAGCCCGAGGGCTAGAGGGAGAGCTAGAAGGGGAGGAGACATTAAGAACTACCTGAAGTTAGAGAAGTTAATGTTCATACCGCTGGGGTACAAATTGCCCAAGCGAAATATGAGGTGCTGCTCCTCCAATTTCCGGTGGTCTTCACTCTGACCATGGAGGAGGCCCAGGATAGAAAGGTCGGATTCGGAATGGGACGGGGAGTTGAAGTGCTGAGCCACCAGAAGATCAGGTTGGTTATTGCGAACCGAGCGGAGGTGTTCGGCGAAGCGATCGCCAAGCCTACGCTTGGTCTCACCGATGCAGATCAGCTGACATCTAGAACAGCGGATGCAATAGATGAGGTTGGAGGAGGTGCAGGTGAACCTCTGACGCACCTGGAAAGACTGCTTGGGTCCTTGAATGGAGTCAAGGGGGGAGGTAAAGCGACAAGTGTAGTATTTCCTCGCCTTCTAGCTCTCCCTCTAGCCCTCTGGCTCCTCCTCTTCCTCTCTTCTTCCCCCCCCCCCCCCCCTCACATCAGTCTGAAGAAGGGTTTCGGCCCAAAATGTTGCCTATTTCCTTGGCTCCATAGATGCTGCCACCTGCTGAGTTTATCCAGCATTTTTGTCTACCAGTCTTTCCAATCTTTCCTCATTAGACAGTCCCGCCATCCCAGGGATAAATCTCGTGAACCTACGCTGCACTGCCTCAATAGCAAGGATGTCCTTCCTCAAATTAGGAGACCAAAACTGCACACAATACTCCAGATGTGGTCTCAGCAGGGCCCTGTACAACTACAGGACCTCTTTACTTCTATTTTCAAATCCTCTCGTTATGAAGGCCAACATGCCATTAGCTTTTTCACTTTCTGCTGTACCTGCATGTTTATCCAAAGTTTCTATTTTTTCGGAAAGTCCAGAATTTATACTCAGAGATGTTGAAGGAATAATAATGTATGTTGAAGTCTAAAGAACGGTCTCGACCCAAAACGTCACCTAGTGTACGTCACCTAGTGTCGCCTAGATGGTCGTTGGTCGGCACGGAATCAGTGGGCCGAAGGGCCTGTTTCCATGCTGCATCTCTAAACTAAGGAGGACCTGGCATAGGATACTTTGTAACTTTGTTGGCACCCTTTATGTGGCGACTCTTTGCATACCTTGGGGTATGCAAACAATGAATTTCACTGCGACTTGCCACATGTGACAATAAAGTATTCAATCAATCAATCTCCGTTTCTCCAGAGATGCTGTCTGACCAGCCAAGTTACTCCAGCACTTTGCATCTATCTTCAGTGTAAACTGGCATCTGCAGTTCCTTCCTACACATAATGGATTTTCAGGTTGGGAAGGCGTGATATTTGGAGTAACCTGCCATTGACTAACGCTTATTTCATATTAAAAAAATATCAATATAAAGCACCGAAGGTAGACACAAAAGGCTGGAGTAACTCAGCGGGACAGGTAGCATCTCTGGAGAGAAGGAATGGGTGACGTTTCAGGTTGTGACCCTTCTTCAGACTGAGTCAGGGGAGAGGGAGACTAGGAACATGGAAGGGTAAGATGTGGAAACAACAGAACAAAGCAGACCATGATAAGTAAATGTAGAATCGTTCATTGTTAGCTGACGGGAAGGTGACAACAGGCACCTTGATCTCTATATAAAACACATTTGTTATACCTTGGATCTCATGCTTAAAAATGCTTATAAACAGCACCTGGTGTCAGAATCGAACCCGGTTCTCAGGCGCTGTTAGGAATAAATGTTTAATAGTGAAAGTCACTCATTTTACAATAGATTATTTTGACCCAGAATTCCAACTCACACGCACCTGCTACCATACTATTTATTCCACTTGCCTAAATAGTACTTTTCGAGCGATGGTTAGGCTTTAGCGATACAGCGTGGAAACAGGCCCTTCGGCCCACTGAGTCCATGCCGACCAGCGATCATCCCATACACTAACACTATCGTACACACTGGAAACAATTTACAAATGTTAAAAATACAATTTACAAAGCCATTTAACCTACAAACCTGCAAGTCATTGGAGTGTGGAAGGAAACCGGGGCATCTGGAGAAAACCCACGCGGTCACAGGGAGAAGGTGCAAACTCCGCACGAACAGCACCTGGTGTCAGAATCGAACCCAGTTCTCAGGCGCTGTAAGGCAGCAACTCTACCGCTGCGCCACCGTGCTGCCTGCCATTATATTAGATAACCAAACACTCCAGAACTGTACATGACTCCAAAAATGAAAGACAACAAATATTTTATTCGCATTAGATATGCTAAAAAAGTGTTAAAATGTAATCTTAAATATATAGTAAATATTATGAACCCTTTCGCTTTCCAGGAAAAGGGAACCGTGTTGAATGCAGGTGAAGTAATCCGCTGATATATTTCTGCGCTTCGCAGTATAACTTTATGGTGCAACTAATTATTGAATTGGTTTAAAAAAAGAAATTACTAGTTCTACCGAAGGAGGGCCCTGTGCAAGTGTATTTCCGGGTGAAATCTCGACTGATTTTCCTGGTTTGCACTTTGAATCGGAGTTTGTGTTCTCGACAGCCGGGTGTTAGTTGGTTGGTTTGCCCTGTGACCAACCTCGTCAGAAGCCAACCTCGTCAGAAGTTATCGTTCAAACGGCAGGAAAAGTTACAGCGCCGAGAGAACAAAACACACACACACAGCTCAGCGGTAGACAGGCCGCTTGAAGATCAAAAGGCGCAGAGAGTGAAATTAAAGGGCTTTGGCTTGAAAGTAGCGGCAAGGCTGTTGAGAATACTTGGATTAATTAACCCACCACTGATTCATCTCGGAGCGACACAGACAATCGTCTCTTCGAAAGGTATTTGTTGTTCAGTTGAAGCGTTTCAGGGTGTGTTTGTGTGTTTGTTTTAAACAAGGTGTTGTCGTGTGGGTGTAATTGATCAGTTGCATTGTGAGTGGTGTTGGAGTGCTGGTGTTTAGGGTGTTCCTGTTCTCCTAGGTGGACTTTGGTGCGGAGTTTGTGTTTTCCTTTCAGAGTTGTAAGTGTGCGCGCGTTAGGATGGGGCTGACTGAGACTGGACTCTGCAGGTAGATGCAGCTATTGAAGCTCCGTTCAGGGCTGGGCTGGGCTGGGCTGGGAGGTGGCCGGACCGCTGGGGCTTTGTAGCGCCCAGTGTCTAATAATCGACGTGTCTCTCGGTGCCGTCTTTCATGGGGACAAATTGGTGTCTGCCTCAATATGCTGCGTGTCTCAAAGGCTCTATCGAACCTGTGTTTTGTTCAAAATTCCAACATCCATGTATAGTCATCGAGTGGCACATTCATATAGCGTGGAAACAGGCCCTTCGGCCCAACTTGCCCACACCGACCTACCTGCTCCATCTACACTAGTCCCCACCTGCCAGCGTTGGCCCTATCTCTCTAAACTGTTCTCTCCATGTACCTGTCTAATTTTATCATGAATCTAGTGTTTCCATTCTCCCTTTTGCTCAGCTAAGGTTTCTGTTTTATTTTACATTATAGGCGGGGCGTCATTTTTGGTGTTTTTGTTGTTGTACTTTTATGTTTACTGCTTTGGTGTCACGTTAACTAAGGCTTCGCCAGCGCTCGGCAGTGGGTTTCTGAAACCCGGGGGACGGGGGTGCTGTGCGCTTCCATTGCAGACAGTTGACAATACAAGTCCTACTAGGATTCGCTTTCGCGTTAGCGCCGCCAGTGGGGTGGCGATTCGCGTCTCGTCCATACAGTCTGATGTCATTTCAGGCCAGTCACAAGTGAAGGAAATGGGACCCGGCGCTCAGTCTAAATCCCAGCGATGTTAAACTTGCGAAATAAGGCAGAGGGCTGCACTTGGTGAAGATTGAGAGCGCTACTGTTTTTGGCAAGTCACTCTGTAATGGTCATCTGACCATTTCCCTCCATAGATACTGCCTGACTCACTGAGATCCTCCAGCACTTTGTATTCTGCTCAAGATTCCAACATTCTCTGTGTAGAAGATAGACACAAAATAGAAGATAGATCAGCCACAATTAAATGGCAGCGTAGACCTTGATGGGCCGAATGGCCTAATTCTACTCCTATCACTTATGACCTTATGATACAAAAAGCTGGAGTAACTCAGCCAGTCAGATAGCACCTAATCCCTGGAGAAAAGGAATAGGTGACGTTTTCTCCAGCGATGCTGTCTGACACCGCTGAGTTACTCCAGCTTTTTGTGCCCATCTTCTGTTTAAACCAACATCTGCAGTTCCTTCCTACACATCCTCTGTAGAGAGTCATTCAATGTGGAAACAGGCCCTTCAGCCCAATTAGCCCACATCGACCAACATGTCCCATCCACACTAGTCCCACTTGCCTGCGTTTGGCCCATATCCCTCTAAT
>CM075984.1:42969549-43035762 GCA_038087875.1 Malacoraja senta
ATTGTGGATGTTCTAAACTGGCTTTGGTACTTTAAAAAAAAATGGTGTTAATATATTTGGAGTCCTGAGATTTCTACAACACATTAAAATCACAGAAGTAATTTTTGGAGTTAAGCCACAAAAAATAAAGTCATACCACTTTGCCAAAAGGAAAGTTTCAAAAATAGCAAGGTATGGATGTCTTGTTACTATGCTTTAAATTATGTTGGCTGAGTATAATCTTGATCAATAATACCCATTTGCATTCTTTCAAAATATTGCCTTGGAATCTATTTTTTAGAAATCCACCTAAGATGTTAGAATGTGTCTCTTTTGAAGGATTACTCATCCCGCCTCTTGTTGTGTTCTCTGGAGTGGTACTTGATCTCAAAATCGTCTGACTTGCAGATGACAGTGAATGAGAATCCATTTTGTGGAGATTTTTCTTCATTTAAGTTCTATAAATATATTGATGGTGTAACACCACCCCTCATTTTGCAGATTTTCCACTAATTCAAGCAGCAAAATGTATACTTCAACATTTGTGGAACAGTTGAATATCATTGAACTGAATGCTTATCTTTGCTTAATTCACATTAGAAAAACAGGACACTTCTTGGTTCCAGAATTGATTAAGGATGAAGCAGTATCCTTAATCAAGCTGTATGACCTGAGCACATCTGAACTCTGAATTTCCACAACCGTGAGACCTAAGATTATGATTTTCATTAGTCAAGAAATAACATCCTTGTGTGTGGATTTTGTTTTTGATTGTGGAGAAACATTCCAAACTTTATCCTTGAAGATGAACCATTGAAAGCTTAACATGAACAAATTAAATAGCACCAAGTAAATCTCTAGAGTAAATTTAAACGAAGGAACTGCAGATGCTGGTTTAAACGAGGAGTAATTTATTTGTGTTTGCCCTCTCCCCCCCCCCCCCCTCACCAAAAACAATTGGTTTTCTAAAAAAAAGATGTGCCAAATATTTATTTGAACTTAGTTCATTGTTAAAGTAAAATATGAATAAAATGAAAGAAACACATAACAGATTTCCTTCACTTGTGACTGGCCTGAAATGGCATCAGACTGAATGCGATGGTCAGACCGCATTTGGAGTATTGTGAACAATTTTGGGCCCCATATCTGAAGAAGGATGTGCTGGCGCTGGAGAGGGTCCAGAGGAGGTTTACGAGAATGATCCCAGGAATAAGTGGGTTATTATATGATGAGCGTTTGACAGCGCTGGGGGGACCTCATTGAAACTTACCGAATAGTGAAAGGCCTGAATAGAATGGATATGGAGAGGATGTTTCCACTAGCGGGAGAATCTTCCCTCAGAATAAAAGGATGTTTAAGAAGGAACTGCAGATGCTGGAAAATTGAAGGTAGCTGGATTTCAGCCCGAAACGTTGCCTATTTCCTTCGCTCCATAGATGCTGCCGCACCCGCTGAGTTTCTCCAGCATTTTTGTCTACCTCAGAATAAAAGGACGTTCCTTTAGGAAGGAGATGAAGATGAATTTCTTTAGTCAGAGTGTGGCGAGGCTGTGGAAGTCAAATGGATATTTTTAAAGCAAAGATAAATTCTTGATCAGTACGGGTGTCAGGGGTTATGGGGAGAAGGCAGGAGAATGGGGTTTAGAGGGAAAGATAGATCATCCATGATTGAATGGTGAGCAGACTTGATGGGCCAACTGGCCTAATTATGCTCCTATCACTTATGAACAGATAAGTATCATGAACACATTCAGATATTTATTTAAATCCAACAACAATGAACCAGGGGAATGTTTGTATATTGTTGGAGGACAATCATCTCAAGGGTATCTTGATTATCCTCTGAATATCATTGCTGGAGTTCCAAAGGGCAATGCCATTGGATGCAAGTCATCCTTCATCTGAGGAACAAAGAGGTTTATCCAGAGGAGCATGGACAGCAGCCATGTGGGAAGAGCTAACACTTGTAATTCCAATGTTTTTCATTTAATCAATCTGAGTTTTATTCTGAGTTAGAAAAGTATTGATTTTCCTTCATTGTTGGTGAGTCAAAATCTTGGAATCATGTCTTGGGAAAGGAAATTAAATGGTTGTTTGTTTTAATGGAGATGAAAGCATGCATACAACCCTTTCCCAGTTGACTTGGAAAATTACTTAACTCTGGTTCAGCAGTGGGAATTTTGTAGCTATTAGATACTTTGGAGAACGGCAGGTCAATGTCGTTGCCTGGCGGAAAATTATTTCTCATGAAAACCTAAGAACATGATGTGTATAGGTTAGAGTTACAACGTGGACACAGGCCCTTAGGCCAACCGATTCCATGCTGATCAATGATCACCCTGCACTAGTTCTATCCTATGCACTATGGGCAATTAACAGAAGCCAATCACCTACAAATTTGCACGTCTTTGGAACGTGGAAGGAAATCAGAACACTCGGAGAAAGCCCACACAGTCACGGGGAGAATGTACAAACTCCGTACAGACAGCAGCCCTAGTCAGGATCGATCTCTGTTCTCTGATACTGTAAGGTAGTTACTACCGCTGCACCACTGTGCCGCTCTAAATTGGCCAATGTATCTAATTTATCTATTTTTCTCTTCTACAGATTTTACGTAAATATTTCCAGAATACTCTGTATTTGTTTGCTAATATTTGTCAGTACTATATTTACCATTGTCTGATATGCTGAAAATTACTCCTTTTATTATCCTCATTTAAGACTTTTGGCATCTTTTTCTTTTTATTACTTCACAAGGGGCAGCACAGTGGCGCAGCGGTAGAGTTGTGGAACATCCCGACTACAGGTGCTGTCTGTACGGAGTTTGTACATTCTTCCCGTGACCTGCATGGGTTTTCTCCAAGATCTTTGGTTCCCCCCCCCCCACTCTAAAGACGTGCAGATTTGTAGGGTAATTGGCTTGGTATAAATGTAAATTGTCCCTAGTGTGTAGGATAGTGATAATGTGCGGGGATCGCTGGTTGGTGGGGACTCGATAGGCTGAAGGGACTGTTTCTGCGCTGTATCTCTTAACTAAACAAAGCTAAACTTGTGGCATTTCTGATTACAGTCCACAGTCTTCATAAATAATAGACACGGAGTTTAGGAATATATTAATAATTTATTAGAACAGTATATATGTCATATACAAATATTGCAACTAGTTATTCCTATTTTTCTTTTGTGAGTCAATGACCTACTGATTTATGGACTCTATGGAAATAAATTGACAAGCTTGATCTAACAATAGAAGGGTAAATACAATTTTGTAACAGGCCATGTTGACATTGAAAAGCTTTTGTTTTAGTTCCACTTTTATTGCACGGACACAATTTCCGGCACTTGAACCAAGAGCTTGTTTCTAAGGGTACAGATAACAAATGAGCAATGGTAAACAATTCAACATGGTGGGCATCATCACCCTCTCTCTCTGGCCCTCCCCCACCCTAGTTTTACCATCGTCCTGCAGCACTCCACTGTCTGTATCATTCATTATAATCTATCCCACAACCAACAATGGACCATTATGGGCTCCACATTCCCATGATTTATTAATGCTTTTTGCATATCTTCCATTCATTTGTCTTAAGTACCATCTATATTTCTTGTTCCCCTTTCCCCTGACTCTCATTCTGAGAAAGAGTCTCGACCCGAAACGTCACCGATTCATTTTCTCCACAAATGCTGCCTGACCCATTGAGTTACTCCAGCTTTTTGTGTCTTTCTTCTGGTGGGTATCAAGTTGATCTAAACTTGTTCTCTGCTTGTAGTCATCTTTTAATCTTATCATTGCAATTGTTAAAGGACGCATGGTTAACTTGTTTATACTTATTCTGAGGACAGTTTAGTTTATTGTCACATTGAGGTACAATGGAAAACCTTTTCTTGCGTGCTATCCAGTCAGCGGAAACACTATATGTGTTTACAATCGAGCCGTCCACAATGTATAGATACATGATTAAGGGAATAATGTTTAGTGCAAGGTAAAGACCGATTAAAGATAGTCGGAGGGTCTTCGATGAGGTTGATAGTAGCTCAGGACTGCTGTTTAGTTGTTGGTAGGATGGTTTAGTTGCCTGAAAACAACTGGGAAGAAACTGTCTCGGAATTTAGAGGTGTACATTTGCACACTTCTGTGCTTCTTGCCAGATGTGAGAGGGGGGACAAGGGAGTGACCGGGATGAGGCTTGTCCTTGGTGGCTTTGCCGAGGCAGCGTGGTGTAGATGGAGTCAATGGAAGGGGAGTTGCTTTGCATGATGATCTAGGCTGCGTCCACAATCCTACGAAATTTCTTGCCATCCTGAATAGAGCTGTTTCTAAACCATGCTGTGATGCACCCCGATAAAATGTTCTCTACGGCGCATCTATAGAATCTGTAGTTGTTACACGCAGCCGAAATTTTTTTGTAGACTATGATTCATAGTTAATATATTTCAGTCTGGTATTTTTTAATATATGATGTAAGCCATCAGATACTATTTTACTGTGGTGTTAGAAAGAAAAATGTGAATGTTGTATATCTACATAAGAAATAATCTATTTTCTTATAAACCAAACATGAATTTTCAACACCATTGGTTGTGGATGAACATGGGGGAGATGGAACAAGTGCTGTTAAATACTAAGTACTAAATACCAAGCCAGCACCGACCAACGATCCTGCATATTAACATTACCTTACACACACTAGGGACAATTTACACGTATACCAAGCAAATTAATCTACAAACCTGTACGTCTTTGGAGTGTGGGAGGAAACCGAAGATCTGGGAGTAAACCCACACGGTCTCGGGGAGAACGTACAAACTCCATACAGGCAGCACCCGTAGTCGGGATCGAACCCAGATCTCTGGCGCTGTAAGGCAGCAACTCTACCGCTGCGCCACAGTGCCGCTCTCAATTTCAAATATATATGTATTTTTTATTTAATCAAAACTTGAATTTCAATACCATTGATCGTTGGTATAGTCTGAAGAAGGGTCCAGACCTGAAATGTCACCTAATTCTTGATTAGTACAGGTGTCCGAGGTTATGGGGAGAAAGCAGGAGAATGGGGTTAGGAGCCATGGGTGAATGGCGGAGTAGACTTGTTGGGTCGAATGGCCTAATTCTACTCCTCTCCCCAGATGCTGCCTGACCTGCTGCGTTCCCCTAGCACTTTTGATCGTGATTCCATCAACTGTAGTGCCTCCTGTACTCAGTTTATCCAAACTTTCTTCATGACTATGATATTCCTGTTCTTGGAAACACCCTTACAAATCTGCTCTGCATCCTCTCCCACGGTTGTGCTGTTCCTATAATGTGACTAACATTGCACACCAATATTCAACCTAGGGCCTAAATCAAGATAAAGCCAGTGAATCGTACTAAACAATCACGCAGTATTTGAGTGTCATTCAGAACTTGGTGCATCTAAATACACTGAGAAAGATATCAGATCATTCCCTCAAAGGCTCCTCATTTATCTCTCTCCAAGTATGGAAAATTAAAGTTTATGAAAGCTTGAACTGGCATGAGGCAGCCAATTACATTCAATTTAAATTAAATTGCTTTTTAATCTATCAAATTTCTTCATTCTAATTCTCAGCAGTTGTAAAGCCAGTGAGAGGAATATAATGTGGAAGAATTTTTCATCTGTATCTAATGTAAATTTCAATTTAGTGAGTGTTAAATTGGTACACCTACTGTGATATAAAGTTTAGAAACTTCCCTGATTCCTAAACCTGCGAATAAAGATTATCTGATAGGAGAGTATGTGCAGGAATAAATAAGTTGTTTCGGGTGGTCACACGGTGATTAATGGGGTACTGCTGTGGTCAATGCTTGTGCCCAACTATCCACAACCAATATTGATAATTTGGCTGAGCAGACTGAATATATCATTCACCAGGGCCACCATGATGTAGAGCTTCATCTGCTTCTGCCTCCAGGCCCTTTCTATGGGATGGAATCCTCTCCTCCTGGGGTTGACCCCCTTCCCTCGTCTCCAACATTTCCCCTCTTCTTGGATCCCCTCATGCCAGCCTTCTACCCTTGAGTCTGAAGAAGGGGCCCAAACCTGTAATGTCACATGCATCTTCTCCAGGGATGCTGCCTGTTACTCCAGCTGGGTGGTGTCCTTTCGATTCATAGCTTGTAACTAACATGAAACTGAGCAGGAAGGTGTATAGATGGGGCGAGGACAGAAAATTGGTGCAGTTGAATGGTAGAGAGAGGCTTGGGAAGGGGGAGATAGGGGTGTGAATGGTTTACTTCTGCCCCATTTCTCTTGTTCTTATGAAACAAATGGGTGTAGGCTTGTATCGACACAGATGTCCGGTAATGGGATCTGCAGTGTGTGTTACAGGGCTCCGATTTTGGAAATTAAAGTTGCTGATTCATTATCAGCTGGTCAAATTTGGAAGTTAGTGCCAAAGTTGGATGCTTAAAAACATGGTCATACCACACTGAGTCTTTCAGTTGCAGGCTTTGAATAAGCCATTCTATCCAAGAATTCTGTTGGCTTTAGCACCTCGTTTTGATCTGCATACCAAAGGAATTAAAAATAAAGTCTGGTGATTATTGATGTAATGCATCTTGTTGACAAACTATGTCCTTGTGAGTCTTTCTTCAAAGCCAGTAATCTGCAGGAGGAGGATTACATAGCTTGGCAAATTCAGATTTTAAACGTTGACTGATCAGATAGGAATGATTGTTTACAGTAGCTGCACACATTTTGGATTTATAAAAGTGAACTTGTGTAACTTTCTCACTTTTCTAAATTCATACACCATTTTCAGCTGACAGTAACTAGGGATATTTAATTATGGATGTAAGGCCTTTGTTCAATTTCTTCAGTAATAATAAATAGGGTGGCACAGCGGTAGAGTTGCTGACTTACAGCTCCAATGACCCGGGCTCGATTCTGACTATGGGTGCTGTCTGTGCAGAGTTTGCACATTCTCCCTGAGACTGCGTTGGTTTTTTCCGGGTGCTCCTGTTTCCTCCCACATTCGAAAGACATGCAGGTTTCATGGTTAATTGGCGTCGGTACAATTGCCCTTAGCATGTAGTGTATGTATGGTATGTCAATGGTGGGTGTTGACTTGGTGGGCCGAGGGTCCTGTCTCCACACTGTATCTCTAAACTAAATAGTTGAAAAGAAAAATAGTAGCCACAGTGTCAGATTCAATGACCTTTAAATAAGGTGAAAAATGTGTGAATGTGATCAACTCCGCCACACTTTAAGTGAACCAGTGCATAGATGTGTGGTTTCATATTGTACCTGTTTGGGAGTCTGCTGTTGGATGTGCGAATGGTGACCATAGTGGTGACATTCCATGTGCCAGGCAATACATGGAGCACTCTGTAGTCAATGCAGTTGGATGTGCCTTTAACCTTTTGAAGACGTTGATAATTATACCATCTCTGTTGTTCCTGGCATGTCCTACTTGTGACACAAGGAACTGCCGATGTTGAAATCTTGAGCAAAACACAAAGTGGTGGAGTAACTCAGCGGGTCAGGCTGCATGGCCAAATTTGGCCAAATGGCCAAATTCAGCTCCTATGACTTCTGGACACTTAACTGTGCTATTTTGTTTCAGCCTTTTTTCTGGAGTCGAGTTCCTATGCAAACAAAAATTTGTTTTATCTCAAATGCCTGACCCGCTGAGTTACTCCAGCTTTTTGTGTCTACCCTCCATGATGTTGCTTGACCCACTGAGTTACTCTAGCACTTTTTTTGTTTGCTCAAGGTTCCATCATTGTGCCTCCAGTTTATCAATATGACTTGTATTTTACTGAAAGAACGAGGACCCACAGTCTTCTACACAAAGAAATTCATCCTTAACATAATCTTTGCTGTCCTATCAAAATGGTGTGGATGAAGAGTACTTCAGTTTAGTTGATTGTCACGTGTACCTAAGTGCAGTGAATTCTCTGCCACAGAGTGGAATTCTTTGCCAGAGAAGGCAGTGGAGGCCAATTCACTGGATGTTTTCAAGAGAAAGTTTAATATAGCTCTTAGGGCTAACGGAATCAAGGGATATGAGAAGAAAGCAGGAACGGGGTACTGATCTAGGATGATCAGCCATGATCATGTTGAATGGTGGTGCTGGCTCGAAGGGCCGAATGGCCTGCTCCTGCACCTATTTTCTAATTCTATGAAAAGCTTTTGAGGATAGGGTGCTAATTGAAGTGTGAGATGCTGCTCTTCTTGATAACCTTCAGAAGGATGTAAACGATTGAAATTGCATCTGCTAGATGGTGCATGACAAGTTTGGATGAAAACGTGCTATTTTGACTGCTTGAAATGTGCAATTTGGATAAACAGCATGACTTTCTCTAATAGAGATAATAGAGATTCCTAAAATTCTTCTGAAAGGTTGTGACGTGGATGTGAGATTACCAAACTATTTTTGAGTGGGCCCCTTCAGCGAAATTTGTTTCCTTTCGTCCCCACCCTGAACTCCAGTCTAATTTATACATACTGCATATAACTTTAAAAAATATGAATGTGGCCTCCTCTCCTATCTTTACCACACACTCCTTGGAGAGCCCACATCCCCAACCCCCCCCCCCCCCCCACAGCTTGAAACCGAAGCAGTAGATATAATAACTGTTAATTGCACACTTGCTCTGAAAAGGAAGTCTTGACTCTTCAGCCTAAGGCTGATTGTGATTTCACACTTCTCCATTTTGTAAATGTAATTTCAGTAATCCAGCCCAGTGGTGTTGGCAAGAAGGTTGTTTTAATCCTTGGAGATGTGAAAGAGCTGTATGGTTTACATGACATAGATGATAAGACTGATGTCCTGTTTCTATCGCTAACAGTCTTCCAGCTAAAGGACACAAAGTGCTGGAATAACTTGGCGAGTAGTACATCATCTCTGGAAAACGTGGATAGGTCTCGCTTTGTGTCTGAACTTTTTTCCAGACTGACATTTCGGGTCGGGACAAGTGCGAACAAGGGGTCTCAAACCGAAACTTCACCAATCCATGTTTTCCAGAGATGCTGCCTGATCTGTACTATCCTACATGCTAGGGTTGATTTACAATTTTACTGAAACCAATTAACTCTATGACTCTATAAATTAACCTACAAACTGTACGTCTTTGGAATTTGAGAGGAAACCAGAGCACCCTGAGAGAACCCACACGGTCACAGGGAGAATGTACAACCAAAGTTCCAAAGTTTTTCGTGTCATTTTTATTTTGGTAATCCAGCATCTGCAGTTCCTGGTGTCTAGCAATTTAGTGGGAAAATTGTGTTTTTGTTGGAAAGCAGTTCCTCTCCCAAAAGGATAAAGTCCCTTCCGCGAATGTAATTTTCCATCTGCCTGGGTTAATAACCTTGCTTCAGTTTGACAGATGTGGTGGCTCATTTTCACCTTGTTTCAGGATAAAATGTTAATTCCCAATGTAATTAATGGAGGAAAATTAACTTTTATGATGGGCTAGATATCCTCAAGTGTAGACATAAGAGACTGCAGATGCTAGAATCTTGAGCAAAAATAACCTGCTGGAATAACTCGGTGGGTCATGGAGGGGAATGGATAAAAAACATTTCAGATCTGTGCCCTACTTTAATCCTCAAATGCAATTTTACATTGTCCTATTACAATTGGCATAGAACCTGTGTGCTTCAGATGTGTCTCCTACTTGAACACCTACTGCAGCATCAGGAAGGTGCAGAGAAACAGAATAATGAGGGAGGGACTTCTTTCCTCTAGCCTTTTACGAAACAGATAACCACTGTTCAGCAGGTTTGAGCTTCTTGTTGCACTATCTGTTAATAATTCTTTTATTTATGCTTATATTGAAAACTGAATGAACAGGAACGGTTTGGGCCGAAGGACCTCTTCAGTACAGTATGATTCTATGTCACTTCCTTAAATGAACATGCTGCCGAAGATAGACACAAAAAGCTGAAGTAACTCTTCAGGGGTCTTGACCTGAAATGTCACCCATGCCTTCTCTCTAGAGATGCTGCCTGTCCCACTGAGTTACTCCAGCTTTTTGTATCTATCCTTGAGTGTTTAGTTCAATTATAATTTGGTCTGAATTGAATTTGTATCTTAAATGAATCATCTTGTAAATCAGGCATGGCAACTCTATTTCGTGACATCTTTACAATCTTCTTCAGGTTACAGTTTAGTTTATAGTTTAGTCAGTACCGAGGTACAGTGAAAAGCTTTTGTCGCATGCTATCCAATCAGCAGAAAGACAATACTTGATTACAATCGAGCCATTTACAATGTATCAGTACATGATAAGGGAATAATGTTTAGTGCAAGGTGAAACCAGCAAAGTTCCATCATGAGGTAGATAGTAGTTCAGCCCTGCTCTCTGGTTGTGGAAGGATGATTCAGTTGCCTGATAACAGCTGGGAAGAAATTGTCGCTGAATCTAGAGGTGTGCATTTTCACATTTCTATACCTTTTGCCTGATGGGAGAGGGGAGAAGAGGGAGCGGCCAAGGTGTTACTTGTCCTTGATTACGGTACTTCTATATAACGTGCTTCAATATGTTACTGCAACCATATAATCAATGCATATCCAACTGAAGATAGATTTATATAGAGACTTCGGAGAAATTGAGTTTGCATCTCCTGTGATGTTACTTTGAAGGAATGGGAGAATGTATACTTGCATAACAAGACAAGACAAGAGTGTTTATTGTCATGTGTCCCTGACAGGACAATGAAATTCTTGCTTTGCTTCAGCACAACAGAACATAGTAGGCATTGACTACAAAACAGATCAGTGTGTCCATATACCATTATATACGTAAATACACACATGAATAAATAAACTGATGAAGTGCAAATAACAGATAATGGGCTATTAATGTTCAGAGTTTTGTCTGAGGCAAGTTTAATAGCCTGATGGCTGTGGGAAGTAGCTATTCCTGAACCTGGTCGTTGCAGTCTTCAGGCTCTTGTACCTTCTACCTGAAGGTAGTAGGGAGATGAGTGTGTGGCCAGGATGGTGTGGGTCCTTGATGATATTGCCAGCCTTTTTTAGGCAGCGACTGCGATAGATCCCCTCGATGGAAGGGAGGTCAGAGCTGATGATGGACTGGGCAGTGTTTACTACTTTTTGTAGTCTTTTCCTCTCCAGGGCGCTCAAGTTGCCGAACCAAACCACGATGCAACCGGTCAGTATGCTCTCTACTGTGCACCTGTAGAAGTTAGAGAGGGTCCTCCTTGATAAACCGACTCTCAGTAATCTTCTCAGGAAGTAGAGGCGCTGATGTGCTTTCTTAATAATTGCATCAGTGTTCTCGGACCAGGAAAGATCTTCAGAGATGTGCACGCCCAGGAATTTGAAGCTCTTGACCCTTTCAACCATCGACCCATTGATATAAACAGGACTGTGGGTCCCCATCCTACTCCTTCCAAAGTCCACAATCAGTTCATTGGTTTTGCTGGTGTTGAGGGCCAGGTTATTGTGCTGGCACCATATGGACAGTCTCTCGATCTCTCTTCTATATTCTGACTCATTCCCATCAGTGATACGTCCCACAACAGTGGTGTCGTCAGCGAACTTGATGATGGAGTTTGCACTATGACCGGATACGCAGTCATGAGTATAGAGTGAGTACAGCAGGGGGCTGAGCACGCAGCCTTGAGGTGCTCCCGTGCTGATTGTTATCGAGTCTGACGCATTTCCACCAATACGAACAGACTGGTCTGTGAATGAGGAAGTCGAGGATCCAATTGCAGAGGGATGCGCAGAGACCCAGTTCTGCTAGTTTGGTAACCAGCTTGGAGGGGATGATAGTATTAAATGTCGAGCTGTAATGAATGAATAACAGCCTGACGTATGAGTTTTTGTTGTCCAAGTGGTCCAGAGCGAAGTGGAGGGCCAGCGAGATTGCATCCACCGTTGATCTGTTGTGGCGGTAAGCGAACTGCAGTGGGTCCAGGTTTTTGTTGAGGTAGGAGTTGATTTGCGCCATGATCAACCTCTCAAAGCACTTCATCACCACAGGCGTTAGTGCCACAGGTCGATAGTCATTGAGGCACGTCACCTTACACTTCTTGGGCACTGGTATAATTGATGCCCTTTTGAAGCAGGTGGGGACCTCAGAAGTGAGAGGTTGAAAATGTCCGTAAAAACTCCAGCCAGTTGATCCGCACAGGTTTTTAGAACACGACCGGGTATACCATCAGGTCCAGGCGCTTTTCTAGGGTTCACCCCTCTGAAGGATTTCCTGACGTCGGCCTCTGTGACTGAGACTGAAATACCATCACAGCGAATGGGGGCTCGGGAAGGCACATCGGTGCGAAACATAACATAACGTAACAGTGAGTAAATAATCAGTTCACTGAAAGAAAGCCTTAAATATTAAAACAATTAAAAGCTAATTTTAAATGCTTAATTGTCGCCTGAAGCAAATTTTCCTCTGAACTAACATTTTAACATTGTCTTAAGGTTGCCTTCCACGATTAGATGGGATTTATTTTGGAACAAGTTGGAGAAAAAGGCAATGTTTATTTTTGGAGCATTAGAAATTAATGTTTAATTTGGTGTTTCTCAACTGGGGTTTCCTCTACATTTATGTGGAAGCAGGCACAGGAAGTTGAAGCTTACTTAAGGGGTGCGTGACAAAAAATGCCTGAATAAAAATTTGTTGGCAGGTGATCAACATGAAATCTTAATTCTGTTTCTTTCCTGGCTTGGTCTTGCCTGCCTTTCTAATTCTTTCTGGCATTTTATTTTAGTATCGCTTTCCCAGAATAGGGAGTATTTTGCTTAGTTTAGTTCAGAGATACAGTGTGGAAACCAGCCCACTGAGTGAACTCCATATGCTCGTTCTATCCTACATGCTAGGGACAATTTACAGAAGCCAATTAACCTTCAAGCCTGCGCTTCTTTGGAATGTGGGAGGGAAGGGAAGAAGAAAGGAAGAGGAGGAGCCAGAGGGCTAGAGGGAGAGCTAGAAGGGGAGGAGAAAGTAAGAACTACCTGAAGTTAGAGAAGTCAATGTTCATACCGCTGGGGTACAAACTGGGAAGGGGAGGAATTTTCCACTTCCCTTCCCTCCCCTTCCCAGCCCTCTCTCAGCTCTCTGGCTCCTCCTCTTACTTTCTTCTTCCCGCCCCTCCCACCCTGCATCAGTCTGAAGAAGGGTTTCGGCACCCGCTGAGTTTCTCCAGCACTTTTGTCTACCTTCACCTGTATCCATTATTTGCCCTGCTTTCTTCCCACTAATACAATACTATCTGAAGAAGAGTCCCAAACTAAAGCATTGCCTATCCATGTCCTCCAGAGATGCTGCCTGGCTTGCTGAGTTCCCTCAGCACTTATTTTTTTGCAATGTTTTAAAATTGCCATGATCGTACTTTCAGGGAATATTCAATGGTAACTATTTGGAATGGAGTTAAGAAAGAGAATATAAAACAAATGCTTCTCTGCACCAGATGAGCATTTAAATCTTTCCTCATAGCAGAAATATCATAAATCTGATCCTGAAATAGTCAGATACTGTAATCTTTACAATTTGCTGTAGTTGATGACTTCACGTAAATCACTAACCACTGACCACATTGTCTGTCCCTGGTCTGTATATGGTGTGTTGTGGTTGAAGAAACATGTAAAGTTTGTCCAAGATGTAAAGGAACAACATTTTTATTTTGTGCAACATGTTGGCTTATGATTGATATCAGACACAAAATTAACAAAATCAGTCTGAAGAAGGGTCTCGACCCGAAACGTCACCCATTCCTTCTCTCCAGAGAAGCTGCCTGTCCCGCTGAGTTACTCCAGCAATTGTGTCTACCAGAAAATTAACAAAGGCAGGTTTAAGTAATTACTTTGGATATCTCCAGTCACACAAACCCAAGTGCAGTGAGGACATTTCCTCAGAAGGAATTCAGGAAATTTAGGTAAAACCTTGGGTGCAATCGACAGCTCTGCCAGTAGCACCATTTTGATGCGGATATATCAGGTGCATGGGTATCGGGAAATGGAAACTTATTTCTCAATCAAAATGTATTGTGGACTAGCAGGTGTTCTATATCCTGCCCAGCATAGAAGTGTAATAAACCAAAAAGAACAGGCGTGTAGGAAGGAACTGCTGATGGTGGATTTTTACTGAAGATAGACACAAAGAGCTCAAGTAACTCAGCGGGCCAGACAGCATCTCTGGAGAAAAGGGATGGGTGATGTTGGACTGTCTTTGGTTGTACTAAGGACTTCAGGATTTTTTGCACCGGTACCGGTGTTATTAATTTATTGATGTTTAACTCTGCACTAAATACGCATCGCACCCCCATTAGCCAATATTTTATACTGCTACTAGACTAAGTGGGACCTGTTGGGTCCCATGTTCACATGAGAGGGCTGGTCCCCCAACGCAATATTCCACCTCTCCACCAATTCCAATATTGGTGGCCAGTGGAGGGGGCTTTCTGGAATGCTAGTATGGGTGTTGTGGGCCGAAGGGACTAGAGGTTTCCGGGGGGTTAGTATGGACATTGTGGGCTGAATGGATTCTTGGGCTGGCAGCTCAGTCTCGCGGGCCTGGTGGGCTGGCAGCTCAGTCACTTGGGCCTGGTGGGCTGGCAGCTCAATCACTCGGGCCTGGTGGGCTGGCAGCTCGGGCCTGGTGGGCTGGCAGCTCGGGCCTGGTGGGCTGGCAGCTCAGGCCTGGTGGGCTGGCAGCTCGGGCCTGGTGGGCTGGCAGCTCGGGCCTGGTGGGCTGGCAGCTCGGGCCTGGTGGGCTGGCAGCTCGGGCCTGGTGGGCTGGCAGCTCGGGCCTGGTGGGCTGGCAGCTCGGGCCTGGTGGGCTGGCAGCTGAGTCACTCGCGGCTGGTGGACACACACGCACGCACGCACGCATGACAGTAAAACACTCTTGAATCTACTCACATGGTTGAGCGCGACCTCTCCCCTGAACGGGACTTCCGCCGTGAGCGGGACTTCCGGAAGGAGCGCGACATTAACTTCAAGCAGCACAGTGCAGACCAACCCTTCAATTCAGTTCAAGCAGCACGGTGCAGACCAATACTTCAATTCAGTTCAAGTAGCACAGTGCAGACCAACCCTTCAATTCAGTTCAAGCAGCACAGTGCAGACCAACAATTCATTTCGTGCACAGTGCAGACTCACAGTTCAGTTCACTCACGGCATAGACTCACAGTTCTGGACTCAATTCTCACTCACGGTCTTTCGGGTTGACTGACTCACATCCGGCCTCCGGGGCTTAATTCTCCTGGCCCCCCAGAAGGGGTGTTACCTTCATCATGGTGGTTGACAGGCAAGAAGACCAATCTGCTGATCCGATGATTTGTTAAACATTCATAACTTTTTTTATTATTTCATTGATCGAAAAAAACCTTGGGGCGGTTGGAGGAGAGGAGGACAGTGAGTAAAACGGCGAAAAAAATCATAGCGATATACGGTAGCGTTTTTTCTAAAATGTATTTAAAACGTAGACAGGAAGTAGTCAAGATGAGACTTTTAGTAATAGTATAGATAACACTATACTGTGAAATATTGCACATTCTGATATGACGTTTTTTCTTGCATTTTTTGCTGTTTTCATTGTCGTTATTATTTATCTGATATGTTGGAGCTCCACTCGGGCAGTGCGCCTGAAATTTAGTTGTATGTATTTACAATGACAATAAAGTGTATTATTATTATCTATATGTGTTGTGTTTACAGGCCTGTTATGCTGCTGAAAGTAATAATTTAATTGTTCCATTGTCAATACATATGACAATTAAAGACTTTTGACTTTTAAATTGTTTGCATTATGTTTAAAAAATGTTTGGTGTTAAGACAGTCCAGTGAGTTAGACCAAATAAACATCCTTTGGACGTGCCATCAGTAATATTCCATGCATAACCTCGTCAATATTAATTGGACAAATTTGTAAAAATGTGCATTGCAGCCGATAGCTTAAACAATTAAACTTTATTTCTAAGATTAAGGAAATATGGTTAAAAATAGGTGCAATTTCATTGCTAAATACAGTGTAAGCTCTGGGGACAGGAATAGATGTCTGGGATTATTAGTTTATTTTCCTGCTGTACATTCTGATGCATGGGACTTGTCAGTGCAAGTCTTCATCCTGCTTCTGATCCAATTTCACTTGGGCTTGGTGTTGATTTCTAGATTCATTTAACCCAGTGTGGATTTTGGAGCTGGTTCTTAGTTTCACATTTCTCTGTTACATAAGATCAAGTAGTGTTGGGTTTTTTTTCACGTTAAAATTGTTTGCAGTTCTTCATATGACAAAGTTAATCAATTCCTATTTTCATAATTTACTACTTATTTGGCAGCACCTTGGCTTTTGGAGTTAGTTTAGAAGGTACAATTAATGTTAGTTTAGGTGTCTCTTGTGTGGGGGTGCGGGGGGGGAGGGGGGAAAGGGGGAATCGCTTTTGGTCGCCTCCTTGACGGGGCGGCGACTTTTTCCATGTCGCCTCCCTTGCAGCCTAACAGCATGGATTGGAGCGGCCTTTCTTGGAGTGGGACCTGGAGCATCAGCAGCAGGCGCATCGCAGACTTTTTCATCGCGGAGAGTGGTGAACCCTTGCCGGCGATCGCCAAAGAAGAGCTCCGACCGCCAGCCTGCGGCCTATAACATCCTGAAGCGGTAGGAAAGTGCCGATTCGGGACCTCCAAGCAGCCTAGTGTGTTTGACTGACCCGGCGTCGGAGTTTTGATCATCTCGACGAGAGCGCCTGTACATCGGGCCGTCCGTAGCGGCGACTACGGAGAGTTTATGGCCCCGACCACGGGTGACCAAAGGAGCTGAACTTTGTTGCCTTCCACCACGCCTTCCGATGTTTGTGTTAAATCTTATTGTGTATTGTGTGTTCTTTTTATGTGTATCACTGTTGGCAAATTCATTTCACTGCACCTTCGGTGCATGTGACGAATAAAATTGGCTTTGACTTTGGAATACCACTGTTGTGGATCTTAGCATGTCTCTGAATTTGAGCAAAGACAAGTCACGAGTGTTCAGACTGTCGTGTTCAGAGGACTGCTCTTGCGTCAGAGTACAGAACCATTAAGCCAATTTGTTTTTTGTTTTTTGCGTGTTATCTGCAAATGCCCAAAGGCAACTGGGGATATGCGTAGACACCAGACAGATACAAAAGATAGACACAAAATGCTGGAGTAACTCAGCGGGACAGGCAGCATCTCTGGAGAGAAGGAATGGGTGACTTTTCGGGTCGAGACCCTTCTTCAGACTGAAGCCAGGGGAGAGGGAGATGCATATATAAGGAAGTCGGAGAACTGGGGAGGGATGGAGAGAGAGGGAAAGCAAGGGTTACTTGAAGTTAGATGCAGTGTAGGTTTGAAAGCACACTGCGCAAAATTCCTCTGTACCTGCGAGACCCACCGTGCTGTAACATGCCTGAACTGAACAGCTGACAACAGCTTCAGTACTTAATGAAGACCAGACCCGATCAAGATCAATGCTGGAGAGTCTAGGTGATGGTATTCCTCCAGAGAGGAGTCATTAATTTACTTTTATAGATCCATTCCCACCTCCCCATCTCACCCCTCAGTATTCATGTCCTTGGGTTCACTGATATTCTTCCCAATTCCAATTGGGTGCTCAAAATCTGGTTATCAAATTAGACAATTGAAAGTGCTTATTTAAAAAAATCAAACTCGCTTTTACACTGATACCTAGCTTTCTGCCACTTTATTGTCTTGTTGCAACATTCTTAGTCTGAGACACTGAACAAACACAAAGAGATATGCAAGATTCACCATACCTGAAAAACGTCCTCTGGCTGTGCTGGGTAGCTGGTGTGACCGTGGTATACAGTAATATAACTTTTATTACAGAAAGAGCATTGTCCTCCATACAGTGAGCCTGCTCTGGGGAATATATTTCACTTATGTTCTTGACAGTGTTTGGGATTTAGAATCCCTTTGCATTTTCACGGTGTTCACCATTCAGACTGGCTCTGTTGTGTCAAGAGAGTTTTATTGTCATGTGTCCCTGATAGGACAATGAAATTCTTGCTTGCTGCAGCACAACAGAATATGTAAACATAATACAGAACGGGAGATAAAAGTTCAGTGTGTCTATATACCATAAACCATATATATACACAATAAATAAACAGATAAAGTGCAATAGGCTGTTATTGTTCAGAGTTTGTTTGATGGCGAGTTTCATAGTCTGATGGCTGTGGGGAAGAGGCTGTTCCTGAACCTGGATGTTCCAGATATCAAGCTCCTGTACCTTCTTCCCGATGGCAATGGACAGACGAGTGTGTGGCCAGGATGGTGTGGGTCTTTGATGATGTTGGCAGCCTTTTTGAGGCAGCGACTACGATGGATCCTTTCGATGGTGGGGAGGTCAGAGCCGATGATGGACTGGGCAGTAGTCACAACTTTCTGCAATCTTTTCCGCTCCTGGATGTTCAAGTTACCGAACCAAGCCATGATGCAACCTGTCAGTATGCTCTCTACTGTGCACCCATAGAAGTTCGAGAGAGTCCTCCTTGACATACCGACTCTCCGTAATCTTCTCAGGAAGTAGAGGCACTGATGTGCTTACTTTATAATTGCATCAGTGTTCTCGGACCAGGAAAGATCTTCGGAATTATGCACGCCCAGGAATTTGAAGTTCTTGACCCTTTCTACCATCGTCCCGTTGATATAAAAGGGATTGTGGGTCCCCATCCTACCCCTTCCAAAGTCCACAATCAGTTCCTTGATTTTGCTGATGTTGAGAGCCAGGTTGTTGTGCTGGCACCATTTGGTCAATCGGTCGATCTCACTTCTATACTCTGACTCATCACCATCAGTGATTCGTCCCACAACAGTGGTGCTGTCGCCGAACTTAATGATGGAGTTCGCACTATGTCCGGCTACGCAGTCATGAGTATAGAGTGTAGAGTGAGTACAGCAGGGGGCTGAGCACGCAGCTTTGAGGTGCTCCCGTGCTGATTGTTAATGAGAACGACACATTTCCACCAATACGGACAGACTGTGGTCTGTGGATGAGGAAGTCGAGGATCCAATTGCAGAGGGATGTGCAGAGACCCAGATCCGTGAGCTTGGTAACCAGCTTGGCGGGGATGATGGCATTAAACGCCGATGTAAGTAGTCTATGAACAACAGCCTCCAAGTCTCGATGCTCGTGATCAGCAGCTGCTTTGAGAGTTATACGTGAGGAAAACAGACTTGTTCCTGAACAGTTTTGTTTACTTTTTTATTACCTGTACCGAGGGACAGTGAAAAGCTTTTTGTTGAGTGCTATCCAGTCAGCGGAAAGCCAATGCATGATTACAATCGAGCCATTTACAGTGTATAGATACATGATAAGGGTATAATGTTTAGTGCAAAGTAAAGCCAGCAAAGTCTGATCAAGGATAGTCCGAGGGTCACCAATGAGGTAGATAGTAGTTCAGAATGTGTTCCGCTTGAGTAGCTTACAACCCAACCATATAAACACTGATTTCTCCAATTTTCCCACATCTCCAACACCACCCATCCCCTCCCTTTCCCTTTCCCTTTTCGCCCCCCTCCTCCACATACTCCTTTCTCTCCCTCTCCCCTGTGGACCACCTGGACTCGCACCCATTACTCCCCTTCTACTCCCCCCCCCCCCCACCAACGCCCACATTCCTGGCTTCACAATTTACATCCATCTCTCACATTCTGCTGTAATGTTTGACCTTTGTTTCAACAGTGGCTATCAAAAAACCTTGTCCGTGTCCACCCATTACTGCCACACTAAGTCCTGCCTCTCCTTTCCCAACATTCTTTCCCACCAACCCCCCCCCCACCCCCCCACATACAATGTGAAGAACTATGCGCCACCTACACACGGTCTCCAGAGATTCTGCCTGACCTCCTAAGTTACTCCACCACTTTGTCTCCTTTTGTTCCAACACAGCCCTCTCACACTTCCGTGTGGGCACATTTGCCATGTTGTTGACTAAATAATGGAAGGACTGAGAAAGGCTGATGAAGTGACGAGGCTCCTTAAAGGGAAGTTCTGAGTATTTCTACATGAAGTAATTACAACCCTGAGCAATAGGGAGATGTTGGACAAGCTAGCACTTTATTCCTTGGGATGCTGGAGGCTGAGGAATGATCTTGTAGAGGTGTATACAATTATGAGGGGAATAGATGGTGGATGCTCAGAATCTTTAACTTGGGGTTGTAGAATCAAGAACCAGAGGGCATTTAAGGAGAGGGGGGGGGGGGGGGAATTAATAGGAGCCAGAGGGGCAACTTTCACTCCAAGATGGAGGTGGATATATGGGATGAGCTGCCAGAGGAGCTAGTTGAGGCAGTAACCATAATAGCATTGAAAAGACACTTGGACAGGTACAAGGATAGGGAAGGGATATGGGCCAAATGCAGGAAGAGAGCATACTGACCCACGGCATCACTTCCTGGTTTGGGAGCTGCAAGGCTTACGAACAAAGACAGCTAAACAGGATAGTGAAGACAGCCAGTAGGATCATTGGTGCTCCACTCCCTTTCCTGTTGGAGATCTATCAGAAGCGCTGCATCCGCAAAGCCATCTCCATCATCAAGGACCCTTATCACCCATCACACCACATCTTCTCCATTCTGCCATCTGGGAAGAGGTACAGGAGTATCAGCTGCAGAACCAGCAGGATGCTGCACAGCTTCTTCCCACAAGCAATAAAAATGGTTAACGGACTGTGTCCCCTCCCTATACATCATACACCCACACATCTAACCTCACCCAAACTTTGACAGCTAGACATCTGTCAAGGTAAAGTCACTGTTCGGTCGGAATGTCTGCTTTTAGTTCAATTTTAGGTCTATTTTAGATATGTTAATTTTAAAGTTGTATGTATTTATTCTGTTTTTATTAATTGCACTGACAGGAACTGATGAGAAACAATGTTTTGTTTCTTCTGTGTATGTAAGTACTCAGTGAAACAACAATAAAGTTAATACTGAATACTGAAGATAGGTCTCACTTAGATGCGGCATCATAGTTGGCATGGACAATTTGGGCCAAAGGACCCATTTCCTTGCTCTATAACCCAATGAAATGGAAAGAAAAATGATATGAGAAATTTATCAAAATACTTAAGAGAAAACATTTTTCAGTGTCCTCTGCAAAGGATAACAGAGTGGCCATTCATAGTGTTCTCAGATACAATTGATGAATTAGTTTGAATACTGTAAGTCATACTATACAAAGATGACAGCAGCAAAGAAGGTGCTTACATCTGGCAGGGATAAAAGGATTTGAATGTTGTTATTGTTCTAGGACTTTGAAGTGACAATTGTGCAAATATTACAGAATGACTATTCAATTGCAATGTCACAGAGAGAAATGAATTGTGACTTCCCACAAATAAAATTGGCAGTCTTTCAACAAGCAAATGTGGTTGAGTCCAGCTCTGTGCAAGTGCCACACGCCTGTTTACATGTTTTTTTTTATTTGATACTTCCTCTCAGTGGAGCAAGCTGGTTCCAAGGTCAATTTTCTATTACTGAGAGGGAACCGAGCGCTGTATTGTTTTCATTGTCCCCAAATGATTTCACCAAGCAGATGGGATTATTGATTTAACCATTGTCAAAATTCCTGAAATAGCAGCGTTTGAGAAGTAGATTGGAAAAGTTACAGGACCATTGATTGTGCAGCAGAATTATCATTATTCTGGCTGACGAGTGAGTTGTACTTGCTGGGCAGAATCTAACTATAGGTTCACCGCAGGTTATGGACGACCAATGTGCAGACAACCTGAACATATAAGTGAGTTTGTGGTGGTATCATTGAATCTGAATGCTTGACTTAAACACCCTGGTTTACTGAATCTGAAATGTTTATCAAATATGTGTCCAAGTGCTTATGCATAGTGATACTTGTACTGAACTGTATACAAAATGTAATTTCTCTTTACCCTCGGTACTTGTGACACATAAAGTACCATCCCGCATATTGCCTGTGGCTGGTCTGTGTTTTTAATTAATTATTAATGATTATTTAATTATATTGTTAGGCGGCTGCATTTCTGACTGCCGATCTATTTGGGTTATGAACGGTTCTCTTGAACGGAAACGCAAGACTGCAGCTGTGCTGGAGTCTGGAGTGATAAATGAAACCGTTGGAGGAAGTGGGAGAGTCTAGGACCAGAGGCCACGGCCTCAGAATAAAAGGACATACCTACAGAAAGGAGATGAGGAGGAATTTCTTTAGTCAGGGGGTGGCAAATCTGTGGAATTAATTGCCACAGAAGGCTGTGGAGGCCAAGTCAATGGATGTTTTTTAGGTGGATATTGACAGATGCTTGATTAGTGAGGGTGTCACGGGTTATGGGGAGAAGGCAGGAGAATAGGGTTGAGAAGGAAAGATAGATCAGCCATGATTGAATGACAGAGTAGACTTGATGGCCCGAATGGCCTAATTCTGCACCTAGAACCTCTGAACATGAGGAACCTAGCGGATCAGGCAGCATCTGTGGAGGGAAATGGGCAGGACCAAAGCCCTGCTGCAACCTGGGGAGAACTGAATGGTCCTCTCACCAACTAGCGTGCGGGCCAGACCTCCCATCTACCTCATTGGAGACCTATAAACTATCTTTAACCAGACTTTATTGGGCTTTATCTTTCACTGAGCATTATACCCTTTATTCTTTATCTGAGCTCTGTGGATGGCTCGATTATAATCATATATAGTCTTTGACTGGATAGCATGCAAACAAAAGCTTTTCACTGTACCACGGCACACGTAGCAATAATAAACTAGAATAAACTAATTGCATTAAATGCAAGTTAGGTGAAAGCAAGTATGTTTGTTTCACCTATTCATTTCACATAAATAATTAATATTTTCCCTGTGTTATAATGGAGCTTGTTTCTAATTTGTGCACAGGGAACAAAGCAGTGCCTTGCATGAGGCAGAGATATTAAAATGTCAATGAATTCTGGACCATGAAAATCCTCAAATGGCAACGATCTATTTGGCAGAACTTTTCGGTATAGCCAAATTTCATGTTATTTTACAACAAAGTATGATGCCATTTGGCCCATCAAGCCCATGCAAGCTCTCGGACCAATCCCATCAGTTGCATTCCCACTTGGAATATCCTCCTGGGAAGGTCTAAGTTCTCCCCAGGTTGCAAACACAAACTTATGCATTCCCGTGCATATGAATGGGCGTTTGGGAGACCATTGGAATGGATATGTCGGCTGCTGCAGGCATTTTCTGCTGTGTGGAAACCCTGTTCAGAGCCTCCGTTCCGTCTTGTGAACGGTCTGGGTTGCAAGCAGTCCACACTAACATAACCTTATTAACTTGTGGATGACCTGTAATATGAATAAATGTCTATGAAATCCGACTTCCGTAATGTTGTACGGTGACGTGCTTTTTATCATAATGAAATGTTATTATGCAGGAAAATCACCCTAATAAATAATGTTGACAAGATGTACAATCGATTCCGCATTAATGTGAACGATTCTGTGCTTAAGATGGAAACTCAAATTTTGAACTCCACTTCAGATCTTTGTTCAGTGTTTGGTGAAATTGTTTGCGTCACTTTCAGTTCTCTGTTCCTTGTGGGTTTGGCTGGTCTCGGCTTGCTATAAGAATGCTGCTACGGACTTGAAATCTGTATGGAGAGAAATGCAATTTGTGTCACTATTTCTGACTTGCTAATGATCAAAACTCTTGCTGGAGGTATAAGATTTTTACTCGCCAAGTGAGAGTTGGATGTGTTATCCTCCATTGTTGACTCTTCTGCTAAGCATTTTGGCCGTTGAGTTTCATATACAAATATCTCCCCATTTGGTGAGGAAGTTTGTACGTCACAGAAGGATGTAAAGACCTTCGGGGGGGGGGGGGGGAGGGTTTAAATGCTGAGTAATGCTTTGAAACCTTGTAATACACAATACTTATTTCTCCTTAAAACCATGTTGCAGTGCTAACTACATCAGCACACTGTGATCAGCTGTTATCACCAAGCCCACAGCCAACAATGGACCATTGTGGGCTCCATTATTCCCAGATCATCTTTACTTTTTTGCATATCTTTCATTCATTTGATCTATATCTCTTGCTTCCCTTTCCCCTGATGCTCAGTCTAAAGAAGGGTCTCGACCCGAAACGTCACCTTTTTCTCCAGTGATGCTGCCTGACCCGCTGAGCTTTTTGTGTCTATCTTCAGTTTAAACCAGCAATTGCAGTTTCTTCCTACAGTACAGTCTATGATTGTTAGCCAGGATACCGTCTGCTTGGGGAAGCCTGCTGTCATGAACATTTATTGCTGCATGTAAAATATCACTAAAAAGGAATATGTTGGTACATTATGAAGTTTCTGACAGCCCAAGTAAGTGTTCGAGGTGGTCCATAACTCAGTGATGAAATTATGTCTTGGCCTCCAGGCATGGTCCTGATATATACATCTTCTGTGGAAACTAAGAGGGATGCAGCAGGCATAAATCATGTCTGATAATTATCTTGGTTTGTAGTTGGATATGAGTTGCTTGTTTTTTCAAGCTGAGAATTAACCTGAAACTATTGGTCTCATGCCAAGGTTATGATTTTGCTTTGGGATAGTATAAGACCAAGTAATCTTTTAATAGTGTGAAACAACAATCTGAATACATCTTTAGACTATGAGTAATAAAATGTTCTGGTTTTGATGCACCTACATCGTAAATATAGGGAATTATTTCTGACTCAAATGATGCAGGCAACGCTTCATTAATGTGCTATGCAGTACCTTTTTATTATGAAGTTTAAATTGGAAATTGGGAAGATAGACCGAGATTATATTTTCTGGAGACAATAGACAATATGTGCAGGAGTAGGCCATTCGGCCCTTCGAGCCATTCAATGTGATCATGGCTGATCATCCCCAATCAGTACCCCGTTCCTGCCTTCTCCCCATATCCCCTGACTCCGCTATTTTTAAGAGCCCTATCTGGCTCTCTCTTGAAAGCATCCAGAGAACCTGGCTCCACCGCCCTCTGAGGCAGAGAATTGCACAGACTCACCACTCTCTGTGAGAAAAAGTGTTTCCTCGTCTCTGTTCTAAATGGCTTACTCCTTATTCTTAAACTGTGGCCCCTGGTTCTGGACTCCCCCAACATCGGGAACACGTTTCCTGCCTCTAGCGTGTCCAAACACTTAACAATCTTATATGTTTCAATGAGATATCCTCTCATCCTTCTAGACTCGAGTGGAATGAGAGATGATCTTGACACAACATCCACAATTTTAAGAAGGCTTGACAATGGTGGATGTAGCCGAGGAGCGTGGAGCCAGGAAGAGTTTCAGAATGAGGGGTGGACTGTTTAGGGCTGATGTGAGGAAAGGATTCTTCATGACGATGGTGAAGAATCTTCTAAAACTCCTTGCCTCAGAAACCTGCAGAGGCCCAATGATTATTTTCATTCGAAACAGAGATTAATAGATATTTGGACGTGAGGGAAATAGGGATTGTGTTGGGAAATGATGCAGAGGTAGAAGATTAGCCACACTCTTGATCAATGATGGACCAGGTTCAAAGGGTCAGAAGATCTCCCCCCCCCTGTTATTTTTTGTGTTATTCTGACATGACAACCTGTTTATAATGAGTTCACTAGTTGATTAGTGTGGGTGTCAGTGGTTATGGGGAGAAGGAAGGAGAATGGGGTTGGGACGGAAAGATCGAATCAGCCATGATCGAAACGTGGAGTAGGCCTGATGGACCGAATTCATAACTTATGAACTTATGGGTATCGCACTACTGGAAACTACATCAAGATGTAACGGGGGCAGAATTCACTGGACAAAGCTTTCTCCTTGCCACTGAACCATGTTGTTAAGCCTCTGAGCAGAAATTCCAGGTTGCTTGGTTTCTTAAACTATTGGCCTGGGCTCAAAGCCATCGACTGGGTCTTGAACACAAACTTTGATGCCAGTTTGATTTCATTACCAGACGTTAGTACCAGCATCAGTCAACAGTTTACACTGTTTGGAGATAGATGAACCATTAGATTAAAACATTCTCACAAAGAGTTCTGTTTGAATAACTACATAAAACTACATAAATTGGACGGCACAGTCATGCAGCAGTAGAGTTGCTGCCTTATAGCACTGGAGACCCGGGTTTGATTCTGACTACTGGTGCTGTCTGTATGGAGTTTGTACATTCTCCCTGTGACCACATGGGTTTTCTATAGGGGCTCCGGTTTCCTTCCACACTCCAAAGACTTGCAGGTTTGTAGGTTAATTGGCTACTATAAAAATTGTAAATTGTAAAATTAAAAAATTGTAAAGTTATAAAAATTGTAAACTATAACGTTTTATCCTTAATGTTTTAATGTTTAATGTTTTAATCTTAATGGTTTTACTGTATGTCGTGTTGTTACTTGCGAGCGGACCACCAAGGCAAATTCTTTGTATGTGTACATACTTGGCCAATAAACTTATTCATTCACTCATTAGAATGTAGGCTTCCGTTAGGATACTAGGATAGTGTATGCGGTGATTGCTACTCGGGGTGGAGGTGGCGGGGCAAAGGGCCTGTTTCCGTGCTGTATCTCTAAAAGTTAAAAAAATATATTTTTAAAAAATTGGAAAATGTACATGGGATTGGAGAAAAACAAAAACAAAACTGCACATTTTTTTCAGGGATGAAAACTATTTGTTACCAAGCCTGTGAAGCTGTTTTAGCAGTAATTATTACTCGCCATTATCACTTTCTTAGGATTGTTGACAACAGTTTAAGAAGGAAGTTAGTGAATAATTTAGTGTCTTAACTGTGCTGATACTATTGAAGATTGCACCATTGTAGATACATTCTCTGAAAGATGCTTCCAAATTCTTCTTTCGCTATACATTTGTTCATGACATTTTGCCAAACTTTACCCGCTCAATGTCTTACTGTATGATAAGCTGTATTTAACATGCTTGTATTGTGTGTTATGGTGGTGCATGATTTAAAGAATGATGATTATCATGCAGAATGTTTAAGGTGATATAGATAGATTCTTGATTAGTATTGGTGTTGTGGGTTATGGGGAGAAGGCAGGAGAATGGGGTTAGGAGGGAGAGATAGATCAGCCACCATTCTATGGCAGAGTAGATTTAATGGGCCAAATGGCCTAAATCTGCTCCTTTCACATGAATTTATGAGAACAAGGATCTATTTTAGCAGCTGAGAGGTAGTTCTTTCAGAGATGATTTAAAGGGAATGTCTATGCAGGTTCCTTTTCATCAAGCTATTCCTTTCAAGTAATCCCTGCTTTCCCCCCTCCTTTACCATGATCAGCCATGATCATATTGAATGGCGGTGCAGGCCCGAAGGGCCGAATGGCCTACTCCTACACCTATTTTCTATGTATCTATGTACCATAGTTGTCCTACGTTCCTCTTTTTGCATCCTAGTATCCCTTCGTTATCACCTCTTCCCCATTCAACAATAGCCCATTATGGGCTTCGCCCTTCCATGGTCATTTGTTGCCAGACGTTTTCTTGCCTCCAGTTCCCTCCTGTCTACTTTCAGTCTGAAGAAGGATCCTGACCCAAAACATCACCTATCCATTTTCTCCAGAAATGATGCCTGACCTGTTGAGTTACTCCGGTACGCTGTCTATCTTCGGTATAAGATCTGTACTTCCTTTCTACACACCTTACTGAGATCCGTGCCCTCCTGAACCCACCCAGATGTAGGTTCATATGTCTGGACTGGTCTCACAGTTGAAGTCAAGTTCATGGTTATTTCAGGTTTCCAAGGCCCAACATCATTCAAGTAGCCGCAACTGATCTATCCCACATCTGGCAGCTTGCTCTTCACTGCTGCTTTTGGGAGGTCACTTAAGATGGTGCAGAGGAATGGAAGAAATCATCTACTTTTTCATCAGCCCAGAGAGGGCGATAGATTTTCACAAGGACTTGGTAGCATACAAGTTTGAACCAGAGCATGCAGAGATGGAAAGTATTCCAGGGACCCTGACGGTCTTTTCAGGTTAGGCAGATGTTCACTTTCACCTCCTCCATCATCATCTACTATATCCTTTGTTCAAGGTGTGGACTCTTATACATCGGCGAGACCAAAAGTAGACTGTGCGATCGTTTAGCCGAACACCATCCTCAGTCCGCCTGGGCCTACCTGGTCTCCTGGTTGCCAAACAGTTTCATTTCCCTTCCCGTCTCCACACTGATCTTTTTGTCCTGGGCCTCCTCCATTGTCAGTAAAGTCAAACATACATTGGAGGAACAGCACTTCATATTTTGCTTGGGCAGCTTACAACCCAGCGGTGTGATTACAGGGCTGCCAACTCTCACGCATCGAGCGTGAGAGTCACGCATTTGACGAAATTCTCACGCTCTCACGCTGATGACAGAAGTTCTCACGCTCAAAATTTTAAAAATAAAATATATATATAAATAAATAAAGACTTCCGGTTGCGACATGCTCTGCTAGCAGTCGCAAACTTTTTAGCTCCGCTGAAAAAATCGCGATTTTTTGCGTTAAAATCGGGTCTGGAGGTCGGGACCGTTTTTAAAAACTTACCGGAGCTTCATGTCGCGGTGCTGATGACGTCATCAGTAAGCGCCGCGATTTTAACGGAGGGAAAGTCATTTTAAATGAAAAGTACATCTCCAGGTCAGAGCCCACAGAGGAAAATCTCAAAACATCTGCTGAAGACTCTGGAACAGCAAGAAACTTCAGAACTGACCTCTGGAGAGGTCTCTGGAATGGCTACTCGATCTGCAAAAGAGAAAACCGAAATGGAGGACTTAAGAAACTCGGTAAGAGATATCAAAAATGATATGGAAGCTGGGAACAGTAAATTGATAGCCGGTAATGATAAAATACTTGAGGGTATTGAGGCTCTCCAAAAAAGAATTGAAGGTGTGGAAAAAGGACTATCGATAAAAATTGAAAAGGTGGCAGAAGAGACCACAAAGATGTTTGAGGCTGTGCACGAAACTGTGGCTGCAAATGCATCTGCAGTGAATGATTTGGAAGCTGCTGTGGAAGTGATGGCTGGAGAGATGCAGACTATGAAGTCAGAAATAGATAGTCTCAAGAACCAAGTCACAAAGGTTTCGAATAAATGTGTTGACCTAGAAGCTCGCTCAAGACGTCAAAATATAAGAATACGTGGTGTAAAAGAGGGAGCTGAGGGGGACAATGTTTGTGAGTTCGCTGCCAACCTAATTAAACACGTACTGAAGCTACCAGAAGTACCTGTAATTGAAGTAGCACATCGACTCCCCAGATTTAAATCAAGATCTCAAGGAGAACGTGCCTACCCACGACAGATCATAATTAAACTTCGGGATATCTCAACAATGGAAGCGCTGATGAAAAAAATCAACCACGGAGAGAAGATGATGTACAGAGGTGATACTATTAAACTCCTACGGGACTACCCTTATGAGATTGAGCAAAAGAGAAGAAAGTTCTCACAGACCAGAGAAGTTCTTTATGGTGTTAAGGGAGTTTTGTGTGGAGTGTTTTACCCGGCTAGAATGCGTATCACCTTTGAGGGAGTGTCAAAAACATTCACTAATTCGGATGAATCTCTCAAATACGCTCAAGAAATCGCGACTAAGGCTGCATCAACTGGAGACTGAAAACCAAGACGACATGAACAAATGAACTTGCTTATTCTCCCAACAAGAATATCACAAGGAAAGTGAATTAACTGAACACTGATTTTTTATTTTTTATTTGACTTCAAGCAACAGATTCTTAGTGAGACGTGGCTAGACATTATTATCTTCGCTGGAACATTGTGCTATGTAATTCAAGGACACTACGTGCTCAAACGAGGAAAACCTGATAACGGGACGAACTGCTGGGCTGAGAGTGAAAAACATCACATGGCTTATATTGTTTATAAAAAACTGAAAAAACTGAGAACTAATAATAATTAACAATTAACAATACTAATATAGAAATAGCAATTGAAATAGATAAAAAATGTGCAGTCTGCTCTGTTTAGCAGATAACAGCAAGTGCTATGCAGCTCGAGAGTGGAGGGAGGGGGAGACCGGGTACCTGGCATAACTCCAGGAGCCAGACTCCCGTTAACCCTTCCAGCGAACAGCTCATTTTTAACAATATTAAAATCAATTTAAAATAGTTAAGAGATAATATACACTCGAGGTTGATATGAAAAATATATACGGCTTATATAGTTTTACAAAATGCTGAGAATTAATCATAATTAATAATTAACAATACTAATATAGAAATAATATTTGAAACTGATAAAACTGTGGTGCCTGCGTCATAACGCAGACAGCAGTTATCACCTATGTTCGCAGCTCGTGGAGAGGAGAAGAGATCAGGCACCTGGCACAATTCCAGGAACCTGACTCCGGTTAATCCACTCAGTAAACCGCTCACTTTAACAATACTAAATTCATTTTAAAATAGTTAAGAGATAAAGAGTGAGTAGGATATGGAATCGAATACATTTGACATATATATAAATTGTAACTGGGTGAAATAGAACTGAATTGGAAACGGTAATGACCCCATAGATTTTGGGTAATAAATACAGCGGGGCTAACTTTATACCAACTACGCCGGAAGCGTTATGGATGTCGTACCCCACAGACGAGTGGGCCACTCACTACGGTGTTGAAATTTTAGACACCGTAAATTTATTTGATTTATATATATATTTTTTTTTAATCACAATATGTCACATCTGTGTGTTTTTTCTTCAAGGACAATCGCGCAGGAGAACTACCAAGGAAGTCTATAATAGAAATACTCCCAAAATAACCAGAGTCCGGAGGTATGAACGCACCACAATAATTAAGGTCATTAAAATTGGTAAAAATGCATGACGACAATCAAAAGAAAATAGGAGGAATCACATTATGTAGTTGGAATATAAGGGGGATTAATGAACCTATTAAAAGGGGCAAGATACTAGCTCAGTTGAAATCATACAACACGGACATAGCGTTTCTACAGGAAACACATCTTAAACAGCAAGATCAGATAAGACTGAGGGCGAACTGGATAGGCCAAACATTTCACTCTTCATTTACCTCCAAATCTAGAGGTACTGCAATTATTATTCGTAAAGGAATTCCATTTAAATCAAAGAACACTATTTTAGATAAGGAAGGGAGATATCTTATAGTAGCAGGGGAGATCAATAATATGCCAATTACGCTGGTAAACATATATGCGCCCAACTTTGATAACCCTCAATTTTTTAATAAAATTCTGAATATAATTGCAGAATCTAATTATCAAAATGTTATAATCGGAGGAGATTTTAATTGTGTTTTAGATCCTTATTTAGATAAATCGATGCAAAAACAAAAAGGTCAGACGAAATCTAAAACCAGTGAACTCTTACACACATATATGGAAAACACAAATATAACAGATGTATGGAGGATTGCAAACCCGACGGGAAGGGATTACTCGTTTTATTCAATGGTGCATAAAACATATTCACGGATAGACTATTTTCTAGTGGATACAAAATTAATTTCGCAATCTCTGAATCCTAAATATCATATTAATGCGATCTCAGATCACTCTCCGTTAACTTTTGTTCTAAAACTAGAAGGAATGTCTATGAATAAACCGTTCTGGAGGTTTAACTCACAAATTTTAAAAGACCCTCAAGGGAGTATCTATCTAAAAAAACAGATGGATCTATTTTTTGAGTTAAATGATACACCAGAGATATCCCCCACGTTATTATGGGAATCCTTCAAAGCATTTATAAGAGGAGTCATTATTTCATTTCAAGCTTATCAAAATAAAAAGAATAAGAATGAACAAAGACACTTAGAAGATCAAATAAAACAGTTAGATATAGATAATGCTAAAGACCCAACTATGGATAAACATAATAAAATACTACTACTGAAATTTCAGTTAAATAAATTACTGTCAGAGAAAGTTATAACATTATTTCAAATCACAAAACAAGAACACTTCGAATTCGGGGACAAACCCCACAAACTTCTAGCACGACAACTTAAAAAACGGGAAAAAGAGAATGCAATATTAAAGATTAAATCAGATAGAGGGGAAGTATTAACACTACCCAAGGATATTAATAAAAGATTTGCTCAATTTTACCAGAATCTATACACATCTAAAACGTCAATAGACAATAATAAAATCTCAGAATTTTTAGATAATTGTAATCTACCACAATTAGAACGCAGGGAACAAGAGGAACTGGGAGCACAAATTACTTCTAAGGAGATAGAAGACACAATAAAAACACTAAAAAATGGAAAAACACCAGGACCAGACGGATTCAGTAATGAATTTTATAAATCTTTTTATGATATAGTTACTCCACGATTACAAAAAATGTATACATATGCTTATAAAGAGCAAAACCTACCTGAAACACTAGCGGAATCAACGATCATATTAATACTTAAAAAAGATAAAAATATAGAAGAACCAGGATCATATAGAGCTATTGCTTTGTTAAATACGGATCAGAAAATAATAGCAAAAACATTAGCCAATAGATTAAGCAAGTATGTTAGTAGACTAATACATGAGGATCAAACAGGATTTATACCTAAGAGACACTCATTTAATAATTTGAGACGTTTGCTTAACATAATGCATTCACATAAATCTTATGACCAAGAGTTAGCTATCATCTCACTGGACGCAGAAAAAGCGTTTGATCAAGTAGAATGGGACTATATGATCAAAGTATTGCAAAAATTCCAATTGGGAGAAAACTTTATTGCATGGATAAAACTACTATATAACAAACCTACGGCTAGAATACTAACTAATAATATATTATCTTCAAAATTCGAATTATCTAGGGGCAACAGACAAGGATGTTCACTATCACCGCTGTTATTTGCTTTGGTAATTGAACCCCTTGCTGAAAAAATAAGAACACACTCGAATATTCACGGTTATAACACAAAATATTCAAATAACAAACTATCCCTATATGCTGATGATGTACTACTGTACATCACAAAACCACAAATTAGTATACCAAATATATTAAACTTAATTGAGGACTTTGGATCCTTTTCAGGATATAGAATAAATTGGAACAAAAGTGAAATTATGTCGATTAAACCAAAAGACTCAACACATCTCAGGAAATTCCCTTTTAAAATAGCTATGGAAAAATTCAAATATTTAGGAATTGAGATTACTAGAAATTACCATGATATGTTTAAAGCTAATTATAATCCCCTACTTAAGAAATTAAATAATCTGATTAAATTTTGGAAAACACTTCCGATGTCCTTAATAGGTAGGATAAATGCTATAAAAATGATTTTCTTACCACAAATCCTTTACCTATTTCAATCAATACCTATATATCTCCCAAAAAAGTTTTTCAAAAAACTGGACTCAGACATTACAAATTTTATATGGGATTACAAATCCCACAGAATACAAAGAACACACCTTAACAAACGAAAAGAGTTGGGGGGTCTAGCGCTCCCTAACTTTATGTATTATAACTGGGCAGTAAATATTAAAAATATGATTCACCTGCTGGACAATTCTGCCCAGCAGGTGGACTGGATTAGAATGGAAAAAGGGGATTGCTCCCCGAATAATATAGGAGCGATTATTCTCTCTCCAATAAATTTGAATAATAAAAATTATAATAAAAATCCAATTATATATAGCACTATTAGAACATGGAAGCAAATAAAACAGAATCTAAAATTAAGAAACCTATCTCTCTTAATACCAATAGTCAATAACCCATCGTTTAAACCTTCAATCATAGATAAAGCATTTATACAATGGGAAAGAATGGGAATTAAAACGCTCGAAGATCTGTATGAATTAGAAAAATTACTATCATTCCAACAACTACAACTGAAATATAATTTGAAAAATAATCAATATTTTAAATATATACAAATCTGTGACTATTTGAAAACACACACAAAAGATTATTATAATATGCCTTCCGACTTACTAGATGAAGCAATGAAGACAAAGGCGGAATCAGTTAATTTAATATCATACTTATATAATATCATCTTAAATATAGAAATACCCACAACAGATGGAATTAGAAGAGATTGGGAACAAGATCTAGGTATAAAAATTTCAAAAGAGAGTTGGGATAATCATTTATTACAGGTGCATAAATGCTCGATCAACGTACGACATACGCTTATCCAATTTAAAACATTACATAGATTATATTATTCAAAAACCAAACTAAATAAAATCTTTCCTAACGTCTCACCAATCTGTGATAAATGTATATGTCAAGAAGCTACCATAGCACATTCTTTTGTTTTTTGTACAAAAATCCAAAAATTCTGGTTTGAAATATTTGATATTTTTTCAAAATTAATCAAAATAAAACTGGTACCAAAACCAGAATGGATTATTTTTGGAATATCGGAAGGTATTCCTGAATTAAACGTGTATCAGAAGAATTTACTCAATTATGGGCTAATAATGGGAAAAAAGCTTATACTTAAATTCTGGAAAAATGCGCCCACACCAACAATAAAAATGTGGACATCAAATATGTTGGAAACATTACATCTGGAAGAGATGAGATTCCTCCTAGTAGGCAAAGTAGATCAATTTCAAAAGACGTGGTCTACGTTTTTGGACCTATTACAAGCATGAGGTGCAATAGTAATTTAGAAAAACAAATAAATAAATAAAAGGTATCTGGACCTGGTAATGGGAGGTAAAATAAAAATAGACTTGGTTGGTAGTTCCTTCTCTATGAAGTATGGTATAAGAGTTATAATAGAGCGATTGTTCCTTCTTTCTTTCTCTTTTTTTTCTAGGGTCTATTTTCTAACTTTACTTCCTTCTCTAACCTCTTTTCTAAGGGGCTTTCTTTTCCCAACACTCTTTTGCACTTCACAACCTTTGCGCACTTTCTTCACTTTTCTTACTTCTTTCTTTTTCTTTCTTAAAGTTTAAAAAAGTGAAGCGGTACAAAAAATGTATTAATATATACGTGTTGTACATTACTGTAATCTACCGTACTTCTAAAAAATAAAAATAAAAAATAAAAAAAATTTAAAAAAAAATAAATAAATAAATAAAGTCACATTCCTCCACACTCACCAATGAGAATAGTTTTTTGTCGGCGGGTTTCCCGTAAAGAACGAGCAATTTAATTGTCTTAAGCCCATCGCACACTATTTAAAATGGCAATGTAGACAAAGATGCTGGAGAAACTCAGCGGGTGAGGCAGCATCTATGTCTGAGTTTGACCCTTCTTCACTCATGCATTTCTCCAGCATTTTTGTCTACCGCTCTATAGATGCTGCCTCGCCCGCATTCACATTCCCGTGCAGATGGTGTGATAGGTGAGACACGGCGGTGGTCCCGGCACTGCTCACACCTCCCACCCGGCGGCTCTGTGTCCAGCGGCCACTCTGTCCACACCGCTTGGAGTTTTAACCCCGGGGCCAGGAGCGGACCGGGTGTGTGGGGGCGTCGGTGCCGCCTCCGGAGCCGCGGGGGTGAATCTCGGGCTATAGCTCCACTCCGATGCCCGACCCCCGGGTCACTGACCCTCACCTCCCCCGGACCCCCGGGTCACTCACCCTCATCTCCCACGGACCCCAGCTGGACACAGAGCACCTGGGCTGGCCCGCATTCCCGGGGAGGGGGAGGAGAGAGGGAAATGCTCCCCGGACGTCGCCAAGTCACCGCTCACTCCGGGTGTTGTCACCGCTTCACTGACACTTACACTCTCTAACACACACTGACACACACCCTTACACACACACTGGCACACACAAGGTTTAAAGGGATATGGGCCAAATGCGGATAAATGGGACTAGTTTAGATGGAGCATCTTGATCTGCATGGAAAGTTGGGATGAAGGGCCTGTTTCTATGCTGTAAGACTATGACATTGTAGAAAGGGTGCATTTGCTCTGGAGAGGATCCAGGGGGCGATTTATGAACATATTGGCAGGGCTGGATTTTTGTTTTGACTTTTGTTAAAAGTCTCGCCACAGTATTGCACAATTTCAAGCTGAAAAATGCAAAAGCTTCCTACCGTGGGAGGGGGGATACACCCCTCCCACACCTCCCTCCCCCCCCCCCCCGGTCGCAATGCTCCCTCGCAATTTCTCACTCTAAATTCTCACCCAATGTTGGCAGCCCTGATCTGATTATTGATTTTTCTACTTCAAGTAACCCTTGAATCCCCTCTCTCTCCATCCCTCTCCCAGCCAAGTCACTGAACTATGTTCAAAATTGCCTTGTTGAGTCTCATTATCTGTAACTCGTTTTCACCTAGCCCACAGTCAACAATCTTCCTTTTATCAACATTACCTTTTTGCATATCTTTCATTCATTTGTTCAATATCTCTCTATATCTCCATCTGTATCTCATTTCCCTTTCCCCTGACTTCTCAGTCTAAAGAAAGGTCTCGACCCAAAACGTCACCTATTTATTTCCTCCAGAGACACTGTCTGACCCACTGTTACTCCAGTTTTTTGTGTCTATATTTGCTAGCGGGCCAGATGTATGACCCTATTCTGTGGTTGATCTTTGTTTTTAAACAAATGCTCCAAATCCCTATTGGAGAACATGGGTGCGCACTTCCGCACCTCTTCTACTTCTCTGTCAGCAACTATCCACCCATTAGCCCTGTTTGTACATTGCAGCAGGTCTGTGTACCCATTTTAAGGTCTGGTTCCCAAGGTCGCAAATGCATGACTAAATGTTGGCAGCTGTGAGATGTTTCTCCTTAATGAATTTTAATAACGGCTACATTGTTATTATGATTGTGATCTAATCAGCGCTTTACGCGGCGGCAATGTAAGCAAGAGGTGCAATATTGTTTAATGTTCCAAAGAATGTTTGGTCATGATCTCTGAAGGTAGTGATAATGGATGGATTGGACAGAGTAGTTTAGTTTAGTGATACAGCGTGGAAATAGGTCCACCGAGTCTGTGCCGACCAGCGATCACCCCGTTAGAGGAGGTGAGAAATGTGCATTCATTTAGGTTTGGGTTTGTTACTCTCACATGTGGCGGTACAGTGATACAGCGGTAGATTTGCTGCCTTACAGTGCCAGAAACCCAGGTTTAATCCTGAATACGGGTGCTGTCTGTATGGAGTTTGTACATTTTCCATGGAAAATTCTAGACTAGTGACATCTTTAAAAAAACAAAAAACATTTAAACAATTCTAAAGTAGGTTTAATAGTAAGTTAGAGACGCAAGGAACTGCAGATGCTGGTGTATACAAAAATCTAAGTAGAGAAGTATAGATAGACACAAAGTGCTGGAGTAACTCAACGGGTCAGGCAACATCTCTGGAGAAAAAGGATGGGTGACGTTTCCGGTTGGGACCTTTCTTCTGGACACCCATCCTTTTTCTCCAGAGATGCTGCCTGATCCGCTGAGTTACTCCAGCACTTTGTGTCTATCGTTGGTATAAGCCAGCATCTGCAGTTCTTTGTTTCTAAAGTAGAGCAATAACTCAGTGGGTCGGGCAGTATCTCTGGAGAATATGAATGGGCGACGTTCTTGGTCGGGTTTGAAAAAGGCTCCGGATCCGAAACATTGCCAATCCATGTCCTTAAGAAGGGCCCTGAGCCGACTCAACACCTATCTGTGTTCTTCAGCATTTCTTGCTCGTTTTCATTAATGAGCTGGATGTGCTATTTACCCATCAGTAGTTGTCAACGTCCTATTGAAAAGTGGAGCAGAATTGAACATTCAAGTGGTCTACCCCTAATCTGTTTTTAACAGCCTTTTAATTGCTTTGGAACAATGGGTCCCACACATCCTTTCCCCCCAGAGATGCTGCCTGACCATCTGGGCTAGTCCAGTACTTTGCCTCTAGCCTTCTAATAGAATTCCATTTATGTTCAAAAGGCAAAACATTTTAACTGTGATATATCTAAAGGGCAAAATCATAATTTTCAGGATAACTGCGCATGTTTTGTCACCTCCATTGTCTATTTCTGTTCCTTGAGGTGATTTCTAAAAAGTTAAAACTGTGTAGATACTGGGAACTGCAGATGCTGGTTTACATGAAAAAGACACAAATGCTGGAGTAACTCAGCAGGTCAGGCAGCATTTCCCGAGAACATGAATGGACGATGTTTTGGGTCGAGACCCTTCTTCAGACTAACTGCAGATCCCGGTTTATCCAAAAAAGACGCAAGTGCTGGAGTAACTCAGCAGGTCAGGCAGCGTCTCCTGAGAACATGGATAGGGTCCCGACTTGAAACGTCATAGAGCCATGATCTCCAGAGATGCTGCTGACCCGCTGAGTTAATCCAGCACATTGTGTCATTTTCAGTTAAACGGTGGGTTTGATTTATTCTCTTATCCTGTCTTCCAAAGTAGTGACCTTCCTTGATTTTGCAAACATTTCCTCCTTGCTTGCAGTTTTAAATAATGGGTTGAATCCTGGAAATCTCAACCCATATCTTTTTATGCTTTTAGAGCCAGTACGTGGCTGGTGGAATTATCATATTTTCCAAGTTTAATCTAGTTTTGGCCTCAACTTCATACAGTGGATGTACCAGATTCTTGGTCCACACATCAACCTGAAGCAGTAGGAAGGAACTGCAGATGCTGGTTTAAACTGAAGATAGACACAAAATGCTGGAGTAACTCAGCGGGGACAGGTAGCATCTCTGGAGAGAAGGAATGGGTGACGTTTCGGGTCGAGACCCTTCTTCAGACTGGTGGGACTACCTGAAGTTAAATATTTGTATGCCATTGACTTTCACTGATTCATTTAAATGACCTGGTTTCCAAAAGGGTTTTTCTACGCAACCAAATCTGTATGCATAGTGTTTTGTGAATGACATCAGTCTACAGGAAGTTTGCAACTTCCTTGTAGTATTGACCTCGTGGGTGGGGGTGGGAGTGTTTCCACAACTACAGGCTATGAGATTACATTCTGCCTAATGGCAGTGGTGGTTTGGGTTACAGTACCACAATGGCACCCAATTCACGTCACATGTCAGGTGGGGTTTGGTGCTTCTTGGGCTCCTCTTCTCTCATTTAATATCATGGGTTGGATGCGATTATTTTTCTGTTCCAGGTGGCCTTACAAAGGGATATTGATCAAAACAAGTGTGTGCCACAGGATGGCTTTTCCAGGTTGCGTCCTGAAGCAAAAATCAAGTTAAACCTTTACATTTGTGAGCACATGGTCACAAAAAGGTTGTGGGGATAGAGGCACCAAGGTGTTTTGGCAAACTGGATCCAAAATTGGTTTGGTGATCAGAGGCAGAGGATAGCGGGGCTTTATCCCCCCGCACGGCTTGGAATGGTCGCCGAACTTTGCGGGCGCGCGCCGGGGCTCTAACACCAAGACCCGGTGCGCGACCTTGCATCACCCGGCGTGGCTTTAATGGCCGCGGGATAATCACCATCGCCCGCCGGGGGCTTTGACTTTGACTCTGACATCGGGGGGGGGGGGGGGGGAAGTGCAGTGGAGAGATACGTTTGTTTTGCCTTCCATCACAGCGTTGTGATGGATGTATGTGTAAATTGTGTTGTGTCTCGGGTCTTCTTCGTTTTGTATTGTATGGCTGCAGAAACGACAAATAAAAATTGAATTCCTAATTCCATTCCATAGTGGTAGACAAAAATGCTGGAGAAACTCAGCGGGTGAGGCAGCATCTATGGAGCGAAGGAATAGGTGACGTTTCGGGTCGAGACCCTTCTTCAGACAAAAAGGTTGGGTCTCGGAAGAAGGGTCTCGACCCGAAACTTCACCTATTCCTTCGCTCCATAGATGCTGCCTCACCTGCTGAGTTTCTCCAGCATTTTTGTCTGCCTTCGATTTTTCCAGCATCTGCAGTTCCTTCTTAAACAAAGGATAGTGGTGTTGGTTTTTCTCTCTGACTGGGAGTCTGTAACCATTATACATAGAACAGCACTGCATAAGAACAGGCCCTTCAGCCCACAATGTCTGTGCCGAACAATATGCCATGACCAACTCTTATCAGCCTGCACATAATCCATATCCCTCCACTCCTGTGGTATATAGTACTGCAGGGATTGGTGCTCGGTCCTTGGAACGTCATATACATAAATCACTTGGGTGAGTATGTCTATGGTCTGATAAGTTTGCCAGTGAAATGAAGATTGATGGAGTTGAAAATGATTAGGATGCTTGCCTAAAGTTGCAAAGGGTCATGGATCAGCTGGAAACTTGTATAGGGAGGAAGTGCAGATGTTGATTTTAAACTGAAGATCAACACAAAAACTTGGAGTATCTCAGCAGGTCAGGCAGGACCAGTGGAGAAAAGGAATAGGTGACGTAATGGGTCGAGACCCTTCTTCAGACTCTCTTATATACAACCTTTTATACATTTTGAATACAATGATGGTGTTTACAGAAGACTGGCAGCTCGCCAAATGTGACTATGAACACTTTTGATAAAGATGGTAGCATATCTGGGACCTCCCCTAGTCCAAAGCATAGATTTGAGGTAGAGAGCCCACCTTGGTATATCCAAATGGTGCCAGTTATGTTAATTGTCCAATGTTTGTGCCATAATGCCTGGTCTACTCATACTTTTCTGCTTTTTCTGGAAGGACTTTGGGGCCACTTGATTTTGGGAAAGTCAGGCCTGAAGAGCAGGTGTTGCAGGGGAAACTGCCATGAGAAGGGGAATAGTTGGAGATTGAAAGATGGAGCCAGGTAATTGCAGAAGGGGCAGACCCTGTGGTATGTTGAAAGGAGAGTGGTGGGACTAAAGGCAAGAAGTTTTTTTTATTGTAGTGTAACGCTGCATGAATGAGCATGCCATGCCAATGAATTTAATCAAAACTGGCTGGATTGCTAAAATTACTGAATCCTCCCTGCTCCATATTTGGTTAGAGTGCATCAGAAATGTGGAGTCACGTTAAATAGTATTTTGAGACCATATTTAATTTACTCTTTTCAATGCTCGTGAAAAGCCATGGACCTCTTGTGTAGGTAGAAGCAAGTCTTCACAGTAGAAGTTTACTAGCTTATTGCTTAAGAGAACTTGGGGCAGCACGGTGACGAGGTGGTAGAGTTGCTGCCTTACAGAGCCAGAGCCCCGGGTTCGATCCGGTGCTATCTGTGCGGAGTTTATATGTTCTTCCTGTGACCGCGTGGATTTTTTTTCTGGGTGCTCCGGTTTCCTCCCACGTTTCAAAAAGACGTGCATGTTTGTGGGTTAATTGGCTTCTGCAAATTGTCCCTTGCATGTAGGATAGGACTAGTGTACACGTCATTGATGGTCAGCGTGGACTCGGTGGGCTGCAGGGTCTGGTTTCTGTATCTGCAAACTAAACTAAACTCCTAGCTTAACCTGACCAGCGGCAAATAAACTCAACTTCCTTTTAAAGGTTTTCCACAAGTGGAATATAGTGTTAGAACACCTGCTCACAATGCTGCACATGGTCACGTAAATATGCTTTGATAAAATGTGGAAACATTGCAAAGGCAAGAAATCTAATCAGGCAGGGGTAAGTTTAATTCAAGGCACTACTTCCCCGGCAAAGTATGGTCCGCCAGTTCACATTTTCATTGCAAATATAGTTTGAGGAACTTGGCAAGCATGAAAGAGTGTGGATGGGTTTTTAAACCAATGTGTGAAGGAACCGACTAGTGGGCAGGTCACCCTAGACTGTGTATTGTGTAATGATGAAGGACTAGTTAGTGATCTTGTTGTGCAAGGCCCCTTGGGCAACAGTGACCATAATATGGTGGAATTCTGCATTACGATGGAGAGTGGCATGGTTAATTCCGAGACTAGGGTACTGAACTTGAATGAGGGTATGAGACGGGAATTGGCTAGGATAGACTGGCAAATTATACCTAAAGGGTTAACGATTCAATGGAAAAGGTTTAAAGCCTGCATGGATGAACTCCAGAAATTGTTCATCCCTGACTGGCGAAAAAATAAAACTGGGAAGGTGGCTCAACCGTGGCTGACCAGGGAAGTCAAGGATAGTGTTAAACCCAAGGAAGAGGCATATACATGTAAATTGGCAAGAGGAAGCAGCAAACCAGACTGGGAGAAATTTAGAACTCAACAGAGGAGGACAAAGGGGTTAATTAAGAGGGGGGATAAAGAGCATGAAAGAAAGCTTGCGGGGAATATAAACTGACTGTAAACGTTTATTTAGGTATGTAAAAAGGAAAAGATTAGTGAAGGCGAATGTAGATCCTTTACAATCAGAGACAGGTGAATTTATAATGGGAAACAAGGAAATGACAGAACAGTTAAACAAGTAAATTGGTTCTGTCTTCACTAAGGAAGACACGAACAATCTCCTAGAAATACTAGGGGACCAAGTATCTAGTGGGAGGGAGGAACTGAAGGGAATCCACATTAGTCAGAAAATGGTGTGCTAAACTGTTGGGACTGAAGGCAGATAAATCCCCAGGGCCTGATGGTCTGTATCCCAGAGTACTCAAAGAGATGGCCCGAAAAATTGTGGATGCATTGGTGATCACTTTCCAATGTTCACTCGACTCTGGATCAGTTCCCGTGGACTGGAGGGTAGCCAATGTAACTCCACTTTTTAAGAAAGGAGGGAGAGAGAAGACGGGAATTATAGACCAGTTAGCCTTACATCGGTAGTGGGGAAGATGCTGAAGTTGATTATTTAAGATGTTATAGCAGCGCATTAGGAAAGCAGTGATGGGATCGGTCAAAGTCAGCAAGGATTTATGAAGGGGAAATTATGCTTGACTAATCTTTTGGAAATTTTTGAGGATGTAACAAGTAGAGTGGATGTGGTGTATCTGGACTTTCAAGAAGCCTTTGACAAGGTCCCACATAGGAGATTAGTGTGCAAAATTAGAGCACATGGTATTGTGGGTAGGGTATTAACATGGATAGAGAACTGGTTGGCAGACAGAAAGCAAAGAGTAGGAATTAACGGGTCCTTTTCTGAATGGCAGGCAGTGACTAGTGGGGTGCCACAAGCATCGGTGCTGGGACCCCAGTTGTTTACAATATATATTAACGATTTAGACAGGAGAATTAAATGTAACATCTCTAAATTTGCTGATGACACAAAGCTGGGTGGCAGTGTGAGCTGCGAGGAGGATGCTATGAGGCTGCAGGGTGACTTGGATAGGTTAGGTAAGTGGGCAGATGCATGGCAGATGCAATGTAATGTGGATAAATGTAAGGTTATCTACTTTGGTGGCAAGAACAGGATGGCAGATTATTATCTGAATGGTGTCAGATTAGAAGAAGGGGAGGTGCAACAAGACCTGGGTGTACTTGTACATCAGTCACTGAAATTAAGCATGCAGGTACAACTGGCAGTGAAGAAAGCTAATGGCATGTTGTGCTTCATTGCGAGAGGATTTGAGTTTTGGAGCAAGGAAGTCCTTCTTCAGTTGTACAGGGCCCTGGTGAGACCGCACCTGGAGTATAGTGTACAATTTTGGTCTCCTAATTTGAGGAAGGACATTATTGCAATTGAGGGAGTGCAGTGTAGGTTCGCCAGGTTAATTCCCGGGATGGCGGGGCTGACATATAATGAAAGAATGGGTCGACTGAAACGTATAAAATTATTCGTGGATTGGACAGGGTGGATGCAGGAAAAATGTTCCTGATGTTGGGGAATCCAGAAGCAGGGGTCACAGTTTAAGAATAAGGGGTAGGCCATTTGGGACTAAGATGAGGAAAAACCTTTTCACCCAGAGAGTTGTGAATCTGTGGAATTATCTGTCACAGAAGGCAATGGAGGCAATTCACTGGATGTTTTCAAGAGAGAGTTAGATTTAGCTCTTAGGGCTAAGGGAATCAAGGGAAATGGGGAAAAAGCCGGAACGGGGTACTAATTTTGGATGATCAGCCATGATCTTATTGATCTACAGCTGGCTTGTAGGGCTGAATGGTCTACTCCTGCACCTATTTTCTATGTTTCTATGAGACTGCAGATGCTGTAATCTGGAGCAAAACTCAAACTAACCGCTGGAGTAGCTCAAAGGGTCAGCTAGCATTTGTGGAGGTAGAGCGGGATGGTCAGTGTTTTTACATTTTTGCTGGGGACTGCATCTGTTCTGATGCATGGTCTCAATCCAAAGTGACACAAGGAACTGCAGATGCTGATTCATCAAAAAAGATATAAAGTGCTGGAGTAGCTCAGCGTGTCTGGCAGCATCTCTGGAGAACATGGTTGGGCGACGTTTCTGGTCAGGACTCTTCTTCAGATCGAAGAAGGGTCCTGACCCGAAGCGTCATTACAGAGATAATTCCTGACCTACTGAGTTACTCCAGCACGTTGTGTACAAAACGGTAATTGTTCCTCTGCCTCCAGAGATGTTGTCTGGCCTACTGAGTTGTACCATCTGCTTGTGTCCGCTTCATGTGTTCTGAGTCTCACTGAGTGTCTCTGCGATCTCCCAATTCAAAGCCTGGTGTTTTATCTCAGGATTAAAAAAACACAATCACTCATTAACGAGCATGTCCCGTCCAATTATTTCTTAATGTTTCTAGTTAAGATTGCTGACTCATTATATGACCGTTGGGTAATCTGTTTGCATGATCTTACCAACAACCTGTAGATTGTGGTTCACCAGAAGACAGCTGGAGATGACTTTGTTATAATTTAAGTTGATATTAGCATGGATAGTAACTGCAATAGCAAGGCTGGTTTTGTTAGACTTATGACTATGTCTTATTTTTCTGAGGTTTTTTTCGTCATTCTCGGCATTTTCGTAATTGCAGTTTTGCTTATTGAGTGAGAAGATTGGGAATTTGCTTTTCACAGCAAGAAATCTAGGCTGACCGAAGGTAGACAAAAAATGCTGGAGGAACTCAGCGGGTCAGGCGGCTTCTCTGGAGAGAAGGAATAGGTGACATTTTGGATCGAGAGCCTTCTTCCCACATGAAACGTCACCTATTCCTTTACTCCAGAGATGCTGCCTGACCTGCTGAGTTACTCCAGCATTTTGTGTATATCTTCGGTGTAAACCAGCATCTGCAGTTCCTTCCTGCACAATCTAGGCTGACCGTTGTTCCAAGGTGCCACTGTTGGATGTGCTTTCTTTTGGGTGTGAAGTAAAACCAAGGCTCACCCAGGCGAACCTGAATGATTGGGTCTGAGGAAGGGTCTCAACCCAAAATGTCACCCATTCCTTCTCTCCAGAGATGCCGCATGTCCCGTTGAGTTACTCCAACATTTTGTGTTTAACTGCAGTGTCTACCAGCATCTGCAGTTCCTTCCCACACAAAACTAAATGATTCTTTGGCACTATTTTGTAGAAGGTCAACAAAGTCACTGGTGGTCTGGTTAATAGTTATCTTTTTATCAGCTCAGTGAAAACCAGGTCATGTGGTCATTAACACTTTGCAGTGTGTTGTTTGCAAATTGGCTGCTGCATTTCTAACAGTACAGCAGTGACTACACTCAAAGAAATTAATTGTCTGTAAAACAATTTGGGATGTCATGCAACAGTGAATGACACAGAACAAAACACAATAAGGACCAGATGCACTTGCCAGGAGAATGGAATTTGGTATCGGGCTATTTGCTCGTGAATTAATCCTGTTCTAGGTTTGTATTTTGTTAATGGATTAGCTGAGTCAATTTTTTATGGGGTTTTTACCCTTTTATCTCCTTCCCAGCCTCCCCAAATCCTTCAACGCTAATCATTGGGTACAAAGCCTGCTAAGTCGGTACAGATCTGGGATCTGATCGGACATCACTGGCTTGAGTGAACACCAGGAGACTTGTTCATTTCTCAATACTCCTGGCCCTTTTTCACAAGAACGTTGGCCATTATTGCCAAGAAATTCAATTGCACAACGCTTGGTTGTCAGGATTACGCAATTTGAGAATCAATGCTCCTTTTTCCGGTGTGAAATACAACAATAGCCATTGCTGGGCAGTGAAGGGTGGTCCCTGGCTCTCTCATTAACGCCTTCGTTTCCCAGGACTTGCTTAAATAGAACGAAAACACTAGACCATTGTTAAATTTTCTAATTCAGCACTAAGTGTTATTATTGTTTCAAATTTCACATTCCAAAGTCAATAGTTAAATACTTTGACTGAAAATTATAAGCACTTGCTGGTAATTCATTTGACGTTGGAAGAAAGCTTACAACGGGTGTCAAGGGTTATGGGGAGAAGGCAGGAAAATGGGATTAGGAGGCAGAGATCAGCCATGATTGAATGGCAGAGTAGACTCGATGGGCCGAATGGCCTAATTCTGCTCCTATAACTTGTGAACCAACGTGACTAGCCTCTTCCTTCATCCAGTTGCAGCTCGATGCTAGCCTGAAAGAGGGGTTGTTGTACTCTTCACTATTGTTGACCCTTCTGTCCTTTGGTCAACGCACTCTGGACAAAGAACGTTAACACACTATTTTAAACACCATTGAACCACTTTGTTTTATATTGGTTACCCATTAAAAATGATGATTTATTTTTAACAAACTGATTGATTGAAAGGTACAGCAAGGAAATGGGCCCTTCGGCATTTCTTGCATTCACTCCCTCCACAATCGGGGGAATTTTACAGTGGCCAGTGAACATACAAACACGCACGTCATTGAGATGTGGGATGCAACTGGAGCCCCTGGATGAAACCCACGCGGTCACTGGAAGAACCTGTAAATTCAACACAGACTGCATCCGAGGTGACATTATGGGTCAGGACCCTTCTTCGGACGTCATCTCCAAACGTCACCTATCCTTTTCCTCCAGAGATGCTGACAGACCCGCTAAATTGCTTCTGCACTTCGTGTCTATCCTCCGAATTCTTAGTCATAAGTTCATAAGTGATAGGAACAGAATTAGGCCTTTCGGCACATCAAGGCCACTCTGCCATTCAATCATGGCTGATCTATCTCTCCCTTCTAACCCCATTCTCCTGCCTTCTCCCCATAACTCCTGACACCCGTACTAACCAAGATTCTATCTATCTCTGCCTTAAAAATGTCCATTGACTTGGCCTCCACAGCTGTCCATGGCAATGAATTCCACAGATTCACCACCCTCTGACTAAAGACATTCTTCCTTATCTCCTTCCTAAAGGAACATCCTTTAACTCTGAGGCTATGACCGCTAGTCCTAGAATCTCCCACTAGTGGAAACATCCTCTCCACATCCACTTTATCCAGGCCTTTCACTATTTGGTAAGTTTCAATGAGGTCCCCCCCCCCCCCCCCCCTCCCCCTCATCCTTCTATACTCCAGCAAGTAGAGGCCCAGTGCCAAACACTCATCATGTGTTAACCCGCTCATTCCTGGGATCATTCTCATAAACCTCCTCTGTACCCTCTCCAGGGACAGCACATCCTGGAGTCCAGAATAGTTCACAATACTCCAAATGTGGCCTGACCAGCGCCTTATAGAGTGTCAACATTACATCCTTTTGTCCTTGTTCCCTGAGCTGCCTTTTATCTTCAAGCTACCCTAGGAAGTTGTGAGCTTGTGAAACATTCCTGCATACTTTATTATCTCCTTTTCTCTGGGAGATCCTTGCCTCAGGCTTCTTCCTGTAATTCACTTTGGAGATGATTAGTGTCCCATTATCTTCTCATTCACTGGTCCCTTTTTCTTTGAGCTGATAATTGAGAAAGAACAATATTTGCATCTCATGTTTAAGAAAGAACTGCAGATGCTGGAAAAATCGAAGGTAGACAAAAATACTGGAGAAACTCAGTGGGTGAGGCAGCATCTATGAAGAAATAGGTGACGTTTCGGGTCGAGACCCTTCTTGCATCTCATTGTCTTTTATCTGTCTTAATTTTGAATCCTTTGGCCAGGAAGAATGAAATGTCTCTTAAAATCACCATAGATCGATGCTCAAGTAAAATGACCTCCTTTTTCCCCTCTTGCTCATAGAAGTTAATATGCCAGCCACATAACGTTGGCGGCACGGCGGAGCAGCGGTAGAGTTGCTATCTTACAGCGCCAGAGACCCGGGTTCGTTCCTGACTACGGGCACTGTCCGTGAGTAGCTTGTATGCTCTCCTTGAGACCGCGTGGGTTTTCTCTGGATGCTCCGGTTTCCTCCCACATTCCAAATACGTACAGGTTATAGGCTAATTGTCATTGGTAAAATCATTAACTGTCCCTGGTGTGTATGTTAGCGTACGGGGTGATTGCTGGTCGGCGCGGACTTGGTGGACCCAAGTGCCTGTTTCCACGCTGTATCTCTAAATTCAAAACAAACATCCTGCTGTATGCAGCCCAGAATTCCCCAATCCCCTCTCTTCTCCCACTACCCCCACCCTCCCTCTTATTTGCACCCACCCTCCCACCTCCCTGTACACCCCCCCCCCCAAAGTGATGTGATCTTGTTTACTTCCTGCATCTATTGCAATGTGTGCAGCTCTTAGGCATAATGAGGACCTTCACACCCCTCTGGACATTACATCACATTGATTTCTACCCTTCTGAAGAAGGGTCTCGACCCGAAACGCCGTCTATTCCTTCGCTCCGTAGATGCTGCCTCACCTGCTGAGTTTCTCCAGCTTTTTTGTCTACCTTCGATTGCTACCCTATTCAATGCCCCCTCTTCCCCAACATACGCATTTCCTTGATGCTACCACTAATATTTGACATGTCATGTGGCCTAAATCTTCACTGCACCGCATCCACAACACAGAGTTTTGATCTGTCCTCCATACCGCCACTGTGCCTTGGCAACCTCGGTGGGGGGGGGGGGGGGGTGTTTTCATGACTTTGCAGCAAAAAGGACGGTTGGCACTGTTGCTGTTATGGTATGTATCACCTTATTTACAGGTTGAGCTAAATGATAAGACCACGATTAAGTAGGAAGGACTACTATGGGGTCCCGACTCAAATTGTCACCTATTCATGTTCTCCACTGATGCTGCCTGCCCCACTGAGGAACTCCAGCATCTGTAGTTCCTTGTATCTACACCTATGGACCAGTTAGCCTGAAATAGTAAGGGAAATGCTGGTATCCATTATTAAGGAAGTGGTAATAAGGTACTTGGAAAACAATAACAACACTGGCAAAGGTCTACTGGTATTTTTGAAAGGGAATTGAGCTTTGAAAAATCTTCTGGACATTTTTTTGAGGTTGAAACTGGCAGAATAGATTAGTGTTTGTGGTGTATTTGTGCTTGCAGCAGACCTTAGACCTTTGAAAAGGTGACACGTGAAATATTAAATATATTTAATGAAGGGAGGAGGGTAAGATATGGGTATAAACTGAGGATTTTCAAACAGATGAAACACAGTAATGGATAAATGAGTCATTTTTGGTTGGGAGACATGAATAATGGGGTGCCATTGAGTTGCTGCAGGTACCCTAACTATATCAATGATATGGATAAGGATAGACACAAAACGCTGGAGTAACTCGGTAGGTAGTGGAGATACTCAGTAACTCAGCATCTCTAGAGAAAAGGAATAGGTGACGCGAAAAGGAAAGGAGAAAAGCAATAGGTGACGTTTCGGGAACTTTCTTCAGACTCGATTTGAAACATCACCTATTCCTTTTCTCCAGAGATGCTGTCTGACCCGCTGAGTTATTCTAGCATTTTGTGGTTATCTTTGGTTTAAATCAACATCTGCAGTTCTTTCCTACACATAAAGATAAGGATACTAAGTTTGTAGGAAGGAACTGCAGAAGCTGGTTTACAACAAAGATTGACACAGAATGCTTTCCCTTTCCCCTGACTCTCTGTCTGAAGAAGGGTCTTGACCGAAAACATCGCCCATTCCTTCTCTCCAGAGATGCTGCCTTTCCTGCTGAGTTACTCCAGCATTTTGTATCTAACTTTGGTGGTAAACCAGGAATTGCTGTTCCTCCCTACACATAAGGAGGTTGTGGATGCTTAGTCTCTGAGTATGTTCAAAACCGAGATCAATAATTGAATGGTGTGATATGGAAAGTGTTGATGAGGAAGCCATGATCTTATTGAATGCTGGAGCAGATTCAAGTGGCTGTATGGCCCACTTCTGTCTAAGTTCATCCCACCTCTAGTTTGTCCTGGGGAAAAAAAAGCAGTGTAACCAGAATGATTAACTTCCCTGCACAGCCAATATTTTGCGTAATGCCAAAGTACACATGACGTTTTAGATTTCTCAATAGGCTCCTCTTTCTCGTTCACTGAGCTTATCACAGTGAAACATGTATCAGGAATGTATTAAGTAAAGGTCAGGACGTAGTTTGAATTTGGGAAGTAGAACACAATGCACCCACAGTCGCCTTAATCAGTATTTAGATTAGATTAGATTAGATTTTTTATTGTCATTTGCACCTCAAGGAGGCTCAAACGAAATTCCATTTCCACAGCCATACAAACAAAACAATTCCTACACGACACACAAACAATTCAATCTACACAAAAACATCCATCACAGTGAATCTCCTCCTCACTGTGATGGAAGGCAAAGTCTTTTCTCTCCCCTGCACCATTTTTCTCCCGATGTTGAAGCCCCAGGCGGGCAATGTTAAGTCCCACGGCCGTTGAGGCTCGTTCCGGGCCCAAAAGTCGCAAGTTGGAGCCCCCGGCGGGCGCTGGAATGTCCCGCGGCCATTAAAGCCGCGCCGGGCGATTTACGGCCCCGCTCCGGGTCGTTCCAACCCCGCAACACGGGCGGGAGAAGTTGCGTTGCGGGAGCTCCGGAAAGCGGTCTCTCACCTGGACCCGCGAGCTCCCAATATCACAGTCCACACATCTGCAGCTGGAGCTCCGGAGTCGGGCCGCAGCAGCGGGCCACCACCGCTCCCTCACGCTCCGAGGACGGCCAGCCCCACGATGGTAAGTCCGCAGCTCCGCAGGCTCCGCGACTGGAGCCCCCAGGTCGTCCCGGTCGGAGGCCGCTCCACGGAGCTAGGCCCCAACGACAACGGAGACCCATGCAGGGAAGAGATTTTTTTAAGTTTCCCCCTCCTCACCCCCCCCCCCGCCCCCCACATATACACAGTTAAAAACAATATTAAAAAACACAAACAACTACATTTAACTAGACAAAAATTAAAAAAAAGACAGATGGACTGCAGTCGAGCCGCTGCCGTTAGGTGCCGCCTCTTCCTGTGTATGTGAATTGTTTTGCTCTACAGATCTTTAATGTTCTGTTTGCTATGCCCTAATCTCTTCAAATGACTTGGCTTAGAGCGTCAACCTTATAGGAAAAATAAGTTATCTTGGTAATTCTTGAAGGGTAAATCTTTGCAAATGTTGTCAATCAACAAAACATTCTCCTCCACAATTATCCATGAGATGGCTGCAGAATGAGATCTTCTGCACCAATTGTGGGCGGCACGGTGACACAGTGGTAGAATTGCTGCCTGACAGTGCCATGGACCCAGGTTCGATCCTGACTATATGTGCTTGGCTGTACGGACTTTGTACATTCTCCCCATGACCTGTGTGGGTTTTCTCTGGGATCTCCGGTTTCCTCCCACACTCCAAAGACATGCAGGTTCGTAAGCTAATTGGCTTTGTAAAAATTGTAAATTGTCCCTAGTGTGTGTAGGATAGTGTTAGTGTGCGGAGATCGCTGGTCGGCACAGACTCGGTGGGCTGAAGGGCCTGTTTCAGTGCTGTATCTCTAAACTAAACTATACTCCCTCCAATAAGTACAAGATCAGGCACACTAATGTGGCAGAGCTTCACAGATTGAAAGACACCATTTTATTGAATAAAATGAATAAATTTGTTTAAAATGAGCCATACCATCTTATCCTTCATTTTCAGTTAGAGTTAACTGATCATTGAATGAGTCATAAAGTAATTTGGTATGGAAACAGGCCCTTCAGCCCAGCTTGCTCATGCCAACCTAGATGGCCCATCAATGATGGTCCCACCTGCCTGTGTTTGGCCCATATGCTTCTAAACTTTTTCTATCCATGTACCTATCCAAATGTCTTTTAAATGTTGTTATAGTACCTGCCACAACTATCTCCTCTGGCAGGTACACAAAAATTCTGGAGAAACTCAGCGGGTGCGGCAGCATCTATGGAGCGAAGGAAATAGGCAACGTTTCGGGCCGAAACCCCTCTGGCAGTTGGTTCCATATACCCAGCACCCTCTGTGTGGAAGCAGTTGCCCCTCGGGTTCCTATTACAACTTTCCCCTCTCACCTTAAACTTATGTCCTCTGGTTCTTGATTCCTCTGACAAGGTCAACAGTCACCGGTGTAAAATCTCAGAGTGAAAGAGCTTGGTAAACACTGGTCATTTGAAACAGAAAGTGATTCATGTTAGACACAAAAAGCTGCAATAACTTAGCAGGTCAGACAGCATCTCTTGAGAAAAGGAATAGGTGACGTTTTGGGTCAATACCCTTCTTCAGAACATGGTTGCAAACTTTGTCATTGTTTCTCTGCCCCATCCAAAGTTCAGAAGCCTCTCTCGTTTCCCTTTCCCCTGACTCTCGGTCAGAAGAACGGTCTTAACCCCAAAACATCGCCTATTCCTTTTCTCCAGAGATGCTGTCTGACCGTGATCAAGCGTTATCTTCAAACGCTTGAAAAAGCGTTACTCCAGCTTTCTGTGCCTATCTTCGGTTCCTTCAGTTCCTGCGCTTACAAGTGATCCATGTTTTTGCAATGACACTTGTCCAATTTAAATCTGCCTAGATTTGAAATTAATGATTAAAATAAAACTGCCGGGAGCCAAAATAGACTGCAAGGATAAAGGTGAGGCTAATGGCATGTTGTTCGATTTTAGTGCAGGCTCCATTGTTCAGGCTGGTCATCAAGGATTTAACACGGGACAAAAGGCCTGGTTCAGTGAGGCACCAGTGTAAGAGTGTGATCAGATCATTGCTGAAACTCTACCCTGCTAAGGACTCAGTGGCATCAGATGAGAATGTTCAGGGAGCAGCATAAAAAAAAAACCCAAGCAAAGCAAATGGTTTTATTATTTGTATACAATGTTTCTTCGAGAAACAAAAGAACGCATTTCTATGGCCACCGGATCAAATTTTAATTCTGTTGATGTTACTGCATAGTCGCTGCATAGTTGCTTTCTTGCAATTGTTTGCAGCTGGATTACAGGACTCTGCTTCATGTCCGTTGAATGGTAAATGCCTTTTCATCTAATTATAGCCGCAGATTCAAGTTAAAACTTGTGGCTCGAGCAGAGATCTTCTGTGGCCAGACAGGTTTACTGTAAATGCTGTAAGTTCTTTAAAAATGCTGTGCTCAGCAGCTGAATCTCTGGTTTGGTTCGGAAATGTTTATGTCCTTTCTGCCGCCCCTCTCTCCAGCTCCTGTTTTGAATCATAATCTGGACAGCTCCTGTCCTAGTCACTGCTCTCATTTCCATTTGGAATCAGTGGTTCCATGATACTTTATTTTCATATGTGCCGAGGTACAGTGAAATTATTTGTCTTTGCTTGCAATCCGGCAAAATCATACAGCACACCTCACCCAGGCAGTGCATAAAGAGTAGCTGCCTTTCTGGTGCCGAGACCCAGCTCTGTGGAATTCTTTGCCACAGAAGTCTGTGGAGGCCAAGTCAGTGGATATTTTTTTTAATGCAGAGATAGATAGATTCTTGATCAGTATAGGTGTCAGATGTTATGGGGAGAAGGCAGGAGAATGGGGTTTGAAGGGAGAGATAGATCAGACATGATTGAGTGGCAGATTAGTCCTGATGGGCCGAATGGCCTAATTCTACTCCTAACACTTTTGACCTTATGACCAAGTTACTGAAATTCATCAAACAATCTTATTTTCTCGCTGCACGTGGCGATAGCCCACATTAAATATTATATGTGTAAGAAGGAAATGCAGATGCTGGTTTACACCGATGATAGACACAAAATGCTGGAGTAACTCAGCAGGCCAGGCAGCATCTCTGCAGAAAAAGAATAAGTGACATTTTTGGTCGATACCCTTCTTCAGACTGAGAGTCAGGGGAGAGGGGAAACTAGAGGTACAATATGTTATAATGTGGATTTTTTCAGCTAGCATTATTTTAATGATGGGTTTAACCTTTTCACTTCATTAGTAGGGTATTACATTTGACCAGGAGTGAGCATTGTGAATCCTGCATCTTCATTCTCATGCCACTTCTGAACGTGTTATCTCCCTGAACATGGCTTCTAGAGGATTCCCAGGAGCATGCTTTAAGTACAAGCCTCAACACAGACTCCTGGCGGAGTTTCATAGCATGCCCGCTCCTGTCCTCCTTGAAATACACATGCCCTCCGTTCCAGCAAGAGTCGCTGCAAAGTCTTCAAATGGGAATTTCTGATGGATTCTCCCAATCTGTAATCCACTGTGACTGTGTGAGAAGTCATAAATACTGACCAGAAATTGTAAAGACCTTTCTGATTTGCTTTGTTTGGCTATTGTCTGAATAAATTCACTCTGAGGGTGTTTTCCCTTAGCCTTTTATCTTTTAAGTAGACAAAAGAATAGTGTTTTTCAAGTATATAGTTCAGGTTTCAAGTTGAACTGTAATATAAACCACTGCTTAAAATCTTAGCTGTTTCTAGTTGATCTTCAATTTCAATTTTGCCATTCAAACAAGGCATAGCCATGAGGTTGGATTGGGTAAAATGACCTTGACTGGATCAGTGTGTAAACATGGTAACATTTATCCAAGCTTTAAAATTAGAATAACTACTCAGTTTTAGTTTTTTTTAGAGATAGAGGACACAGGCCCTTCAGCCCACCGAATTTGTGCCGACCAGCGATATCCATACACAAGCACTCTTGTACACCCTGGGAACAATTTATAATTTTTACCGAAGCCAATTAACCTACAAATCTGTATGTCTTTGGAGTGCAGGTGGAAACCAGAGCACCAGGAGAAAACCCTCGTGGTTACAGGGAGAATGTGCATACTCTGTACAGACAGCACCCGTGGTCAGGATCGAATGCGGGTATCTGGCGCTGTAAGGCAGCAACTCTACAGCTGCGCCACCATGCCGCTCTGCCTGATCATTGTTTATTTAGTTATTCAAAGATAGGCACAAAATGCTGGAGTAACTCAGTGGGACAGGCAGCATCTCTGGAGAGAAGGAATGGGTGATGTTTTGGGTCGAGAACCTTCTTCAGACTGAAGAAGAAGGGTCTCGACTGGAAACGTCACCCATTCCTTCTCTCCAGAGATGCTGCCTATCCCGCTGAGTTACTCCAGCATTTTGTGTCTATCTTCGATTTAAATAAGCATCTGCAGGAAGTTCCTTCCTTCACATTTATTTAGTTATTGTTTTGGGCAAGGAGGATGCTTATGAGACCGGAGCTTTCCTTCTAAACAAATTAATCTTCAAATGACCTTCAAGTTTTAAAACTTGTTTGACAGTCACCTGCAAACTATTTTTGGTTTGTAGTTGATGTCATGTTATTCATGCGTTCATTTAATGCTGGGGGCTTCAATATCTATGATTATTGCTGCTTAATATGTGGCGGATAAAGTTGATTCATGACGTTGGGGCAGTGGATGTTGTATACAGTATGTGGACTTCTATAAAGCTTTTTGACAAGGTCCATCATGGTAAACTGATCCAAAAGATGAATGCTCATGGGTTTAATGGAGACTTGGTAGACTTTGGCCGTTGAAGACATGGGTTACTGATGGGAGGTATTGTTGTGTGGGGTGGGGGAGGGTTGTTATTCTGACTGGTGTTCTGTGACTGTTCCAATAATCGGAGCTCAATCCTGACCTCCATTGCTAACTGTGTGCAGTTTGTACTTTTCGCCATGTGACCTTGAGGGTTTCCTCCAAGTGCTCCAGTTTCCTCCCTTGTCCAAACGACGTGCACGTTAATCAATTATTGGGCTCTAGATGTGTAGTGAGTGATGGAAAGCTGGTGGTGGTTGATGGAAATGCACTGAGAATAAAATGGGATTGGAGTAGGGTGCATGCATACGGGTCTTACTACATCAAATGACTTGTTGCTATGGCCTTAATTGGCTTTGAAAGGGATGATGATGTTGATGCCTGAATGTTACGCACTAGTTGCTCATGACTAATCATCCTGTGACTGCATGTGTATCACTTTTAAAGTCTGGTGCTTATTCAAGATTGCCATTATTCATATCTGGGTCAAATGAGCTACCCCTTATTTATAAGGCAAATCATTCTACACATGACAGTGATCCTATTTTTGAAGCCCAATCATTTAGCACTGCCTTCCTAAGCCTTATGGTTTATGTTGGGAGCTGTGGTGTCTGTATTTTCATTGGGTTAGGCTGGTGTAATACCGAGGTCAAAGTAAACACAGAGCTGGCTACCTACATGTGCTGCAGCTGATTTAGTTCACTGGCATGCTCGGAGACTGGAATAATAACAATGGGGTCTAACTGTACAGCCAACACAAGCAGTACCATGGAGTCTGACTGCAGCTTTACTAACACTGGTATTGTGTTATGATTCACTAAAAGGTTATTGGGTTAATTAGAAACAGTGTCTGCTTCATTTAAATTCTAATTTTAAGAGACATGATTCAAACTTGTGTATGTGTGGCCTGTTAATTATCGAAGGTGCTAATTTTGATTCTGCTAGCATTCTCATCTTCACCTACCAAGGATACAATATGCTGGAGTATCTCAGCAGGTCAGGTCTTCCAACAGAGTCTGAAGAAAGGTTTCTACCCAAAACATCACCTATCCATGTTCTCCAGGGCTGCTGCCTGACCTGCTGAGTTACTCCAGCACTTTGTGTCCTTTCCCGTATTAACGACATCTGTCGTTCTTTGCTTGTACAACTCCCAGGGATACTTGATATGTGTTTTAGTGAAGTCATAAGGAACTGCAGATGCTGGAATCTTGCGTAAAACATAAACAGTAACTCAGCAGGTCAGGCAGCATATCTGAAGAACATGGATCGGTGATGTTTAGGATTGGGACCTTTCTTCAGAAGCTGCATTGAATGTCTAAGGAAGCAAAGAAAGCGCTACATTTATATGTCATCTTAGCATCTTTGATAAATGCAGAGTTCCCCAAAGTGCTTTACAGTCAATGTTGTCACTGCTAGAATGTAGGAAATATGTCATCCAGGTTGTACACAGCATACCACTCTGGAGTTGATAATCCTGCTGTTTCTGATGTTTACAGGGATGATATATTGGTCAGTTTTTAAGGATAACTTCCATGATAGGGTTATAGGATCTTTGGTGCCACCTGAATGTTTTGTCGTTTTGTGCCGTCTGAAGGTGGCATCTCCAGATATTTGCCAGTACATCCTCCTAGATATTTGTCCTTTAGCCTGTGGGACCTTGCAAAACCAAAGGCCCTCTCCACTGAGTGGAATCGTACAGGAGGGTCAACTGTGGGTTTCCAGAGACACAAGGAACTGCAGATGCTGAAATCTTGAGCTAAACACAAAGTGCTGGAGTAACTCAGCAGGCCTGTGCTGTGCTGCACTGTGGAGGTACAAGGAATTGCTGTTGCTGGTTTACGAAAAAAGACATAAAGTGCTGGAGTGTCACGCAGCATCGCTGGAGAACATGGATAGGTGCTGTTTTGGATTGGAACCCTTATTCAGACTCAATTCTATGTTCTCTGCTCTTTCAGTTGGTTGCCTGAAAACTTTTGGTGCGAACTGAAATTGGTCAGTGGTCATTGTACAAAAAGCTGGAGTAACTCAGCGGGTCGGACAGCATCTCTGGAGAAAAGGAATAGATGACGATTTGGGTTGAGACCCTTCATCAGAGACCTCCTTCAGGGTCTTGACCTGGAACGTCACCTATTCCTTTTCTCCAGCGATGCTGTCTGACCTGCTGAGTCACCCCAACCTTTTGTGTCTATCTTTGGTTTAAACCAACATCTGCACTTCTGTCCTATGCAAATGGACAGCCACTGAAGACATTGGAACAGAATGTCATGCAATAGGCTAATGTGGGCTGAGGGTTCACAGTCAATTTATGGGTTGCTGCTGCAAGTCACTTGGGCATTGCTGCAGGTTCCCAGCAAGTCTACCAGCATCAGTGGATGGCACTCGGGATCTGCTCCTCTGCTATATTAGAAAAATAGAATTGATTAGTGAGTGAACTGGTGAAATGAGAGACTTGATGTGAAACAACTTGAAACATTAGACTTGATGTTTGAGGCAGAGTGAATGAATGAATGATACTTTATTATCACGTGACATGTCACAGTGAAAAACTTTGTTTTGCATACCAAACATAAACAATGCAAAGTGTTCAATGTAGCCTCAATGGTTTCTCTTCGTTCTCGGCACCTTCATGTTGATGGGAAGCCCCAGCAGTATTGCCAGTGAAATGAGCAAAATGTCGCGTGACAAAGAGCCTAGGGCAGTGCTGTGACTGTATGGTGTTGATTGGCAATGTGACATCCCCAGAAATAGATTTGTAGTTAGACTGGGAAATATCCGTAGAGAATATAATTTTGTGACAAACAAAATATTGATTTTTCTTTTGTTGAAATTTTTGGATTTGCAGTATTGAGTGTTCAGGTATCCATTAAAACAGGTGCAGTGAGGTGCTTGGGGAGGAGATGCTGGTTGTAGAAGCATCTGTGAAGGCCACTGTGAGGCGAGAGACCATGGGGAATTTCTAGGACCGCTGGGCACCATGGGGGGGATTGACTGCATCCTGGATAAGGATTGTAACAGTGTCATATGATCTATAGTAATCAGAATACTTGGTATTTTATCTATTATGGTGATAGATAGAAACATAGAAACATAGAAAATAGGTGCAGGAGTAGGCCATTCGGCCCTTCGAGCCTGCACCGCCATTCAATATGATCATGGCTGATCATCCAACTCAGTATCCTGTACCTTCCTTCTCTCCATACCCCCTGATCCCTTTAGCCACAAGGGCCACATCTAACTCCCTCTTAAATATAGCCAATGAACTGGCCTCAACTACCTTCTGTGGCAGAGAGTTCCAGAGATTCACCACTCTCTGTGTGAAAAATGTTTTTCTCATCTCGGTCCTAAAGGATTTCCCCTTAATCCTTAAACTGTGACCCCTTGTCCTGGACTTCCCCAACATCGGGAACAATCTTCCTGCATCTAGCCTGTACAACCCCTTAAGAATTTTGTAAATTTCTATAAGATGTGTTGCTATTGTTTGATTTGGAAATAATTGAATACATTTAGTTTTTATTTCATAAAACCCAGAAGGAGATACTTGTGCTAAGATAAAGTGAACAGTTGCTATTCACAAATATGTAAACGTAACAACTGTAGAAATCCTGATACTTCTGCAACTTTAAAGGCAACTTCCGATGAAGCGTCTGTGGTCTAGAAAACTGAAATTGGATTAATTTGTTTGCTTAATTATATCTATAATTATTAGTTCCATCATTTTGTAAATAGTTGCCTATTTTTTAATGGTTTATTATGAAAAGAAAATCCATTTGGTGTATTTACCGAATGTCTATCTTTATAGGAGCCAACAGGAAGGCTAAAAGAGTTTGTATTTCTTGTGTGACTTGATACATTTTTGCATCAGCCACTACTCTTAGTTGCATTTTTACTGGTTTCGATAAATTGTTATGTTAAGCATACCTGTCTCAACTACCTCCTCTGGCAGCTCATTCCATACATCACTTCTTTTTATGTGAAAATGTTACCCCTCGTGTTCCGATAAAATCTTTCACCCCTCACCTTAAAGCTATGTCCTCTGGTTTTCGATTCCCCTACGCTGGACAAGAGACTCTGCGTCAGCCTGAACTATTCCTCTCCTGATGTTGTACACCTCTAAAAGATCACCCCTCATCCTCCTGTGCTCCAAGGAATACAGTCCTAGCCTGTTTTTGTATTTATTGTTGTATTTATCATTACCATGAAAATACTGTTTAAGACTCCAGTGAACAAGGAATTTCATTGCAACCTGGTGTATTTGGCAATAAACTAATCTGAATCTGGTAGTTTCACTCCCCTGGTAAATAACATGACTGAAGCCAACATGCAAGGCAAGTGACTCACCCGCTGATTTACTCCAGCATTTTGTGTACTTCTCTCCAGAGAAGCTGCCTCACCTGCTGAGTTATTCCAGCATTTTGTGTCTACCTTCGATTTAAACCAGCATCTGCAGTTCTTTCTTACACATTTATGCACTGCAAGATATACTTTTAAAACAAGATTATGTGATTCTTGTGAATATTGACCAGAACAGACAAATATTGCAATTTTGGAAACTTTTAAATCCCAGAAAAAATCAGCAGCCTCGGTGTCTCACTTAGTTTAGTTTAGAGATACAGCATGGAAACAAGCCCTTCAGCCAACCGAGTCCACTCCGACCAGCAATCCCTGCACTTTAACATCACCCTACACACACACACTAGGGACAATTTATTTTACATTTACACCAAGCCAATTAACCTACAAATCTGTTTGTCTTTGGAAGTGTTGGAGGAAACCCACGCAGGTCTCGGGGAGAATGTACAAACTCCGTACAGACAGTACCCATAGTCAGGATCGAACCCGGGTCTCGGGCGCTGTAAGCCAGCAACTCTACCGCTGCACCACCGTGCCGCCCCTTTGTCGTTATCGTTACAGCTCATCCAATGGAATATACGAGACCCTTGGCATTTGTGCTGGCTTATTTTTGATCCACAAAGGCCAATCTGACTGAATTTTAGTAAAGTGATCTAGTTAAATAACTAAGGTGGACAAAAGTGCTGGAGAAACTCAGCGGGTGCGGCAGCATCTATGGAGTGAAGGAAATAGACAATGTTTCGGGCCGAAACCCTTCTTCAGACTGATGCAGGGTGGGGAGGGGAGGGGGGGGCAGGAAGAAGAAAGGAAGAGGAGGAGCCAGAGGGCTGAGGGAGAGCTGGGAAGGGGAGGAGACAGCAAGGGCTACCGGATATTGGAGAAGTCAATGTTCATGCCACTGGGGTGCAGACTGCCCAAGTGGAATATGAGGTGCTGCTCCTCCAGTTTCTGGTGGTGCTCACTCGGTGGCCATGGAGGAGGCCCAGGACAGAAAGGTGGGATTTAGAATGGGAGGGGGAATTGAAGTGCTGAGCCACAGGGAGATCAGGTTGGTTGATGCGGACCGAGCGGAGGTGTTCGGCGAAACGATCGCCAAGCGTACACTTGGTCTCACCGATGTAGATCAGCTGATATCTAGAGCAGCGGATGCAATAGATCAGGTTGGAGGAGGTGCAGGTGAACCTCTGTCGCACCTGGAACGATTGCTTGGATCCTTGAATGGAGTCGAGGGGGGAGGTAAAGCGGGGAGGTAAATAGTTAAATAACTAGCTGCACTTTCCTATGTTTTTCTTTTAGATGCTTCTGTGTGGGATTAAAATAGTTTAGCAACTGAACAACAATGTATGTTCCTGAACAATGAAAGTAATTGGGGTGGAGACTGGAGTCAAAGGCAGGGAATCATCGTCGATCATTATACAACATAATAATAGACTTGGGCCAGGGCAATTAAAGAGGCCAGGATGTGATAATCTGTGACATTTAGGATGCAGCATGTGATGGCATTCCAAAAATAAAAGTCACATCAAGTCTCGAGACTGAGGGTGTGTATGAGTTGTTTTCCTTCTCCCTCTGCTGAATGTTTATCCTGCCGGGGATGGTCACACAAAAGTATTATTATTTGGCATGAGGTTTTCTTCTTTGAATAAATGGACATGCTTTAGTATGTGTCAGGACAGAAAACTACTGTTTAGATTCCTGAAGTATTTGTTGCGCACAATCTGCATTTTGTTCTTTCGTTGTCATTTTCTTTGCATTCCATGGGCACGTGTTTATCTCAAATGCATTTATTCTATTTTTGCCGTATTGGTGGTCAAGTGTCTTTGGGTTTTCTGTGCATCGTTAGTGTTGAACTGGAGGGTGGGTCTCAGATTCATTTTTGCCACAAATTTCCAACCAATTTTCTGTTTTCTTTACCTCCAGACGCAGTAACAAGCAAACTGTATTGTTTTTGTAAAAACATAAATAAAATGCAATTTCTCTAGAAAAAAACAAAGGGAGGAATTTGAGATAATTCATAATTTAAAGCATTGAAAGGAGGTATGTCAAGGTCCCCGAGTTTGATAATTTTTTTTAGTAGTTAGCTGTAGATTGTTCTTTGACCGAGAACTAATTGTTCGTTGACTGAGAGTTCTGAAGTTGGTATGGCCTTGTTGATTGCTGGATCCTACTGATGCAAATAAACTCCGCCAATGGATACCGGGGAAAATCGTAAAATACTAACTTGGATAACTGTAGATGATAAGTTTTCAGTAAAGAATGCCAACACGAATCATCTAGGTAATTGGGAGTTGATTCCATAAAATAGTAGTCTTGACCTTGCTCACCATTTCCCTTGCTTGGAGTCATAGCCTTGAGGCCATCATTGACTTATACTGTTGGAGTGGACTATTCCTCCATGTCTTGGACTCCAATGGTGTGGGCTCAGATGTAGCAGAGAGGAAGCCCTGTCCTCCAAGCTGCCCCAATAACTAGCAAAGGTATGAACATTAAATTCTCCAATTTTAGGTAGTCCCCACCACTACTTTTTTATATTCTCCCCACTTGCTTTCTGTGTCCCACTCTGGTGCGTGCCAATTTCTCTCACTATCCCAATCTCTGTTCCATTCTCTCCACCTCCCCCCCCCCCCCCCACCTCTCAGTCCCCTTCACCTATACACATCCCTTTCGCTTTACACTTTACTCCACTCCTCTTCTCGTCTGACACCCTTTTCATCTCCAGCCTTTGTCTATCCATCTTCCAATCAAACCCTCCCTTAGCTGTATCCACCTATAACTTACCAGGCTTTGTCCTTCCCCTATCTCTCTTCCAGCTTTCTCTTCCCTACTGCAATCAGCCTGAGGAAGAGTCCCGACCTGAAACATTGCCGATCCATGTTCTCCAGAGATGCTGTTTGACCACTGAGTTACTCCAACACTTGGTATTTTTCTCCTAATGGCCAGCAATGCCAACTCCAAGTTTGCTGACTACAAATGTTCCTTCCTACACTATGTATTTTATAAATAACTTTTAAAAGTCTCTGGCATCTCGTGACATTTTAAGAACTAACACATTTAATGCAAATTTAAAAATCTGAAAAAAAACGTTTTAAAAGTTTGAAAAAGTATGCCATGAGATACATTAGTTTAATGTATCTCATGGCATACTTTTTCAAACTTTTAAAACGTTTTTTTTCAGATTTTTAAATTTGCATTAAATGTGTTAGTTCTATGAAGAAGGGTCCCAACCTGAAACTTCACCTATCCATGCTCTCCAGAGATGCTGCCTAACCCTCTGAGTTACTCCAGCATTTGTGTAAACCAGCATCTGCAGTTTCTTGTTTCTACATTATAAAGTGCAATAATTTTTACAAAATAACTTTTCCTCTGCTTCAAAATCATTTGTCCAACAAACTCCAATAAAATCAGGGTCTTGAATCTTGAGTTGGAAGGAACTGCAGATGTTGGTTTAAACCAAAGATAGACATAAAAAGCTGGAGTAGCCTCAGCTTGCAACCCAGCAGTATGAATATTGATTTCTCTATCTTCAAGTAACCTTTGCAACTCTCTCTCTCTGTCCTTCCCCCACCCAAGTTGTTGTACTAGCTTCAAAGTTATCTTTGTACTAGCTTCAAAGCCATCCCCGACCTCTACCTCTGCTACATCGATGACTGTATTGGTGCCACCTCCTGCACCCACACACAACTGACTGACTTCATCCGCTTCACCACCAACTTCCATCCGGCACTCAAATACACCTGGACCATTTCCGACACTTCCCTACCATTCCTTGACCTCACTATCTCCATCGCAGGTGATAGACTTCATACCGACATCCACTACAAACCTACCGACTCCCATGGCTATCTGGACTACACTTCTTCCCACCCTGCTTCCTGTAAGGACTCCATCCCCCACTCCCAATTCCTCCGTCTACACCGCATCTGCTCCCAGGATGAGGCGTTCCACACCAGGGCATCCGAAATGTCCTAATTCTTCAGGGAACGGTGGTTCCCCTCCTCCACCATAGATGAGGCTCGCACCAGGGTCTCTGCCATACCCCGCAACACTGCTCTCTCTCCCCATCCCCCCCACTCACAACAAGGGCAGAGTCCCCCTAGTCCTCACCTTTCACCCCACCAGCCGTCACATACAACAAGTAATCCTCCGTCAGTTTCGCCACCTCCAACGTGACCCCACCACTCGCCACATCTTCCCATCTCCCCCCATGTCTGCCTTCCGCAAAGACCGCTCCCTCCGTAACTCCCTTGTCAATTCTTCCCTTCCCTCCCGTACCACCCCCTCCCCGAGTACTTTCCCTTGCAACCGCAAGAGATGGAACACTTGTCCCTTCACCTCCCCCCTCGATTCCATTCAAGGACCCAAGCAGTCGTTCCAGGTGCGACACAGATTCACCTGCATCTCCTCCAACCTCATCTATTGCATCCGCTGCTCTAGATGTCAGCTGATCTACATCGGTGAGACAAAGCGGAGGCTTGGCGATCGTTTCGCCGAACACCTCCGGTCAGTCCGCAATAACCTACCTGACCTCCCGGTGGCTCAGCACTTCAACTCTCCCTCCCATTCCGTATCTGACCTCTCCGTCCTGGGTCTCCTCCATGGCCACAGTGAGCAACACCGGAAATTGGAGGAAATGCACCTCATATTCCGCTTGGGCAGTCTACATCCTGGGGGCATGAACATTGAGTTATCCCAACTCTGCTAGCCCTTGCTGTCCCCTCCCCTTCATCAGCCCTCTGGTTGTCTCCTCCCATCCCCCAGCCCTCGGGCTCCTCCTCCACCTTTTTCACTTTCTTCTCCCCACCCCCTATCAGTCTGAAGAAGGGTTTTGGCCCGAAACGTTGCCTATTTCCTTCGCTCCATAGATGCTGCTGCACCCGCTGAGTTTCTCCAGCATTTTTGTGTACCTTCGATTTTCCAGCATCTGCAGTTCCTTCTTTAACACTTCAAAGTCATCTTGATGAGTCTCATTGTCTGTAACTCGTTTTCACCTAGATCACAGCTAACAAAGGCCTGTCTCTTTTATCATCATTACTTTTTCATTCAATTGTTCAATAACTCTCTATCACTGTCTATATCCCTTTCCCCTGACTCAGTCTGAAGAATGGTCTGGACCCGAAACGTCACCTATTACTTTTCTTCAGAGATGCTGCCTGACTAGAGAGTTACTACAGCTTTTTGTGTCTATCTTGGATCTTGAACCAGGCCTGACCTAACACAGAATCGGGGAGGTGATACTTCTGTATATTTGATTTCCCCCCAGTGTAACGCTGTGGATTCTCTACAAGCCTGGGGTCTGCTACTGGATTTTACTTTATATTATCTAATCAAATGCCTAGTTATTTGTTTTTTAAATGTTATACTGCAAAGAACAGTAAATAGGCAGCTAACAATACAAATGTATGCAACTATGAAATAGTTTCATTGCAATCACCTCCCAATTCAAGCCTGTTGGCACAAGATTTTTACAAGATCCGATTTTCTTAGAATCTAGTCAATAACGATGTCTGAAATGGTAATTAGTAGCAATGTTACAAAATTTTGAGATTTCAAAAATAAAGTCTGCAATTTATCCCATCAGATAAAGCATAAAAAGAAATTTAATTTGACACCTAATTCACTTTCATATCTTCAGTATTAAAACAGTTATGGCCATTCTCATACTCGGAAATTAGCATCTTGTTCCCTATTGCTTTCCATTGACTTAACACAAAAGGTGTGACAGTCAAAAGCCCATAACTTTCTTAAAAATTAAGAGAACTGAAAGAAATTTTCAGTTATTATAGATTGAAGCATTCTGAAACGAATATGAAACAATCTTACTTGGATGACCTGAAATTAAAGCATATAATTAGTTAGTTACCTAATTGTAGCTAATTACAAAATTCAATTACTAGATCTAAACATCTATCAATTTCTTAAGAATAGATTAAAAAATTTTAATAGCCTAAGTGTCCAAATAACATTCACACAAGAATTCACAATATAACATAATGTTTTTATCTCATTGTCATGGATTTATAGGCCAAATGGAAGAAATTGAATGTTAATACCTGTAAATTAATGGGCATTTATATCATCTTGCGAGTGGGATTTTCTGGAACGCGATCATTTGGAACGTTGATTTGTGGTGAATTTAACCCCGTATCGGCATGAAAAATACTGCCGTTAGTTCGGGAAAAGAATCACCGTTTCGCATGTAAAAATTTGAATTGAAGGCCTCTTAAGGTGAACGTTTATACATTAAAATAAACCACTTTCGTTTACCTTTCCCGTACGTGAAATCCGTACCCGTTGTTGGCGTTGACGGCTTCAGAAGCTGATTTTAAAATGACTGCAGCGCTGAAATTGTCGGGAGATTAAAAAGAAAAAATACTCGAAACGCCCCTCGGAACGATTCTTCCGCAAAAGCTTGTACTCCAACGAAATATAATACAGGACAAGGTAGGAGAAACCCGCGTTTTAACCCCGCCCCCCCCTCAAAGGCGCCAAAATCGCGCACACGGCCAGTGT
>CM075984.1:43035962-43143748 GCA_038087875.1 Malacoraja senta
AGACGAGGAAACACTTTTTCTCACAGAGAGTTGTGAGTGTGTGGAATTCTCTGCCTCAGAGGGCGGTGGAGGCAGGTTCTCTGGATGCTTTCTAGAGAGAGCTAGATAGGGCTCTTAAAAATAGTGGAGTCAGGGGATATGAGGAGAAGGCAGGAACGGGGTACTGATTGGGGATGATCAGCCATGTTCACATTGAATGGCGGTGCTGGCTCGAAGGGCCGAATGTCCTACTCCTGCACCTATTGTCTATTGTCTATTGACCACTGCCCTGTAGTTCTAACAACAGCCATAGAGCAGAGATTTGAAAGATTAGTAATGGGCCACATCTGTGCCAATCTTCCAGGCAATCTAGACCCCCTGCAGTTTGCATTCAGGAAAAGGAAGTTTCCCTAGGACAGCTTCTCTCTTGCACTACATTCAGATCTGGATCACCTTGTCAAGAATACCACCTATGTCAGGATGCTAGTCATTGACTACGGCCCAATCTTTAAACAGCATAATACCAAATAAGCATTTAAACTTCTGGAACTTGGCCTTAGGTCTCTGTCTACAACTGTCTTTTGGGCTTCCTGAACTTTGTTGGTTGGAATGGTCATAACATTTCCTCCATCCTGACCCTCAACACTGGTGTCCGTCAGATCTGTGTGCTCAGTCCCTTGCTCTATCCCTGCACACCATGATTGTGTGAGTAAGTACAAAGGCAATTAGATCTTTAAGTTCACTCGTGATACCACTGTTGTTAGGTGGATCAACAATAACTATTAGATGAAGTACAGTAAAAAAAATCGAGAATCTTGTGTCATGGAGTCAGGACAACAACTAACCCTCAACATTAGCAAGACAAAATACAATACAATACAATACAATACCATTTATTGTCATTTGAACCTCAAATGAGGTTCAAACGAAATTTGGTTTCTGCAGTCATACAAACAAGTAAAAAGAACCAAGACACAACACAATTTACACAAACATCCATCACAGTGAATCTCCTCCTCGCTGTGATGGAAGGCAAAGTCTTATCTCTCCCCTGCACTCCCCATTCTCCTCCCGATGTCAGAGTCAGAGCCCCCGGCGGGCGATGGAAAATAAGTCCCGCGGCCATTAAAGCCACGCCGGGCGATGCAAGGCCGCGCTCCGGGTCTGGATGTTGGAGCCCCCGGTAGCGCTAGCAAGTCCCGCGGCCATTAAAGCCGCGCCGGGCGATGTTAGACCCAGCTCCAGGTCATCTTCAACCCCGCGGGAGAAGTTGCCGTTGCGGGAGCCCCGAAAAGCGGTCTCCCACCAGGGACCCGCGAGCTCCCGATGTCACCGTCCACCAGACCTGCGGCTGGAGCCTCCGAATCTCCGGGGTCAGGTCACAGCCGCGCGTCACCGCAGCTCTCCACGCTCCGAACTCGGCCAGCTCCACGATGGTGAGTAGTCCGCAGGCTCCGCGACTGGAGCCCCAGGTCGTTCCGGTTGGAGGACGCTCCACGGTGCTAGGCCCCAACGACAACGGAGACCCGACAGAGAAAGGTCGGGTCCCCCGTACAGGGAAAAGATTTTAAAAGTTTCCCCCTCCCCCCCCCACCCGCCCCCCACATATACACAGTTAAAAACAATATAAAAAAACACAAACAACTACATTTAACTAGACAAAAATTAAAAAATAGACAGACGGACTGCAGTCGAGCCGCTGCCGTTAGGCGCCGCCACTTCCGGTTGTTGGTTGTTGACCAAAGGAAGCAAAGGAGTGAACACAATCCCGTCCTCAGCAATGAAGCTGCTGCAGAGGTGGTTGACAACTTCATATTCCTAGGCATCCAAACCTAACACTGTGGTGTTCCAGAAAGTGCATCAGCTTATATTTTCTTGGGTGTAAGAAGAGTCAGAATATCCACGAGGAATCTCCCTAACTCGTTCAGATGAGTTGTAGAAAGTATCCTGATGAGATGTATCTCAGCCTGGTATAGCAGAGGCTCTGCTCTTGACCTCCTGAACCTGCAGAGAGTGGTGAACACAGGCCAAACCATCATAGGCTCGTCACAATCCTCACTGCATTGCTTTAGGAAGGCTGGAGTTATTGTCAAGGATGCCTGTCATCCTGACCATCCTCTTCTTTCATCTACTCTCTGGGAAAAAGGTACAGGAGCTGGAAAGTTGGAACATCCAGATATACAAACAGCTTCTTCCCCACTTTCATCAGACTCCTGAACCGATTGCCTCTTTCTCATTTCTTCCCGGAAGTGCTGCTACGTACTCTTACCCTCAACTCTACCTGGTTCGGTTATTCCATTTAGTGTACATTAATATGTATTTTTTCCAATACTGTATTTATTGATCTATATTGCACTGTATGTACACTATTGAGTTCACGTTAACAAGGAATTTCATTACACCCCAGTGTATATAACAATAAACTTATCGGAATCTGTGTTGACTAGCTGTTCCACCATATAATTTCACCAGGAACTGAATTCAAGTTAATGGGTTGGCAATAGTTTTTTAAAAATATTTTGATTAGTTACTAAAGATATTTAAGACGCTGGATCATTAAATATCTGCAAAATACATATAAAAATAATAAATTACGTGAGGTCAATGAGGGCAACATAACCATAACATTAAATAAATTGACACAAAGTGCTTCAGTAACTCAACAGGTCAGGCAGCATCGTTGCAGAACATGGATAGACAACATTTTGGGGTGGGATCCTTCTTCAGAGTTGGTTTAAAGAAATTGAGTTTGAGAATGCACAGTTTTTGAGCACAGGGTGTCATTGGTTTTTAAATGGTGTTGAGCGTTGTGCAGTAATTGGCATCCTGCATTAAGAAAGGCTGCAAATCTGCTAGACTATTGTGCTTAACGGGATGGCAGTCACTGTCGACAGTGAAGACATCAGCCCACAGGCATGATTAACATCTGCCGCACTGCACAGATAGATAATTAATCATTTCACTCGGCATGCAAATTGCTGCAAGGGCTGCTATTTTAGAACTCTACACTCCAAGCGATAGAGTCCCTGAACTTCATGCACCTAAATTCGTGAAGATGGAGGAACCCACCAGGCACTGTTTAAGGGAAATCATGAGCTACCAACACAATGGTTGGTGTTGACATTTGCTTGCTGCTGTTGCAATGGTTTGGTTCTATTCCAAATTCCAGAGTTTAGCAGGGGTGTGGCAGTTGCTGAAGTATGTTTTCCATCTTCCATGAACTATTTGATCCCTGAACTTGATGTATCGGGTACGAGAAGGCATGGCCACCCAGTGTGTTTAAGGAGTAGTTCTCCTTTTTGAACCTTTAGTAAAGTGAGTGTTTTGAATTAGTGTAACTTCTGCATACACAACTCTAATCTCAGACTGCATGGCCAGACCCTGTGAAGGTGACAGTACCTATGAGATGTCATGTGTCGGAAGAAACTGCAGATACTGGTTTAAACAGACGATAGACACAAATTGCTTGAGTAACTCAGACAGGGTCAGGCAGCATCTCTGGAGAGAAGGAATGGGTGATATTTTGGGTCGAGGCCCTTCTTCAGACTGAGCGTCAGTGGAAAGGGAGACATAGAGATATGGAAGGGTAAGGTGTGAAAACACCATTTAAAGCAGACGATGATAATCAGTAAAATTTAATCAGGACAGTGAAACAAGTCGGAGAACTAGGACAAAGGAGGGACGAAGAGAGAGGGAAAGTAAGGGTTACTTGAAGTTAGGTCAATATTCCTACCACTGGGGTGTAAGCTGTCCAAGAGAAATGTGAGGTGCTGTTCCTCCAATTTGCATTGGGCCTCACTTTGTCAGTGGAGGAGGCCCAGGACAGAAAGATCAGTATGGGGATGGAATGGGGAGTTAAAGTGTTTAGCAACCGGGTGATCATGTCGGCTAAGGTGGTTATGTCTTGGAATTGTTTATGTTTGAACCTGGAACAGGGCAGCACAGTGGTGCAGGGGTGGAGTTGCTGCCTTACAGCGCTGGAGACCTGGGTGTGACCCTGACTACGGGTGCTGGCTGCACGGTGTTTGCACGTTCTCCCTGTGACCGCCTGGGTTATCTTTGGGTGCTCCGGTTTCATCCCCCACTCCAAACTCGTGCGGGGAATCACTGGTCGGCGTGGGCCGAATGGCCTGTTTCCGTGCTGTATCTCCAAACTAAACTAAACTATTAGCAATATCGTGGAAGGTGCACTGCATGAAGGCGCTCTCATTTTAGACCCTCTTACCAGAGTCAAACTTGCAACATAAGCACAATAGTCTTCCAGGTTTGCAGCATTTCAGTAATCAGGATCAAGCCCAGTTTCTAGCGCTGGAAGGCAGCAACTCTACCGCTGTGCCACCGTGCTGCCCCTTTATAAGATGGAAACAAAGATGTGGGAATGGTCTGCTCTATCATGTCCCATATGGCAGTTTGTGGACATTCCATGCTGTTCTGTGTGTAGGGTTTACAAATTGGAATTGCAAGTCGCCGCTTGCCTTTCTCACTCAGTAGTTGCCCTTTGGGTTACCTTGATGAGAAGACAGAGGAGCGAATGCATCAGAATGTTGTATAATGGGCTGGCTGTGGTAAAGTCCAGCTATGCATTGAGGCAACAGATGTCAGTCCTTTTCATTTCAATAGATGCAGGACATCTGTAAGTCAATGTGCTTGCAGTTAATGGTATCTGTACCATTATGCAATGCCAGTTCTCCATTCGCCAACAACACTGCTCACCTTGTTAGGACAACAAATGCATTTAACACCAGGATACTCACCAGGTTGGTTCTCTGTGGCACCATTGCCACAGAGAACCAGGTTAGTCCATCAGCAATGCCAGTGCTGTGTCACACTGGCAATCCCATCAACATTGGACAATAATGTGACACCTTATTAGCACCTAATGTAGCACCATTCTGAGCTGCAACACAAACTTTTGGTGAAAGTTGTTGTGCTTTCGGATACCTCACGGAGGAGCATTCTAAAAATATTTATCATTAGTTCATGAGTTATAGGAGCAGAATTACCCCATGCCCTCACCCCACCCCCTCCCCTATATTTATTAAATACAATAAAATTGCCCCATTAATTTCCTATTATCCCCCCCCCCCCGCTTTCTTCAAGCTATGTCCTCTAAAGTGTGACATTTCCACTTTTTCCCCCTTCTCCAGTCTGAAGAAGGGTCTTGACCCGAAATGTCATCTCCAGAGGATGCTGCCTGACTTGCCGAGTTACTCCAGCACTTTGTGTCCTTTTATAAGGTGCATCCATGAAAGGCTAGCAGCAGCCATTTAACCAATCGCAATAGAATCTTGATGATTGCCACAAGTTAAATTGTTTTATCTTGATAGATAAAACAATTTAGATTGATTTTTATATTGATAGATGTAAATATAATTGTTTCTATCTATCTGTCTTTTTTAGGTGTGAGTTTGTTTGTGTTCCCCCTCCGTCTCTATCACTGCTCCTTCACTCTCACTCTCACATTTCAACAAAAAACATCCGTTAATTGAAATCTGCTTTGTTCCCTCACAGGGCCATGATGTTATTATAGCGTTTACCTTTCATGATGCCTCCTGCTATAACAGACATCTTGGATATCTGGGCAGTTGATTCCCAGATCTCAGTGGATAACAGCATCACTGTCGACTTCTTGCTACCAACAGGGATTTATATTCAGTTGGATATTCCCCGGGAGGCCACCATTGAATATATCAAATTGGTAAGCGAGCTTGATGTTTTGATATTGATTGATTATAATATTGATTTCTCTAACTTCAGGTAGCCCTGGCATTTCCTCTGTCTCTGACCCTCCCCATCCAAGTCACACTTCTTGTTTTCACCCAACAAATGGTTAACAATGGCCCATTTCCTTTATCATCATTACTTTTTTGCATGTCTTTCATTCATTGTTCTTTATGACTTTTGCCTCCATCACAGTGAGGAGGTGCCTGGTGAACTCACTGTGGTGGATGTTAATTTGTGTTTATTGTGTGTTTTGTTATTTATTATTATATGTATGACTGCAGGCAACGACATTTCGTTCAGACCGAAAGGTCTGAATGACAAATAAAGGAATCTCTAATCTCTAATCTTTATCTCTTATATCATCGTCTATGTCCCTCGTTTAAACCAGCATCTGCAGTTCCTTCCTACACTTGACGTTTTGTGTTGTTCTTTTTCAAAATCTCTTCACTGGTTGAAGTGGCGAAGGAAAGTTGTAAGATTAATTTGGTAGACCTTCCCCTCCTGTGGAATACGCCTTTTGTCGGTTTGATAAGGTGTCATTTACAAAAAAAAGGAGCAGTCTTCTTTTCCTTTTCCTTACTCTAATTGCCCTATGTGAAAGCTGTAAAATAGGATCAGTACAAAGTAGCATGTCTCAATCTAAATGTTCTCGTTCGGTTGTAGAATAGGCAACAGCTTTGCCCAAGGCCACAAGAACTTGCAGAGGGTTGGAGATTCAGCCCAGTCCATCCCGTCTCTCGCACCTCCCAACACTCTCTTCCCCCCCCCCCCACCCTCCCTCCCCCTCCCCCTCCCCCCAGCCACTTCCCATCCACCCATCTATGGGAAAGCAACCAATAAAATTAAGGACAATTTACATCATGGTCATTCTCTCAATTTCCCTCTCCTGCTGGACAATAACAAAAGCTCGAAAGAGCGCACCACCAGATAGCGGAACAGTATCTTCCCTGCTGTCATCACATTAGTTTATGATCCTATCATAAACTAAGGGTATTGGCCTGATCTCCCAACTTTGCCTTTATCTGCATTTTTTCCTGTAATTATAATGCTACGATGCTGCAACACTATATTCTACACTCTGGTATTTTTTCTCTTTGCATTACCTATTGTACCTGCGTATGGTTTGATCGTATTCCTATATAGTATGATTTGACTAGACAACATAGAATGTAGAACAGTACAGCACAAGAACCGGCCCTTGGCCCACAAGATGAAGGTTCTAGTGGCGAAGGGTATTATATGTGCATGGCCAGAGGAAGAGTTAACAGATGGAAATATAATGATGATTGCATTTATCATTTTTAGGTTGGCTGGCTTTGGTATGTCTCAACTATTTACAAACTGCATTTTTTGATTTGGACAAGGAAATTTAACATAATGATAAAGATAGACTCAAAATGCTGGAATAACTCAGAAGGTCATGCAGCGTCTCTGGAGAAAATGAATAGACTAGGTTTCGGGTCGGGGTGCGGTGCCGAACGTAATGCGAAGACCAATAATTACAGAATACATAAACCTCCATTCCATGTGCCTATCACAAAGTCCATATATTCCACTATTGTGTGTGCCACCAGCAATATCCTCAGCAACACGCTCCAAGCACTCGCCATCCACTGTGTAAAAACAAAAACATACCCCACACATCTCCTTTAAACTTTAAACTTGGATGGCGTTCCAACAATCTTTTTCACTGTATATTGGTACACGTGGCACTAATAAACCATTACCAACACAAATTACATTCTTGGATGTGACTGCTTGCAGTGTTGTGCTCTGCTGCTTTTGACTGGTAAGTCTCCGACCTTTTTTCATCTTGTTCCAAGTTCCCTTTCTGGGTCTTTGTGCCTGGCACAGATTCTGAGGAAGAGAAAGGTACTACAACAACTGGAAATGTTCCATCAGTGGTACATGCATTGGCTCGAAGCGTGAAAAACTTTGGCTATCCAAATTCATCAGCTGACCAAGAGCCTGCCCACATGCTGGTTTTAGTGGCCGCATGCTAGCACTATGCTACACACTAGGGTCAATTTACAGAAGCTAATTAACCTACAAACCTATATGTCTTTGGAGTGTGAGAGGAAACCAGAGCACCTGGAAAAAAGAGCACCTGCTTCAGTTTAGATCTGCCAATTTAGTCAACTCTAGCTTATTTTAATTTGGTCTCTCGTCTGGTTGTCATAGAGTCATACATTGGGGAAACAGGCTCTTTGGCCCAACTAGCCCACACCGATCAACATGCCCCATCTATACTAGTCCCACCGTGGCCTGCGCTTGCCCCAAAACCTTCTAAACCTATCCAATCCATGCACCTGTCCAAATATCTCTTGTTATGTTAGTAATTCCGTTTAGTGTAGCGATACAGCACGGAAACAGGCCCTTCGGCCCACTGAGTCCACGCCTACCAGTGATCCCCATTCATGACCACTACCTTACACACCAAGGACAATTTACATTTTTTTTTTACCGAGGCCAATTAACCGACAAACTTGTACCTCTTTGGAAAGTGTGGTAGGAAACCGGAGCACCCGGAGAAAACCTACGCAGTCACAGGGAGAACGTAAAAACTCCATACAGGCAGCGCCCATAATCAGGCTAGAACCCGGGTCTCTGGCGCTGTGAGGCAGGCACTCTACCGCTGTGCCACCGTGCCACCCTACAAAGAGTACGTTTTAGTACCTCTCATCCACCTCCTCCGGCAGCTCGTTCCATATACCCACCACCCTTTATGTAAAAAAATGTTTTACCGCTCGGGTTCCTATTTAATCTTTCCCCCTCTTCACCTTGTAGCTCCTATGGAGGCAGGCGCAGAGTTACCCACTGTACAGTGTCCTTGGAGAATCAGATTCCTACATGTTCCAATGTGTGAACCAGTATGCGGTGCATGAAGAGCTGGAGGACGAGTCTCGCCGTCTCTGTGATGTCCGGCCTTTCCTCCCTGTTCTGAAGCTTGCGGCTAGGAATTGTAATCGGTCCGAAAAACTACTTGACTCAAAAATTGGTGTTCTCATTGGAAAAGGTAAGATCACTGTTTCACAATGTTATTCTCCCTGAACAGCGTTATGTCTTAATGTACATAGTGCTGATGCCAACTATATATTTTATGTGATCTGATCTGTCCCATTTGCTGTGATATTCTAGACTAAACCAAAATGAAGGCAGGTTTCAGTTTACCCAGTTGAATTATTTAATTGGATTTATCTGCCTCATGCATTATAATAGTTACTCAGAGCATATCCACTATATACATTAAGGATGGTAGAATTCAATTAATTCTCTGCTCTATCTAAGTGCATTAGTTTGACCTATCAGCTTTCCAAGGCAACAACAAAACCTTTGGTGATTTAAGTCCGGTCTTTGCATCTTTCACATAAAGTCAACCTTCAACCTTTTCACAGGTGGACTGAGGTACATTAGTTTTGTTTTGTTTAGTCTGTTAATCACTGTATTCTACAGCATCATGAGAGTCATTTGACACAATCGGCTCGCTACCTAATTATGGACATGAATATTCCAGCCCAATGTTGTAGATAAGGTTGGAATTGGTGGTGTGGATGGGGGTGAAGGTTGGATGAAATCTTTAATGTATCAAACATTCCTTGACTTGCTTGAGTCATAGCATGGAAACAGGCAATTCAGCCCAACTTGCCCACACCAGCCAACGTCCCATCACCACTAGTCCCACCTGCCTGCATTTGGCCCATATTTCCCTAAACCTGTCCTATCCATGTACCTGTCTAGATGTTTCTTAAACGTTGCAATGGTACCTGCCTCACGACCTCCTCCAGCAGCTTATTCCGTACACCCACCACCGTTTGCGCGAAAAAGTTAGCCCTCGGGTTCCTAATAAATCTTTCTCACCTCACCTTAAACGTATGTCCTCTAGTTCTTGACTGCCCTACTTTGGGCAAGAGATTTTGTGCATTTATCCTTTCACGAGAAGATAATTTTTACAGCCTGAAACCGAGACAGATTTTGTGGCTGGAGTTTACAGTTCTGCAGGGGTGAATAAAAACGGTGCCTGGATTGGATACCAATTGTACACCCCACTCAAACGTCCTTACCAGCATGGAAACAGGCTGTTCGGCCCACCGAGTACATGCCGATCATTGATCGTATGTTCACACTAGTTCTATGTTGTCCTACTGTCACATCTAATCCCTAAACACGAGGGCAATTTACCGAGATCAATTAACCTGTAAAACCACAAGTCTTTGGGTTGTGGGGGGAAACCAGAGGACCCAGAGAAAACCCATGTGATCCCAGTGAACATGCAAACTTACTGAGTACCCATTTTACCTCTTGATAGTGTGGGTGTTTGAATTTGAGAACAAATTACTTGATTATTGTGGACAAGGGCTAAGGGTATTACACTGAGCCGAACAAGCTGTTCCAATCGGGTGACATGCTTGCATTATGTTTGCCATGCAATGTAGGTCTTCATGAATTTGATGCACTGACGGACCCTGAGGTGAAAGAATTTCGCAGCAAGTTGCGCAAGATCAATGAGGAGAACATGTTGAAGCGTCAGGGGCAGTCCTGGATGGATTGGTTGCAGCACAACTTTCCACCTGAAATAGTGGCAACCACTTCGAACAATGCTGATGATAAACTGCACAAGGAACAGTTCCTTGTCGTGATTCGATTTGACAATTGTCAGGTAAGTTAGATTAAAATGCGTAAATCTCAGGAGTGAAGATACTGAGTGTGCATGGACAAAGAGCTCTGGCTATAATAGTGATGGAAAAAGCCGGACTGCAAAACACTCTTTTTACTTTCAAAGAGATGGTCAATTTCCCGTCTGGCCAGTGTGCATAGATCCCTCTTTTCTCTCAGATAGTCCTTTGGGACTGAAGCTGAGTTGCCTTCACTCCAGTTTAGACTTTACTTTAGACTTTAGAGATACGGTGCGGAAACAGGCCCATCACCCCAACGAGTCTGCACCGACCAGCGATCACCCTGTACACCAACATTATCCGACACACCAGGAACAATTTTACCAAAGCCAATTAACCGACAAATCTCTACGCCTTTGGAGTGTGGGAGGAAACTGGAGAAACCGCAGATTGTCACAGGGAGAACGTACAAACTCTGTAGAGACAGCACCCGCAGTCAGGATAGAACCGGTCTCTGGTGCTGTAAGGCAGAAACTCTACCGCTGCGCCACTGTGCCGCCCAGTTCTATGTATTCTGATGAGATCGGTGCAGGGTTGACAGACTATACCAAAGATGAGAGATGAGGACCTGATTGAGACGGGCAGATGTTTGGTTTGTATGGCTCTTGCCCTTTATGCTTGACAGTGTAGATTCTTGAATTTGAGAGCAGTCTACTTGCTTCCAAGTGCTTCCAGTGCATAGACTTAAGGTTCCTAAGTGTTTCTTCCTACATCGAGAAGTCATGGTTTAGAGATTCCTAGGAGTCAGTGAGGATGTTGAATTTTCTTAAAGATGTGGAAACAATGAACAGCAGATGCTGGTTTACAAAAGAAAACACAAAGCTCTGGAGTAAATCTGCAGGCCAGGTAGCGTTTCGGGTCGGGGCACTCCCTCAGTCTGAATAATGGGTTATGGGGTGATGGCAGGAGAATGGGGTTGGACGGGAGAGATAGATCAACCTTGATTGAATGGCAGAGTAGACCTGATGGGCCACAAGCCCTAATTCTGCTCCTTTCACTTTTGACACGACGTATGACCTGAAACGTTAACTATGCATGTTCCCCAGACGCGTTCCCAGACCCGTTGAGTTACTCCAGCACTTTATTGTATTTTCTTCAGGTGGTTTTGAGGGCACCCTTGAATCTTCTCCTCTGTTTGCCTTGTGATTTCCTCATATTAGTGAGCTGGAAATAAGATATCTATTTCCAGAGTCAAGAGCAGGCATGCAAACAATGTGGCCTACTCATCGGAGCCAATTGAGTGTCATTAGGGCCTCAGTGTTGTGGATGTTGGCACAGGAGACAGTGCTGACTTGGCTTTGCTTATCCTGCCAACGGATTCGTAGATTTTTGGCAGCTCCAATGCTGGTGGCATCTCTCCAGAGCCTCAGGCATACCTGTCCACGTCTTAGAGGATGTGGAAAGTCAGGGATCGCTGCTACCAACTATCCCATGAATTTAGTGGAAGGGTTTGAAAATACCAGCACAATATTGGTCTATATAGCAGAACATATTATGAATTAGAAATGGCATTAGTAAAATAGGTGAGAAGTATATTCTAGTGTCTTTGGCTTTGTGCTGAGTGAATATTTACTTTTTCCAAAACATTTTTCACCGTACTTCCCTTTCAGAGTATATTCAGGTGTTTCTTGATACCAGTGCTACACAGAGTAAACATAGCAAATAGCCAGACACCAGGAGTTGGGATCAAGCAGAACCACACTGTGGAAAATGGCTGTTCTGTATAATACAATCACCACAAGACTCTTGGGATGATTGTGGACAGTTTGCTGAACTATATTTTGAAAGGAAGATTTGATTCACTTTTTATAAATTCATAGGAAATATATCAATTAATTCAAGATTAGTTAGCTTTTTTGACCAGTGTCAATTGACCAACAATGATTAATTTGACTTTCTGAGCCTTCAGTCATACAAAAATGAAATAGTGCCATTGGAAGGTTGGAACTTGCTACCTGAGCTGGATGCAACATCTCGAACTTACCTCTACGTGGTGACGTGCTTGTATCTCTGGGACCCCTCAGCAAAACACAGTGCTGGAAGAAGTCAGCAGGTTAGGCAGCATTTGAAAGGCAACATTTCAGGTTGGGGTTCTTCTTCAGACATTGTAGGTGAGAGAAAGCTAGAACAATCACTTGGAGCCCATTAGATTATAATAACACCAAAATAGTTTTTTTTTAATTTAAGTAAGTTATTTTAAAATTCATCAAAACTCGTTTTCTCCTCAGCATTTATACAGTTTTGGAGTTAATACATTCTTTGGTGGAGTTGTTATTCGTGTCAGGCAGGAAGTCAAAATCAATATGTCTGTTATAGACCTGGCAAATGCTGCTCACTTGCTGAAATATATTTCTTCATGGACAAGAGTTCTTGTATTCTAGCAGTCTTGGGAGTTGCTCGGACAAAAACGCTATGTTATTGTATGTTAAAAAAGTAAGCTCAGGTATATAAAAACTTGAGAGGAACTGGGGCAAGGCTTGGCAATTTGGGTCCTCATGCCTACTTCACAAACTTTTTAAGCAATAATTCTTTATCTGTTCAAGTCCTTTCTTTGAATCACTGCCTCTCTTTAAGCTCCTTTCCCATTGCATTTACCATGAATACCTAATGTTGCTCATTTTCAAACCATCTCACTTTTTTTAAATTTCCTAAATACACTGTCAACGGTATGAGATGAGTTTTTCTACATGGCAAAAAAAAAGACTATTGTTTTAATTTCTTCTTGCAAACTTCACCTGTTTTTAATTTTGAAAGGTTTAGAACAAAATGTCAGAAGTTATTATAGAGTCATGGAGTGCTACAATGTGGAAACAGGCCCTTCAGCCCAACTCGCCCACACCGGCCAACAATGTCCCAGCTACCCTAGTCCCACTTGCCTGCGCTTGGTCCATAACCCTCCAAACCTGTCCTATCCATGTATCTGTCCAACTGTTTCTTAAACAATGGGATAGTCCCATCCTCAACTACCTCCTCTGGCAGCTTGTTCCATACAAGTTACCCCTCGGATTCCTATTAAATATTGTCCCCTTCACCTTGAACCTGTCCTCTGGTCCTCGATTCCCCTACTCTGGGTAAAAGCCTATGCGCATCAACCCAATCTATTCCTCTCATGATTTTGTATACCTCTATAAGATCTCCCTTCATCCTCCTAAGCTCCATGGAATAGAGTCTCAGCCTACTTAACCTCTCCCTTTATCTCACACCCTCCTGGCAACATCCTCGTAAATCTTTTCTGAACCCTTTCAAGCTTGACATTATCTTTCCTATAACATTGTGCCTAGAACTGAACACATTATTCTAAATGCGGTCTCATCAGCATCTTATACAACTGCAACACGACCTCCCAACTTCTGTGCTCAATTTTTTTTGTTTTTTAATTTCAAAATAGACATTATTCGAGAAATAAATATATACAATGCATGATCCTTACAAAACTCTATCTGACATTCTCGGAGGCTATACATACATACAATACAGTTTCCCCAAATTACAATTTTAACCCAACCCTTGCCACTCATGTGACTCGCCTTCTGTTATTTTGGGAGGCATCTCCACCACACCCTGCCCCCCATGTCCAGCAGCGGTAGGAACTTAGACTGTGGTCCTCCCCCACCGAGCCTTGGATTTGGCTGCACCGAGCTTCAGTGCGTCCCTCAGCATGTACTCCTGCAGTCTGCAGCGGGCCAGTCGGCAACATTCCCCGACGGACATCTCGCCGTCGTGGGTGGTCAACAATTCAAGGGCCGACCAAAGAGCGTCTTTCCTGATGACCTTCCAGCAGCACTCGATGTCAGTCTCTGAATGCGTCTCTGGGAACAGTCCATAAATCACAGAGTCCTCTGTGACGGAGCTGTTTGGAATAAACCGTGACGGGGACCCTTGCAGACCTCTCCAGACTCTCTTTGCAAATCCACACTCTGCAAAGAAGTGGGCAACCGTCTCCTCTCCATAGTAGCCATCCCGAGGGCAGCGTGCGCTGGCACTGTTGGAACCTCACCAACCTCTATACTCAGTACTCTGACTGATGAAGGCCAAAGTGCCAAAAGCCTTATCTACCTATTCTGTTGAATTTGTGCCCACTTTTGATCGTGGGTGAGGAGATAGGGAAATGGAGTTGCAAAACCCAATATAATTATTTAAGTTGATATTTAAAAAGTAATCGGTATCTATTTTCAATGGTAATTTTGTTTTGGAAAGTGTGACTGTTTTAAGTGAATTCAGCTTGTCATCGGGAGGCTGGCATTAGATGTGATCTCCTGTTCCTAGAATTAGCTTCAGTGATACCATCAAATGAGACTGCAATCTGATTCCTTTGTACACAATGATGATCATTGTACACCTGCGGGTTTGTGTAATAAGTCAAATTCTTGGCTACGACACTGACCTACTTTAGCTTGGTTCCTTTGAAGTAAACAGGTATATTTTCAAAGGAACACAGGGCAGATTTTTTTCTAGCCATCGGAGTAGCTTAAGCATTTCTTTTCCTTCCTACTTCGACGACTTAATAAGGTTAGAGAGTTTAAGAGTTTAATTGAACAATGTTTAAGAAAGAACTGCAGATGCTGGAAAAATCCAAGGTGGACAAAAATGCTGGAGAAACTCACCCGCTGAGTTTCACCAGCATTTTTGTCTACCTTTAACTGAACAACGTGGCTGATTGCAATACTGTCCTCGTCCACTGCCTGTGTTCTAGCAAGGTTGTAGTATAGTAATCAGTAGTCAAAGAAGGTGAGGGGGGTAAGATTTAATAGGAAACTGAGAGGGAAACATCTTCACATAGAGGTGGTGGGTATATGGGACAAGCTGCCAGAGGAGGTTGTTGGGGCATCTTGGTCGCCATGGGCGAGTTGGGCCAAAGGGGCCTGTTTCTTTGTCTAAGAAAGAACTGCAGTTGCTGGAAAAATCAAAGGTAGACAAAAAATACTGGAGAAGCTCAGCGGGTGAGGCAGCATCTATGGAGCGAAGGAATTGGCGATGTTTCGGGTCGAGACCCTTCTTCAGACATGTCGTATGGCTCTCTGACACTAAACTTGAATCCACCTAGACACGTTATTCATGTTAGGTCACTGGCATTGCATCAACTGGATCAAAACCATTTGAAAATGAGTTTGTATACAGGGAGGGTTAGCTTAAATTAAGTGCCGATATGCAAGGTGGTAAAGAAGGCATCTTTTATGATTGCCTTCATAGGTATGAGTCAGGAAGTCATGATGCCAACTCTATAAGACTTTGGTTAGTCTGCATTTGGAATATTACATGCAGTTTCGGTCGTTCCATCCGAGGAAGGATGTAGAGGTTTTCGCGAGAATGTGGAAGAGGTTTACCAGAATGTTGCTTGGATTAAGGGGCATTAGCTCCACCGAGAGGTTAGACAGATCTCGATTGTTTTCTCTGGAGCACCTGAGGTTGAGGGGAGGGGGACCTGATAGAAGTATATAACGTACTGAAAAGCAGAGAAAGGATGGAGAGTCAGAACCATTTTCCCTAGGGTAGAAATGCTAAAGACTAGTAGGCATAACTGAAAGTTGAGAGGGAAAGTTGAAAGGAGATGTGCGGGGCCGGTTTGGTATACTGAGGTGGATGGGTACCTGGAACATGCTGCCAAGGGTGGTGGTGGTGGAGGCAGAAACGATAATGGGGGGTGTATAACAGGCTTTTAGATGGGCACATCGATATGCAGAGAATGGAGAGATATGGATCATGTGCAGGTAGATGAGATTAGTTTTATTTGGCAGCATGTTTGGCACAGGCACTGTGGGGCTGAAGGGCCCGTTCTACGTACAGTATGGAGGGATGGAGAAAATGGAATGAGCTGCATCTTCCTACTTTTGTGTTGTTGTCATGGCCACACTTTAGATTAGTTTAGAGCTGCAACACAGAAACAGGCCCTTTGGCCCACCGAGTCCACGCTGACCAGCGATCCCTGCACACTAACACTAGGGACAATTTACAATAATACCAAGCCAATTAACTTGCAAACCTGTACGTCTTTGGAGTGTAGGAGGAAACCAGAGATCCCAGAGAAAACCCCGGCAGGTCACGGGGAGAATGTGCAAACTCCCTACAGGCAGCACCCGTAGTGAGGATCGAACCCGGGTCCCTGGCGCTGTGAGGCACTAGCACTACCGCCATTACTCTGTGTCGCTAATAACCATCATGATTAGATTTCAGGCAGCTGAGTGTGTAAATCACAACTCACGACCAACAAAGTAAATGAGATCCATCTTCTTCATCCGAGAAAATTTAAATTGTTCTGTCACTTGCAGGATATCTTCAATTTCCAAATATCTCCCGACTTAAAACCGTTTGGCTTGAACGAACTTGCCATCAGGAAACAGATGACCAACCACGGGAAGGAGAACGAGGAGTTCAATCCCCGAGATTTTCTGCTGTGCGTGAGTGGAAAGCAGGAGTACCTGTTTGGTGAGGAACCACTGATTCAGTTCCGGGTAAGTCAATAAGCAAGTCCTCTCGTATTGGGGATATGTTATTTTGATTCTTCCTCTATAATTAACATGCAAATTGAACTTGATGACAGGAATAGAAGTGAAAGTAGAGAATACAATTCTTAAAAGTCTTCAATATTTAAACTAGTTCTAACGTTTGTGGTATATGCATCAATTTTGGATACTGTACCCTGTCATAGTAGGGATAATGTTCAGCTGAAAAGAGTGCAGAGAAGATTAACAAGGATGTTTCCAGGACTTGAGGGCTTGAGCTATAGGGGAGGTGTTTTGGCAAGGACTTTATTCCATAGAGCGCAGGAGGATAAAGGGTCATCTTATGGAGGTGTATAAGATCATGAGGGAAGTATATAGGGTGGATGCACAAAGTATTTTACCCAGAGGAGGGTGAATCAAGAACCAGAGGTTTAAGGTGAGAGGGGACAGATTTCATAGGAATCTGAACTGTAACTTTTCCACGGTTTATGGAACGAGCTGCCGGATGATTTAGTTGAGGCAGGTACTATAACAACATTTAGACAACGTTGGACAGGTACGTGGTTAGGAAAGGTTTAGAGTGATGTGGGCCAAATGTAGGCAGGTGGGACTAGTGTTGACGAGGCATCTTGGTCAGCATGGGCAAGTTAGGCCCAAAAACTTGGTTCCATGCTGTATTACTCTATGACTCAATATGAGTGTTGGATATGACAGTCTGACAAATTTTATTTGTACAGCTGGGGACTGTTTAGTAATTATACTTCTCAGTCTAGTATTTAACAGGCTAGGTTGTCTCAGCTGCCATTCAGTGGGTTCTTGCCTTCGAATTGCAGTGGCAACAATCTTGTGAGTTCAGCAGACTGCCAGAAGGTGAATCCTGTGCCACAGTAGTTTCATCAGTGCAAGCAAGAAGTTGCATGGCAGACTCTGCCATACGGTGAGAGTCAGCCTGAAAGGTTGCGTGCCCCGCCTGCCCGCCCTCCCTCGCTCTCTCCCACACCAAAGAAAGCCATGGATTTTCCCTGTTCATTATTCATAGAGAAACCATTGCACCTCTACGGAGGTGATGGTCAGATAGAGCAGTGCTTTTTTATTTTGTGTGATGATGTGATGCACGTGAGGAAGGCATACCAGTACCTCTAACCACATACACACACATTTGGTCATTTGTTTTAGTGTATATTATTTTAACAATATGTTTCATTATTATGAATTTATTAAATTAGAAGTTGATCAAAACAGAAGAGGGGATGTATATTAGAAGAAAGATAATTGTTGGTAAATATAGCTTAATTTTCAATTGTTGTGGATACCAGCACCTTTTATGTCGATTTTAAAACAAATCACGGAGGGTAAGTCTGAGATTTTGCCATTGTAATTTAATATTTTGAATGGTATCCTACTCTAATAACTAATCCACATATTGCCACTGGGTCATCTGGTTTAATTGAGGCTACCTTAACTTCTTTAGAACTCATCTATGTCATTATTTCTACCACTCTCGATCAGGAATATTTGATAACATTCCTTAATTTTTAAGAGTGTGGAAGAACAAAGCTTTTCACTCTGATTATGATACTTTATTGTCACATGTGCCTAGGTGCAATGAAATTCTTTGTTTTTGCATACAAAGTACACAAAAGGGATCACCACAAAGGCATCGACCAAAGTTACAAAAAGTACTCATCCTTTCTGAGCCTGGATAACATTGCCAAGTGTGGTGGTAGAGGCAGATTTGATAGTGGCATTTCAAAGGCTTTTAGATAGGCACATGGAAGTGCAGGGTATAGAGGGATATGGCTCATGTACAGGCAAATGAGATCAGTTTAACCTGACATCATGTGTTGGCACAAAAACATTGTGGGCTAAATTGGCTGAATTGCCTGAATTGCCTATGTATGTCTGTCAAGGATAGTCTGCCTTTTTATATTCTGGGCAGAAACTGTTCAATTGTTCTTGAAAAGAACTGTGTCTTCTACTATTTGTATTTGTTTTAAACAATTGCTTATAAAACTGTTTTGATGGTCACTAACATGCCTGCTAATTGTGCATATCCATAAATGGAAATTCATAGGCCGTCCCTTGCACCTCCCATCCATAGCTGATGGGAAAAGCTGTATAGGTCATTACATTTTCCGCCTCCACTAATAAATATTTTCAGAAAAGCAATAAGGTAAAATATGAACATGTAATGGTCATTGGCCCTGCTGTCACCCTGCACCCATCTGAAAACCCCAATTGAGGCATAGACCTTGTGAGTTCATGGAGGCCACCCCAACAAGTGTCTCCAATAAATCTCAGTAAAGGCTGGATCTTTACCACTGGAGGCTGCTCACCATCAGAGGCCTGGATATTCCCTGCCTCCAGCTCTGTACTGCAGGAAGGGGGGAGCAGGGAGTTTAGTTTTTAGTTTAGTTTAGAGATATAGCGCGTAAACAAGCCCTTCGGCCTACCGGGTCCGCGCCGACCAGCGATCCCTGCACATTAACATTATCCTACACCCACTAGGGACAATTTTTACATTTACCAAGCCAATTAACCTACAAACTTGTACGTCTTTAGACCTGTACACTACCATGGTAGGTGGTACCACAAATCCAGCCCACCTTCTGACCAAAGGTGAGGGCGAGTCCACTCCGACCATCGGCCACCCGTGCACTAGTTCTATGTTATCCCACTTTTCGCATCCCACACACGAGGGCCAATTTACAGTAGCCAATTGACCTACAAACCAGCACGTCTTTGGAATGTGGGAGGAATCCAGGGCACCTGGGAGAAAACCCACACATACAGCATCTCTACCGCTGCGCTACCGTGCCTCCAAGTTGACAGAGATATCTGAGATGTTCAAATTGATAGTCAGTGGTTCCTTTATGGCTCTGCCAGCTATCGGGCAGCTCAATCCATTGCCAATGTGCTAGAGGTGAACAGTTCAAATAGAAACCTTTCTTTCTCACCGAAGATACTGATTGACCATCAGCATGTTTTAATATTTTAATTTGTCTTGAACATATTTCCTTGATGAAACACAATATGTTAGGAGGGGTAGATCGAGATGGGAGGGGGTTAGAAGGGAGAGATAGATCAGCCATGATTGAAAGATGGAGTAGACTTGATGGGCCGAATGGCCTAATTCTATTCCCGGGTGGCACGGTGGCGCTAGAGTTGCTGCCTACAGTGCTTTCAGTGCCAGAGACCCGGGTTTGATCCCGACCACAGGTGCTGTCTGTACAGAGTTTGTACGTTCTCCCCGTGACTGCGTGGGTTTTCTCCGAGATCTTCGGTTTCCACCCACACTCCAAAGACGTGCAGGTTTGTAGGTTAATTTGCATGGTAGGATTGTAAATTGTCCCTAGTGTGTGTGGGACAGTGTTAATGTGCGGGGATCGCTGGTCGGCACGGACTCGGTGGGCCGAAGGGCCTGTTTCTGCGCTATATCCCCTAAACTAAATAAACTAAAACTATCAAGAGTGTTTTATTGTCATATGTCCCAGATAGAACAATGAAATACTTACTTGCTGCAGCGCCACAGAATATGTAAACATAATAAATAATATAACAAAAATTCAGAAAAAAAGAACAAACAATAACAGTGCAATAATAATAACAATAATAGTCTATTGTAGTTTATAGCTAATGAGGTTGTCATGTTTAATAGCCTGATGGCTGTAGGGAAGAAGCTGTTCCTGAGCCTGGATGTTACAGTTCTCGGGCTCCTGTACCTTCTTCCCGATGGCAGTGGTGAGATGAGTGTGTGGCCAGGATGGTGTGGGTCCCTGATGATGTTGGCTGCCTTTTTGAGGCAGCGACTACGATAGATCCCTTCGATTGTGAGGTGGTCAGAGCTGGTGATTTACAACTTTTTGCAGTATTTTCCGCTCCTGTACGTTCAAGTTGCCGAACCAGGCCACGATGCAACCAATCAGTATGTTCTCTACTGTACACCTGTAGAAGTTCAAGAGAATCCTCTTTGACATACCGAATCTCCGTAATCTTCTCGGGAAGTAGAGGCACTGATGTGCTTTCTTTATGATTGCATCAGTGTGCTGGGTCCAGGAAAGATCGTCGGAAATATGCACGCCCAGGAATTTGAAGTTTTTGACTCTCTCCACTATCGTCCCATTGATGTAAACATGATTGTGGGTCCTCAACATTCCTCTTTCAAAGTCCACAATCAGTTCTTTGGTTTTGCTGATATTGAGAGCCAGGTTGTTGTGATGGCACCATTTGGTCAATCGGTCGATCTCACTTATATGCTCTGACCCATCACCATCTGTAATTCATCCCACAACGGTCGTCATCAAACTTGAAAATGGAGTTTGCATTATGTCTGGCTACACAGTTATGATCTTATGAATATTCCACGTGTTCTTCTGCTGCCCACCCTCCCCCAACGTTGAGTATTTTAGATCCATGACAGGCCTTAGTGTTTGACGTCTTAAAAAGAAACAGGAAGCCCTTTGAGATGATGATTTAATCAGGTTGCAAATGAGAGCGTGGACTCTGGGTTCTGTTCTCATGAGACTGTTTAGGGCTTGTGGGAGAGGCATTGTGTCCATTTTTCTTCTGTTTCCTTTGGTTATTATTAAATGCAAAAAAAAAAAGATGAATGCTCAGTCTTTTTTCCAGAGTACAGGATTCTCAAGCCAGAGGGCACAAGCTTAAGGTGAGAGGGGAGACATTTAAGAGGCAATCTTTTCATTCAGAGGGTAATCCATATCTGGAAAGAGCCAAAGGAAAGTATAGAATTGGATATAATTTTGACTTTTGAAAGATATTTGAACATATTTATGCATAGGAATTGTTTAGAGGGATATTGCCAAATGTAAGTAAATGAGACTAACCCAATATCAACTTGGGTGGCATGGACAAGGTGTGCCAAATGACCTGTTTCTGTACTGTATAGCTTTATGACATTTAACCAGTGTAACTGACAGCTTTTAAAGTGCATCTTTTAACTTTTTTCTTTTAAATACTTTCTTTATCACGTTTAATGGTAATCTCAGTAAAGCTTACTTAAGGGGTGGCACAGTAGAATTACTGCCTTACAGTTCCAGAGACCCGGGTTCGATCCCGACTACAGGTGCTGTCTGTGCGGAGTTTGTATGTTCCCCCCGTGACCACGTGGGTTTTCTCCAGGTGCCCCGCTTTCCTCCCACACTCCAAAGACGTACAGGTTTGTAGATTGATTTGCTTCGGTAAAGATTGTAAATTGTCCCTAGTGTATAGGATCGTGTCAATGTGTGGGGATCGCTGGTCGGCACGGACTCGGTGGGTTGAAGGGCCCGTTTTCGTGCTAACTAAACTAATGCAGCTAAAAATAGATGACATCAAATGTAAATGTTTTAAATTCTAGTGTCAATTCAACATGGGAAACTATTTGTTTAAGAAGGAACTGCAGATGCTGGAAAATCGAAGGTAGACAAAAGTGCTGGAGAAACTCAGCAGGTGCACCAGCATCTATGGAGCGAAGGAAGATCCTATTTCTTCGTTCCATAGATGCTGCCGCACCCGCTGAGTTTCTCCAGCACTTTTGTCTACCTGGGAAACAATTTTGCATGTTTGATGATGATATTTGATAGTGGTTAATATAGACTTATTTTCTAGTTCAGAATTAGGTTCAGGGTTTGTCGTCTACTCCTTGGTCTTTATTTCACACATTGGGCAATTTTAGTGCTGATCCTCTGAAAGCAAAACTCCGCATCTGCTGACAGTAAAATGGTATAAGTAAGTCTAGCTGTTCGACATTTAAATAAACACCCAGCAGGAGCTCAAAACCTACAAAAATATTGATTTGGAGGTGTTCGGAATTCCTTTTCTTTGATTATTGTGCCAACAATAGCAAGAATACTGGAAGTCCAGATTCAATAGCACAGATTCCATAGCACAAGCCTTTTATAATAGGTCCCATATGTTCCATTGACCGCGGCATTTTCCAGGGTTTGGAGTATTAAACATTTCCCTGTAACTTGTTCCAATTCCTAAAGCCTAAATATTCAATTAATAATACTTAAATGTTTGAAACTAAGCTTTGTTTAGTTTAGAGATACAGCGCGGAAACAGGCCCTTTGGCCCACCGAGACCACGCTGCCGAGCGATCCCCGTACATTAGCACTATCCTACAAACGCTCGGGACAATGAACAATTTTTACCAAGGCCAATAAACCTACAAACCTGTACGTCTTTGGAGTGTGGGAGGAAACCGGAGCACCCGGAGAAAACCCACGCAGGTCACGGGGAGAATGTACAAACTCCATACAGACGGCACCTGAGTTCTGGATCGAACCTGGGTCTTTGCCGCTGTAAGGCAGCAACTCTACCGCTACGCCACCGTGCTGCCCTTTGCTGCAAGATTTTGCCGCCTTAAATTTGTACTTGCAAATTGTTTGTTTTATTAAGTGTTAAAGAAGGAACTGCAGATGCTGGAAAATCGAAGGTACACAAAAATGCTGGAGAAACTCAGCGGGTGCAGCAGCATCTATGGAGCGAAGGAAATAGGCAACGTTTTGGGCCGAAACGTTGCCTATTTCCTTCGCTGCATAGATGCTGCTGCACCCGCTGAGTTTGTTTTATTAACTGCCAAAATCCTGTAACCTGTTTGTATCCTTGTCAAGTCTGCACATGCTGTGCTTTTTGCCTTTCCTGTTGGATGTGGGGAGGACAAACCTAATGTGGGTTCTAGGTTTTGCTGTGGATTGAGCAAGGCCCTTCTGCTTACTTTGTGATTTTCATACTTTTCAGTATATAAGGAACTGTGTGTTAAATGGAACCCACCCTCAGTTGACTGTGATGGAGTGCAAAGCCATCAAAGAGCTGTGTGATCTAGAAATGTCAGCCATTGGTATGGCCTTGCATCGGAAAATATCCTCTGCTCCTCTTCCTCTTCCACCGAAGAGACGGACTATTTCTGTAAGTAACGCAGGCAGCAGCTGCCATATCTTGTTTTTATGTGCTATTTAAAATGATGTGGTCTCCATTTGTGTTATAGAGCCAAAGAGTCATGCAGCGTGGAAACAGGCCCTTCTGCCCAACTTGCCCACACTGACCAATATGTCCCATCTTCACTAGTCCCACCTGCATGTGTTTGGCCCATATCCCTCTAAACCTGTTCCATCCATGTAAATGTCTAATTGAATTGTTTCTTAAAAGTTGCTGTTGTCCCAGCCTCAACTACCTCCTCCGGCACCTCGTTCTGCCAAAGCTACAAAGGTAGGAATGTAGAACCCCGATTTCTAGCAACCAGAGTGTGGAACAGGGACTGAATGAACGCCAGTGGATGTTACTCAAGATGGCCGTCAAGTCGCCTCAAGAGGAAAATGGTTTGCTGGTCTCTTGATATCATTGGTTTAGTTTAGTTTTTTTTTAGTTTAGTTTAGGGAAAGAGCATGGAAACAGGCTTTTCGGCCCACCAAGTCCGCACCAACCAGCGATCCCCGCACCATTAACACTATCCTACACACACTAGGGCCAATTTACCTTGTACCAAGCCAGTTAATCTACAAAACTGCACGTCATTGGAGTGTGGGAGGAAACGGAAGATCTCGGAGAAAACCCACGCGGCCACGGGGAGAACGTACAAACTCTGTACCTATAGCACCCGTAGTCAGGATCGAACCCGGGTCTCCGGCGCTGTAAGGCAGCAACTCTACTGCTGCGCCACCGTGCCGCCCTTCAGGATGAGTTTGAGGATTGTTTGAAGATGTTTGTGTCTGTGAGGTCAGAACAACAAAGGTCCAATGAACCAATTAAAACAGAAACAAACAAATGGAAGCAAAGGTACACAATAGGCAACGTTTCGGGCCGAAACCCTTCTTCAGACCCTTCTTCAGACAAATGGAAGCAAATGCTTCAGTGCAGCACTGTTAGTGAGCTCACATAGAGCTTTTCATTGAACTCATCTTGACCATGTTATGTATGAAGCTGATTTTTCTACTTTGTTATATTCAGGACCAAGAGTGTTTGGTAGACTGGAGAGCTGGTAAATGTACCCCGACCTCACACTTAGTCTGTGTTTCAGTGATGCTTGTGGTTTGGTCTGACGGCCACCGAGTCAGAAGATTACAGCACAAAATATAAGCTGACAAGGCAACACTGAGAGGTTGCTGCACAGTCATGAGGTGGAACTTTTAAATAACCCATTGAATCCATTTGCCCTTTTTCCCCCCCGGAGATAATGGATTCCTGAGGCGAGAAGGGGAGTTCTCTTTGTTGTCCGAGCCAATATTTAACCTTTGCCCAAAGTTCTTGAAGGAACTGCATGCAGAGAAGGTTTATGAGGTGGTTGCAGGATTCGAGGGGCTGTGCTATTGGGAGAGGTTGAGTAGACTGGGACTCTATTCCTTGGAGCGCAGGGGGATGATGGGTGATCTTATAGAGGTGTATAAAATCATGAAGGGAATAGATCGGGTAGATGATGCACAGTGTCTCTTGCCCAGAGTAGGGGAATCGAGGTTTAAGGTGAAGGGGAAAAGTTTTAATAGGAGTCTGAAGGGTAACCTTTTCACACAAAGGGTGGTAGGTGTATGGAATGAGCTACCAGAGGAGGTAGTTGAGGTAGGGACTATCCCAATGTTTAAGAAATAGTTAGACAGGTACATGGATAGGACAGGTTTGGAGGGATATGGACCAAACGCAGGCAGGTGGGACTAGTGTAGCTGGGACATTTTGGTCGGTGTGGGCAAGTTGGGCTGTTTCCACTCTGTAAGACTCTATGACTCTACTCAATAGCTCCATCACACTCCCCTCCCCAGCCACACCCTTCCCCACAATCAGTCTGAAGGAGGGTCCCGACCCAAATCATCACAAATCCATATTCACGAGAGATGCTGCCTGACACTTTGAGTTAATCCAGCAGTTTGTGTCCCTTTCCTAAAATAGATTATCTTGACTTTACTAATGAATATTGGAATACTAATGAATAGTGGAATATTGAAAGCATTTCCACAGCTGTAAAGTACATTCGGACAATATCAGGGCATGAAAGGATTGGCCCTGTGTTTGTCAAAAGATGTGGCAATGAAATGAGATGTAATTTTTCTCTCGAGTTTTGGTTCACTGGGAGCCTATAGTTTTCACTGACAGATAGTCAAAGCCGTTATTATAATAGACAATTGACATCATTGAATATAGGTTTATGAGTGGAAGGAAATGTCTGAAAATAGATTATCTCCATTCTGTGATAAATAAAGTGAGGTAATTGTCCCATTGTGTGCAGAATTAAATACTAACTGCTCAACTGTAACATTGATGACAATTTATCAGTTTTTATGATTTATGTGCTTTAAAAAAAAAATGTCATGGTGATTTAAAATTGGGTTTACGATTAATCTATTCCACAATCTGTTGCATCAAAAGTTTCAGAACTTAATGTATATCTATCTCACCAACCTCGCTTTGTACTCTTTGCAAAAATACAACTGAGTTTCAATTAAAAATAACTTATTTTTGCAGACATCACTATTATTTATGACTTCCTTGTTAACAGCAGTCATGGAAATCACTTTGCCAGCTGTGCTACGAACATAAGAATATATATGAAATAAGCAGAGGAGTAAGTCTGTAATTCAGTGAGGTTGATTTTTACCGTAGTGCCATTTCCCAGCTTTGTTTCCATATCCCTCAAAACCTAGTAATCCATCAATCCTTTGATATTTAGTTCAGTTTTGAGATACAGCGCGGAAACAAGCCCTCCAGCCCACCGAGTCCGTACCGACCAGCGATCCCCACTATCTACAGCAATTCCCACTATTATGTTATCCTACACACACACTAGATACAATTTTACATTTGTACCAAGCCAATTAACCTACAAATCTATACTTCTTTGGATATTTACAATAAACACAATATACAGCCCTGAAGAATGAATCTGAAGAAGGGTCCCGATCCGAAATGTCACCTATCCATTCCCTCTACAGACACTGCTCGACCCACTGAGTTCTTCCAGCACTTTGTGTTTTGCTCAAGATTCTAGCATCTACAGTTCCTTGCATCCACAGTATACAGCCTCCTGGGGAAAAGAATACCAAATGTTCACCATCCTTGAAGTGAAGAAATTCCTTCTATTTGCAGTTTTAAACAGCCTTTTCCATATTCTTAACTGTGCCCTTAGATTAGAGGCTCCTGAGCCAGGAAAAAAACTTGTCATTACATCTCACTTGTTAAACAGGTCATGAATCTTGAGTTTTTGAATGAAGATTTTAAACATACCTTCGTAATAAACTGAAATGGGTTCACATAATTGTCAGAAAAGATGAAATGATTAATGCATTTTTAATTCACTCTATTTTAAATGTGTTCTTGACAATTTTGCTTCAAGTGTTACAACTTTGAACGTGTTAATAAGTTGCGTTCAACACTTTAAAATGAAACTGTTGATAATTGTCAGAATAATTTTGATTTATTTTTTGACTACAGATTGAATAGAAAGGATGCTGATATTAATTTCTGCTTAATGTTCTTCTTTTTCAGCAAATGACGAATAGTATTTGGGATATAAATGTTCCTTTCAAGATTGTTCTTGTCCGAGGGAATAAAGTAAATGCAGATGAAGCTCTGCGGGTGGGTACGACTGTTGTGTTTAAAATGAAATGATAAAAAGTGGATTTTAAATCAAAGCTGTGCAAGATAGTGGTTATATATGTGTACGATGGAGTGTTCCAGCATTGTCCCATTATCCCATGACAATGAAGGAATCTATCTATCTATCTATTATCCCATATTTTTTCCACAATATTTCACACAATCTTTCCCAGCTCCTTTTGTGACGAGACACTTCAAGGATATCCTGGACATTTTTAAAGTGTCATTTGTCTGACATGACCAAAGGCAATGTTAATAGTTGGGACCACGTCAGGGGGAAAAATGTTTTGACTGTCTACCCTTACATATGCCACTCATAATTATACATACTTCTATCAGGTCTCTCTGCAACCTCCAGTGGTCCAGAAAAAACAATCCCAGTCTGTCCCACCTCTTGGTTCTTGGTTTCCTCTCTTTGCAGCTAATACTCCCTAAACCAGGTATAATTCTGGTTAAATGATGCCTGGACTATGTGGGTATTAATCTTCCCTTGGGTATATTTTGCATGTTGTGTGATTGAGATGTTATGGTTGATTAGGGGGGATGTTGTGCTGGACCGAATGAAGATTCTGTCCTAAACCATGATGGATTTCCCAACTTGCACTAAGACCTCCAGCAATATGTACAGAATTCCTCTATTCTGCATTAACAAGATTTTCAGATGCACCACGTTATTTATATTTGAACTCCTTGAAGGAGTTCCCCCCCCCCCCCCCCCCCCCCCAGTGGAGGCAACTTGTACGTTGAGCATTTGACGGCTCTGGGCCTGTACTGGCTGGAATATAGAAAGATGAGGGGGTACCTCATTGAATTTTACCGAACAGTAAAAGGCCTGGATAGAGTGGATGTGGAAAGGATGTTTCCACTAGTGGGAGAGTCTAGGACCAGAGGGCACAGCTTCAGAATAAAAATACATACCTAGGTCATGGAAAAGGTGGAATTTATTTAGTCAGAGGGTGGTGGAATTCATTGCCACAGATGGCTGTGGAGACCAAGTCATTAGGTATTTTGGAAGCAGAGATTGACGGGTTTTTGATTAGTAAGGATGTCAAAGGTTATGGGGCGAAGGCAGGAGAATGGGGTTGAGAGAGAAAGATAGATCAGCCATGATTGAATGGTGGTGTGGACTCGATGGACCGAATTGCCTAATTCTGCCCCTATGACTTATGGGTACACCGATTGTTGACTTGACACTTTTTAATGGATTTCTATTCACTTGAGTACCTGGAGATAATGCATGTAGACGTAAAAGTAATGTTTTGATACCGAGGATGGTGTATATAGGTATGTAGTTTGTTTGTTTATACTATTCTTATAAAAAATGTAAAGCACTTTGGCCAACGAGAGTTGTTTTTTAAATGTGCTATATAAATAAATGTGACTTGACTTGATGACTATATTTAATTAGTATTCTGAATTTAACATAATGGATTTATGCTTTCTTTGGTAATTAATAATTATTGATCAATAATTAGTTATTGATAATTGTGAGATTTCACAACCAACATTGAGAATCAGCCATCCAGTCTGGTAGCAAGGATGAGGCTACAATGGTCGGGTTTGATTTCTCGATCCACAGGCAGGCATCTGTGCCAGGAGCACTGCGACATAAAATGTTTTAAAGAATGCCACAGCCACGTAACACAGTAGCTCATGTTCAGTGTTCACAATCAGCTCTCTGTATTTGGTTTTTGTGCCTCCTTTGTTTACAACGGGAAGTCGTGTTTTACCAGTGGTTACCCGGTTTAATTGTCGTACTCATTGCTAATGCAAAGTCGCTTTTAAGACATGGACACAATTGCAACGTAAAGTCTCACAAAGCATATTTGGGCAGCAGGAAATGTGAAAGCAGCTCTAGGTGATACTCGCATTCAGATAAGATGTATTCAATGCATCCCCATTATTGTTTGTTTCATGCTTGTAGCGAGGCAATGTGGCAGCTTAATCGTCATTTACAGTCAGATATAAGCAGCATTCAAATCCAAGTGAATTGGCTTTGTTTTCCTGCTGGACGGATGTAGCAATGGGCCTTGTGACTTGTATCAATTGATCTGCATTTGCATCTCTCTCCTGTCTCTGCGCCTTGCATTTGCTTTTTTCTTTGTCTTAACTATTGAGATCTCTGTAGACATTGCTGAGCTTACCCAGTATTTTCTGCTTTTAATTTCAGATTTATTTTCTCTTTGCTTGCTATGTGCTAATGCAGTTGCCCCTACAACAGGCTTTTTTTCCCCACATGTGGATGTGTGGCTAAACCTGTGGGAGGTGGCTGCTGCTGATATTCGGAACCTTGTGATGCTCATGATGGCTGAACTTCGAGTGGGAAACCTCACCACTGTACACTTTGCCCACAACAGCAACCAGATGGCCCCTTAAGGTCTCTTTTCCCTCCCAAAAATTAAACTTTATTCAAAATTTTTAGTCGGAGGGTGGTGAATCTGTGGAATTCATTGCCACGGACGGCTGTGGAGGCCAAGTCAATTAATATTTTTAAGGCGGACATTGACAGACACTTGATTAGTATGGGTGTCCGAGGTTATGGGGAGGAGGCAGGAGAGGGAGAGATAGATCAGTCATGATTGAATGGCAGAGTAGACTCAATGGGCCGAATGGCCTAATTCTGCTCCCAGAACTTATGAACTATCTATGACTCCCTATTTCAGAATGCAGTATAGTTGGTTGAGAAATTTAATTCGAGACAATTTTGCATTTGGCATTGTGTTAATAACGTAGTCAAATTTGGCACATTTGTCTGTTGACTTGTTTAAAAAAAGCTTAAGGATCTGCATTGCTAGTAAGTCCATTCATATGGAAGTTAGCTGGCGTTCTCCAAATGGCCTGCATTTGTGGTACATAATGAATGAACGGTGCTTGCTTTTCATTCTACTTCCAGCTGCCTGCAGATATTGTGTGCAGGTGCTCGTAGTAATTTGACAAACATTGAGCGCAGTGCCTTTTTAGCAATTCTGACTCCTGTGTGAAAAAATCAATCATTTCTTTAACCAATCAGACTGGTAAATCATTTACTGAGACAAAGGTCAAAACCAGAAAGCTTGATTGTTTAATCCCCTGTTGAATTGTGTACTAAAAGTGATAAAGGGAAGGAAACATGGCACTAAGATAGAAATAAAAGCAACAGGAAGTTAAAACGGGATTTGTATCTAATAATGATTAATTTCTGAATACATGCAACGTTATTCTTCTACATAAAAGTTAATTTGTTTAATGATATTGGTGAGGTCTACTTTTTTGGGGGATATATTTAGTGGGTGTTTAATGAACATTGTCATCATTTTTAATCTGAGAACTATTGTGGTATTGGGTTAGTTTAGTTTATTGTCACGTGTACCAAGGTAAGTGAAAAGCCTTTTTGTTGCGTACTATCCAGTCAACGGAAAGACTACACATGATTACAATCAAGTGTACAGATACAGGATAAAGGGAATAATGTTTAGGGCAGGATCAAGTCTGATTAAAGATAGTTTGTGGGACGCCCATGAGGTAGGTGGTAGGTCAGGATTCGCTCTTTAAACTGTTTATTTGAACTGTGGGGAAAATTTGACAACAAGTCTTTGATTTCTGGATTTAACTATGTAGTCCTGTCATCAGAAGATGCAGTCAGATTTATTTTGTAACTTGATGGCTGATACAAAATGCCGGAGTAACTCAGCGGGACAGGCCGCATCTCTGGAGAGAAGGAATGGGTGATGTTTCGGGTAGAGACCCTTCTTCAGACTGGCTGATAACTGATAGATTGGTGATTATTTCTGATGCCAGACCCAGGTTAATGATCTCCAGGGAGGGAATGAAGGCTCAATGAATGATGTATTAAGACGTGCTAATGCAGTGGGATTTGGTGTAACTTTCCAGGAGAGGGGAATGAGTAGATCAGCCACAGTGTAGTAGCATTAATTTGTCGCTCTCTGGAGCTGCCTTCTCTGCTTCTCCCTCCTCTTCACCTCGGCATTACTCATTACTGATGACTATTGCTCCACTTTGTCCAGTGGAAACTTCCCTGGGTGCCAGGAAGCTACAAAGAGGCATAAATCCATCTTTGGTGCATATTCTTGGATACTCCCAGGCTGATGCAAGCATCTGAACGTTTATTCAAGGCAGGTTTGACAAAAGGTCACACTTTGAGCAGTCGGCTGCAAGTGCACCAAACAAATTCACAAAACACAGTATTAGTGAATAATGTTTAAGAAGGAACTGCAGATGCTGGAAAATCGAAGGTAGACAAAAATGCTGGAGAAACTCAGCGGGTGAGGCAGCATCTATGGAGCGAAGGAAATAGGCAACGTTTCGGGTCGAAACATCTGAAGAAGGGTTTCGACCCGAAACGTTGCGTAATAGTGAATAATTTGACTCAAATGCTTGTTGATGAGCTGAGAGACCTTGGTGTCCAAGTCCATAATTCCCCAAAAGTGGCCGCACAGTTTGATAAGTTGGTGAAAAAGGAATATTGTCATCATTGATTAGGGCATAGAATGGGAAAGTCAGGATGTTATAAGGTCATAAGGAATAGGAGTACAATTAGGCCATTCGGCCCATCAAGTCTACTCCACCATTCAATCATGGCTGATCTATCTCTCCCTCCTAACCCAATTCTCCTGCTTTCCACCCATAACCTCTGACACCTGTACTAATCTATCTCTGCCTTAAAAATATATGTTGCAACTTTACAAAGCACTGGCTAGGCTGCACTCAGTGTACTGTGTGCATTTCTGGTAAGCGTATCAAACACAAGAAGGCATAGGTGAGAAATAGGCGTTTGAAAAGAAATATAAAGGATATTTTTTTTACAGTTGATAAATGAAACATGCGGCCAGAGGGGGTTGTTGAATTGGATACAATCAATACGTTTAAAACCCATTAAACCATGGAATTAGAATAATGCAGACCTAATTAATGCAGACAAATGAGATCAGGATAGATGGGCAAAATAAAATAGACACAGGCGTGGTCATTGAAGAGCCATTTCTGTCCTGTAAAACTTCATGCACAAGGTGATGACTATTTTGAACTAGCTGCCAAAGGAAGTAGTTGAGACAGGTACAACAGGTACAACAAGAAGATTTATACGACATTTGGACAAATATATGGATGGGAAAGGTTTAGAGGGTATAGGCCTATTGCAAGCATTTAGGACTAGCTTAGATGAGGCATCTGGGTTGGCATGGGTGAGTTGGGCCAAATGACCTGATTCCATACTGTCTGACTCTATTTGTAGAGGAATAGCTCAACAGAGGCCACCTGACCTGCTGTGTTCCTCCAGAAATTTGTTGTTTTTAATTACTCATTATGAACAAGAGTATTGGCTTGTGTAGGAACGAACGGCACATGCTGGTTTAAACCGAAGATAGACACGAAATGCTGGAGTAACTCGGCGGGTCAGACAACATCTTTGGGGGGAAAAAGGAATAGGTGACGTTTCGGGTTGAGACCCTTCAGACTGAGTCGGGGGAAAGGGAAATGAGAGATATAGATGGTGAGGTAGAGAGATATAGAACAAATGAATGAAAGATATGCAAAAAGGTATTAGCATAGCAGGTTCTTCAGGAGCAAATGCTCTTAACATATACGGTAGTTGTGGAAAGAGAATTGAGGTCAAGAAGGACTGTTTTGGCACAGTATCATTGACCTTCTGGTTGTGAAAGAAGTGGTGAAAGAACGCTTCAGTGAAGCTATTTTGGGTTGGATAACATCTATTTGAGTGCTTAGGATTCAGACTGATTTCCTTCACTCCTGTTGGTCACATCTAACAAATTGTTGTGAATAAAGAATAGAATTTCAAACCCTGCGTCCTGAATCAACAGAAATAATTTCACCCCCGCACCCCGATACTTTGTTGAAATAAACACATTGATCTTATGTTACCAGCATCTGCAGTTCCTTCCTACACATTTTGTCTGCTCCACTACGAAATCTCCTCAACGTATGCCTACTTTGAAGAAGTTCTTTTCCTCTCTCCGACGAGAATTTAGAGCACCTGCAATTACATAGAAACATAGAAACATAGAAACATAGAAAACAGGTGCAGGGGGAGGCCAATTGGCCCTTCGAGCCAGCACCGCCATTCATTGTGATAGATAGAAGATAGAATCTTTATTTGCCACACGACCAGGGTTGGTGGTATTTGGGTTCGGTACATGATGGTACATTGCTTTAGTCACATTAACACTAATAACAACACAGATCATAGTAATAAAGTGCATCCATACCACAGCACAAATCACAAATCTCACCAACAATACATAGTGCAAAAGAACAGACAAAGACCATAGACAAGACACTGTATACATCAAAAGTCCTTAGTATTGTCTGTTATTGGAGGGAATTGAGTGTTCCTATTGCTGAGGGGAAGAAACTGTTTTTAAAGTGGGTGGATTTTGTAGCAAGTGACCTAAGGCGCCTCCCTGAAGGGAGAGACTGGAAAAGGTGGTTTGCTGGATGGGAGGGGTCCGAGATGATCTTTATTGCCCGTTTTGAGCTACGTTGGAGGTAAATGGTATGGATTGAGGGGAGGGGAGAGTTGAAGATCCTAGAGGCCTTGGAGACAATGCGCTGTATTCTGTGTAGTGAGTGACTGTCAGTGTTTCCGTACCAGACTGTGATTGAGGAGGTGATGATGCTTTCAATGATGGATTGATAGAAGCGGACCAGGAGGTGTTTGTGGACTCTGAACTTTTTGAGCTGTCTGAGGAAGTCTAGGCGTTGTTGTCCTTTCTTGATAATTTGGTCTGCATTGATGTGCCATTTTAGATTATTGCAGATATAGGTGCCCAGAAACTTAAATGAGTTCGTGGACGTTATGGGATGGGAGTTGACATGGACCGGGGGTTTGGGGTTTTGTTTGCGTCTGAAATATTCACCGTGCTGTTAGTCTTATTTTCTGATCTACTGAGAGGGGACAATTTTAAACATTTAAAAAGCACAGCATATGAGGCAGCTGAGTCCTTAACTCTTACAAATGATTGTGAGAATCAAGATGTGAATATATTTTGCCTTCCTTTATTTTGTGTTTTATGATGAAAGGAATATTACATTCAATTCATGAGACTTTGTAGTGATATTAAAATGAACTTCCAGACATCAATTTGATCTTGATAGCAAAGAACTCTCTTTTATTGTGCAATGAAGTAAACAAACAGTGAGAATCAAACGGATCAGTAAAAAGCTTTTCAACACTTTAAGCTATTAGTAAAAGTGGGAGTATCCAAAAGATACTAAAATAAGATCAAACAGGCAAAAAACAACATATACAGATAAGAATGAACATCAGAGGGATAACGGAACTAATCTCCCAGGTCTGTCCCTTCATCAAATGGTGATTCTGCTCCACTAAGACGGCCGTCTCCATATTCAGATTGCAAAGCAGCTAACGCAGCAGGCTGCAGCTCTGTATAACTGAGTGGTGATGGGTGGTGTCTCTGAAAAGTAAGTTTGAAGTACATATTTTTCAAAGTCTCTCATAGGAAACAATGAGCGTATAGAGCCCAGGGAGAGGGGGAGAAAGGGACGTACACTCACAGAGGCAGAGTCTCTCAGCCTGTGTGAGAGGGAGGGAGGGAGAGAGAGACACACACATAAGGTGGATGTGAAATCTCATCTACCTGTTTCAGTGACAGGCACCCGCAGCCAGTGAATGAAGCCACCCCCATCTGTCTCCCCCTCCTCTCCCTCCACTCTCCACCCCCTCTCCTCCACCCCACCCCCCTCACCCCCCCTCCCCCAATTTGGAAATGTCATCCCATCACCCATTCCTTCTCTCCAGAGATGCTGCCTGCCTGCTGTTAAAGAGTTCCCACTTGCAGCAGCATAACAGGCCAGTAAACACAATATTCATAGATAATATACTAAACAAAGAAAATATATATTAAAAAATCCAGTATTATTGCAAAAATCCCTAAGTCCTTAGCGCAACCAAGGCAGTTTGTAGTTCATAGTTTAGTTAGCATTTGTAGCGTTCAAGAGCCCGATGGTTGTTGGGAAGAAGCTGTTCTTGAACCTGGACGTCATGGTTTTCAGATTCTTATACCTTCTGCTCAGCAGGAATGAAATGAGAGCATGGCCAGGGTAGTGTGGGTCCATGACAATGCTGGCTGCCTTTTTGAGGTAGCACCTCATATAGAACCCTTTGATTCAGTAAAGTTGAGTAAAGAGATCGGGAATCTGGCATCATGGCTTGAGAATAAAACCCAGCCTTTAACATCCGCATAATGAAAGAGTTGGTGTTGTCCTACGGAACAGGGGTGCAGGAGAGGTGAACACAACCCTGTCTTCTTCAATAGCACTGGTAGAGATGGTTTCTGGACGTGACTGGCAAACCTCAGATTAGGCTGCCATGAAGTGTCATAAAATGTTCTCACGCTGTTCCTCAATACTGGTTTGTCTTAAGGTTGTGAGCTCAGTCCCAAATACACAAAATGTATATATAAACTTCAAGCAATTTTTTCTTTTCAACCCACTCTGTCACCTTATCAATAACTTTTACTATGTTAAGCAGAATTTGTCTTTAAAAAGTCTAAGTAACTGATATTTCTGTCCCTGATTATTGTTTCTAAAAAGAGTTCCCACGGTAGAATCACGAGTCACAAAGGTAAACGCACGGGCCACTGCGTTCTTACAACGAGTTGAAATGTTTCAAATTTTAACCTCAAGAGTACATTTTACTCGTGGAAAAGTTCAAACATGTTTGAACTTTTTCAAGAGTTAACAAGTGTCACGGGTACCTGCTGTTAGCGCCACGAGTCGCTAAGTTGCGTCCACGAGTTCCGACGTTCCCGCTACGTTAATTGTACGTGATTACCACGAGTTAAATTTGTTTTAAACTCGGGGTATCTCGTGGGTCAGCTCGCACAGTGTAACAGGGGTTTTAAGCTGGAGGTTGTTGTCTGTGCACCATTTGACTGCGCAGTCCACTGTTTGATGGTATTGTGATTCGTTGTTGTCTGAGATGAGGCCAATTGATCATGGCTGATCATCCCCAATCATAAACCGTGCCTGCCTTCTCCCCATATCCCTTGATTCCACTAGCCCCTATAGAAACATAGAAAATAAGTGCAGGAGGAGGTGTTTTTAATTTTACATAATTCAAACCAGGTTTCGTTACGATTCTGGAGCTCCTGTTCAAAAGACACACAGCCACGGAATATTGTAGGCAAATTTGATATTGTTGGATGTTCTTCATTTGGTGTTTTTTTTTTACCTCTGCAATGCATTGTTGCGAAGTAAGGTTATTGCAAGTGCAACTCTTGGCCACGGATAAGATACAGGTGGTTGTATCTGTAATAGGAGATGCATGAAATCCCTTCATGAAATTGCATTGTATCCATTCTGAGGCAGTCACTTGCATCTTGCCACAGCCTTGCTTTGATCCATCTGTTTCCCATTCCCGTAGGTTCAAATCAGGGCCGGCATTTTCCATGGAACTGAGCTCCTGTGTGAACCTGCTGTAAGCAGCGAGGTCTCTGGAAAAAATGATCTCGTCTGTAACGAGACCCTGGACTTTGAAATTAACATCTGCGACCTGCCAAGAATGTCTAGACTCTGCTTTGCAGTATATGGAGTGATGGATAAAGTGAAGAAACAAAAATCAACGAAGAACGTGTCTAAGTACCAAACCATTCGGAAAGCAGGAAAAGTAGTTAGTATTATCAATTTTGCAATCATATTTACATTTGAGCTGCAAAAACTGGGTCAATGGCTTGGGTGTAATGACTGGTGTTATATTAACTGTTTAGCCTGAAAGTAGGATGTTTACCTTGACCCCTGAACCTCTCTCCTTTACATCCTTCCTTATACTTTATTACCTGAACCAAATTTAGGTCACCTGTACTAATATATCTTGATTGGGTTGGATATCATATTTTGCCCTGTAAAGACAAAATATGATATCAAACAATTATATTATTTTTCACAGTGGTCATCATCGGCAGTCACTCGAAACGAGTATGACTGTCCTCTTTTGGGAGCTCCTGTGCGTGACTTTGTTTAACGTGGGGAGACTGCTGCAAAGACAGCCACCACATGGTTCTTGACAGATCTGGGTCAGGATCCAGTGGCGTGGAGTCCAAGACGACCGGGGACCCTTTTCTGCTGCAGCCTTCATCCGCCTTCCCAGCAGTTGTGACGCTCCACTAAAGTCAGCCATCGTCCTCCGCCTGTTCCACCATTGAGGTCTTGGTTGGATTGCTCTTTGTCAGGCACCTCCCCCTCTACCTTACCACCCTACCAGGAGCATAGCTCCAGACGGCATCGCTCTCAGGACCACGACAAGGTGACAATCCATGGAGGTAGAACCACTGCCTCAAAGCGCAAGAGACCAGGGTTCGACCCTGAACTCGGGTGCTATCTGTGTGGAGTTTGCATGATCTTCCTGTGACCACGTGGGTTTTTTTCTGAGTGCTCCAGTTTCCTCCCACATTCCAAAGACCTATAGTGTTTGCAGGTTAATTGGCCTCTGTAAATTATTGTTAATGCATTACGAATAGGGCAACACACAGTAGAACCACTGTTGATGGGTGATCAACGGTCGGCGTGGACTCTGTAGGTCAAAGAGCTTGTTTCCATACTGCAGGTTTAAACTAAACTGAAGTAACAACTCTTTTTGGGCACTTCACTATATTAATACAAATATGTAAATTTATCAACATCATTTAAAATGTTTTGAGGATTCCTGAAGATGGAACCTTATTCTCCTTCATGTTAGAATCTCAAAACATTTTGCACTATCATTGAATTTGTGCAAATTCACTCCTAATAACAGTGCCCATTAGTTTGGAATGTATTGCTAATGTTATTCGTTTAGTGTGGAGATACAAAATGGAAACTGGCCCTTCTTCCCACCGTGTTCATGCCGACCAACGATTCCCCATACACTAGTCCTACATTATCTCACTTTCGCATCCTACATACTAGAGACAATTTGCAGAAGACAATTAACCTACAATCCTGCAGTTCTGGGAAATGTGGGATGAAGCCGGAGCACCCGGAGAAAACCCGCGTGGTCACGGGGAGAACGTACAAACTTCAAACAGACTGCACCCGTAGTCAGGATTGAACCAGGATCTGTGGTGCTGTGAAGCAGCAGCTCTATAGCTGTGCCACTGTGCTGCTCCTGTAGACTATGGACGCGTTAGGAGAAACAAATATCCTTCAAATCTTGCATAGTTGCTGGAATTGCACGGGTCTGTGTACTCATTGCCCGATTAGCTGCTTCCTTCTCCCAACCACCTCCAAACCCACCCCATTTAATGGTTAAAGAAGGAACTGCAGATGCTGGAAAATCGAAGGTACACAAAAGTGCTGGAGAAACTCAGCGGGTGCAGCAGCATCTATGGAGCGAAGGAAATAGGCAACGTTTCGGGCCGAAACCCTTCTTCAGACGGAGTCTGAAGAAGGGTTTCGGCCCGAAACGTTGCCTATTTCCTTCGCTCCATTTAATGGTTTCCTTGCTCAGAGGCATATTTCAACAAGGTTGTCCTGTGCTCCATCCAGTGGATACATATTGAACTGCTAACAGTTGAATGAGATTCTTTGCCCACTTTGTGATTTTTCTTTCTAAATTAAACCTCCAGTATTTTTTAATACCAAATCTATTTAATGCAGGATATACATTTGTACCTTTTTTTCTGAGCACCATACATGTTTACTGTCTCAGACTTGGTGATTGAATGGAGGAGAGGATAAAATGGACAAGAGGCACAAACTGGGGACTTTGGAAGTTTTATTAGGATGTTCTTCGTATCACCCACCAATGCATAAGCTATAGGCTCCCTGTCTCTGTAATTTCAAAGGTGCATATACCATTAGTTTAACTTTTCTTAATTTAACCCTCTGATCCCTGATGCATTTCTGCTGTAACCCCTCCAAATCTAGGTGGATGGTTGTATTGTTGGAGAACAATTATTTCACTTCAGGATATCACTGCTGATTCGTCAGGCTATTGTCCTTCCCCAGAAATCTTCAACTGGTTGTTCAATTACCATCCTTCCATCATAATGTCAGACCTGGCGACGTTTGCTCCACTCACTTTTACAGCTCCTCAGCAAACAAGCTTACCTGCATGTAGCAACATTAAGATACAAAGTGCTGGAGAAACTCAATGGGTCAGGCAACATCTCTGGAGAACATGGGTAGGTGATTGTTTTGGGTTGGGATCTTTATTCAGATCGGATCCTGACCCGAAATGTCACCTATCCACGTTCTCCAGAGATGCTGCCTGACTGGTTGAGTTACTCTGGCACTTTGTGTCTTTTTATGCTAACCATCAACTGCGGTTCCTTGTTCCTCTAAGTCAATATTAAGCATGGTCAGGCCTGCGGTAAATAATATTTGCATCACAATAAGGATTAGGCAATGATAATCCCCTATTCCTAAACGCTTCCTTAAAGATAGTGGAGTCAGGGGATATGGGGAGGGCAGGAACGGGGTACTGATTGGGGATGATCAGCCATGATCACATTGAATGGTGGTGCTGGCTCGAAGGGCTGAATGGCCTACTCCTGCACCTATTGTTTATTGTCTAAAAGCCCAATATATAAACAGGGCTGTCTTTTCCATCAGCATTATCCAATTGCATGGGTGAATACGATGGTGTTTGACTTCAGGGGTCAGTTGAAGAACGGCAGCCTCACACTGCACTGTTGGTCATCTTTTCCTGGTACGTATAGCCCTCTGGACATCATCTGTCCAATTAACTGTTTAAAATTTTCAGAATGTCACCTTCAAAATGTCAGTGATTCACATTAAATGCTCCTGGGTTTTAGATGAACTGGAAGAGATGCTGAACCCAATGGGTACGACACAGACTAATCCATACACTGAGAATGCAACTGCTCTGCAGATCCAGTTCCACGAATACAGCAAGTCACCCATCTTGTACCCTGCTTTTGACAAGGTAGGTAACTTGCACGATGCTTAAACCAATACGGATACTTTATTGGCAAATGGTAATTTAATTTATTACATTTATTAACAGGTCAATCCCTACACATTTTACATTTCTATTTGAAGTTGACATAGTGCTTAATCACACTTCATAAATTCATGAGTTTATAAGTTATAGGAAAAGAATTAGGCCATTCGGCCCATCGTCTACTTCACCATTCAATCATGGCTGATTTATCTCCCTCCTCATCCCATTCTCCTGCCTTCTCGCCATAACTCCTGACACCTTTACTAATCAAGGATATATCTATCTCTGCTTTAAAATTATCCATGGACTTGGCTTCCACAACCTACTGTGGCAAAGAATTCCACAGATTCACCACCATTTGACTGAAGAAATTCCTCGTCATCTCCTCCTTAGATGAACATCCTCTGGTCTTCGACACTCCCACTAGTGGAAACCTCCTCTCCACATCTACTCTATCCAGGCCTTTTACCATTCAGTAAGTTTCAATCAGGCCCCCCCCCCCCCTCATCCTTCTAAACTCCAGCTAGTAGAACTCTCTCTTATCTCCAAAACCTTTGGTGAAGTTTTTGGTGGATGAAGGGAGTCTTGAGAATGGGATATATAGGAAAACACAAGTCCTGGAGGATCTCAGTGAGTCAGGCACCATCTGCCGAGGGGAAGGACGGGAGACATTTCCAGTCGGGAACCTGCTTCAGACTGATTGTAGTAAGGGGAAGAGAGGTGGAAAAAAGCGGTGGGGAGGACACAAGTGAGACAGGTTTGTTTCCAGGATGGATGAATAAGTATCAGACTAGAGATGAAAAGGAAACAAAAGGGTGTCAGATAAGGAGAGATGTGGAGAGATATACAAAGTCAGAGTGAGGGATGCTGGGAGAAGTGGATGGAGTCATTGGTGAAGAGAGGCCAGTAGTGGGAGCATTGGGTTCGCACTGGGGTGGGAAGGGGGGGGGGGGGACATTGACAAGGGAGAGGGGAACAGAGAATATTATTTAAAAATGAAAAATTCAATGTTCATTCCATTGGGTTACAAGTTAGCCAAGAGGAACAAGAAGTGTTGTTCCACCAGTTGGTGCCTGGCCTCACACTAGCAATGGAGGAGGCCAAGGACAGAAAGGTCAGAATGGGAAGGGGAGGTAAAATGGTTAACAACCAGGAGATCCAGCAGGATCTATAACTTTCCTTTCATGTCAGTTTGTCTTGCTGAGCAGCCCGAGTTGAGGTGTGACACACCACAATCTCAGCGGAATCCCTTCACTCAATTGGACTGATGCTGCCAAACATCATTTCAGCATTCGTAATTTTATCTTGTTGTGAGATTTCTTACCAGTTCCAAGAACTGAAAGGGCAATGTCATAGCAAACTCCGTTACTCGGTCACCGTGTCTTATTAATCACAGATAGATCAAGGGCAAACAAGAATAGCCATTTGTTAGACAGGCCTGACTGAAACATTAATTCTGCTGAACCCGACATTGCAATGCTTGCAGAAATTAAAAATACTGACCAGAAAAACTGTTCCTTTGCTTCATGATAAAATTTATATTGAAAGTACAATGGACCATGACTGAAATAAATTCAAGTGGATGAATGCAGTTACAGGACTCTTGGAGATTGTTTTCCATTTCGTGCTGTGTTGTTGCCTCTCATTCTTCTCAACCAACACCTGATTAGTACGGGTGTCGGGGGTTGTGGGGAGAAGGCAGGAGAATGCGGTTAGGAGGAAAAGATAGATCAGCCAGGATTGAATGGCGGAGTAGACTTGATGGGCCAAATGGCCTAATTCTACTCCTATCACTTATGACCGACCCTGTGATCTGCCCTCCCCTTCATTTGGTTGATAATCTCGGGAACCAACTGCATGGTCCATTGGAATCTCCTGTTTTTAACCACCATCGGCCATTATTACAAACCAGATGGAAACTGTGAACATTTTGTTTTTGCTGGAAGAAAGACTTTTCTATTTTTATATTCTGAGGAAAGAGTACAGATTATCGACAAAGATTTTCCAGACAGAATGGACTCCTTTTAAAAAGAAAAATCTATTATCTAACTTTAAAAAAAATACTTTTAAATGTCAGACTTCAGTAATAGTTTGGATTTGTATTGAAGTGCCATAACTAGCTACATAATTGGAGAAGAAAAAAATTGTGTCTTTAAATGAAGTGTTCACTTCAGCCTCGAAGGCTTGGAAACTGGGCCTGAGGGGTAAAACGTTTATGCCAAGTTTGTGCCTTTGGATAAGTTGAGGAGAATGTTTATGCCCAAGAAAAGGAATTAAACATCATAAAGTCATACGTTGTGGAAACAGGCCCTTTGGCCCAATTTGCCCAAACCGACCAACATGTCCCATCTCCACTTGTCCCACCTGCCTGCGTTTGGCCCATATCCATCGAAACCTGTCCTATCTAATTGTTTTTTTAAAGTCACAATAGTCCCTGCCTCAACTACCTCTTCTGGCAGCTCATTCCATACACCCACCAACATTTGTGTAAAAAGAAAAGTTACCCTTCAGATTCCTATTAAATCTTCTCTGCAGCCTTTCCAACTTGACAACATCTTTCCTACATGGTGGAGCCCTGAACTGAACAAATACTCAAAATGCGGCCTCACCAACGTCTTCTATAACTGCAACATGACCTCCCAACTTCTGTACTCAATACTCTGACTGATGAAGGCTAAAGTGCCAGAAGCCTTTTTGACCACCCTATCTACCTGTGACACCACCTTCAAGGGATTTCGACAGGTTACTGCAAGAAGCTTAGAGTTTAGAAGAATGAGGGGGACCTCATAGAAAGGTACAGATGGATGTGGAGAGGAAGTTTCCACTAGTGGGAGAGTCTAGGACTAAAGGTCATAGCCTCAGAATTAAAGGACATTCTTTTAGGAAGGAGATGAGGAGGAATTTCTTCAGTCAAAGGGTGGTGAATCTGTGGAATTCTTTGCCACAGAAGGCTGTGGAGGCCAAGTCAGTGGATATATTTAAGGCAGAGATTGATAAATAGTACAGGTGTTAGAGGTTATGGGGAGAAGGCAGGAGAATGGGGTTAGGAGGGAGAAATAGATCAGCCATGATTGAATGGCGGAGTAGACTTGATGGGCCAAATGGCCTAATCCTGATTCTCTCACTTATGATCCTGTGAAGCTTGATCGTTTGAAACCACCTGTGAAAGAAGCTGGGATTATGCTAGGATCGATGTGCTGTGGAAACAGAATTGTTTTTGCTTTTGAATGCTAAATGTTTTTTTTTTCTTTCTGTCCCTTTAACTAACACCAATGGAAGATTTTGGAGAAGGCGGCTGAGATTGCACGAAACGGTGACACACTAAGTACTGCAGTAAGTACAACTTACAACCAAGTGGTATGAATATTGATTTCTCTAACTTCAAGCAACCCCTGCATTCCCTCCCTCTCTATCCCTCCCCCACCCAAGTCGCACCAGCTTCTTGCTCTCAAACAGCTAACAATGCCCTGTTGTCTTTATCATCGTTACTTTTTTGCATATCTTTCATTCTTTGTTCTATATCTCTCTACATCATCGTCTATCTCTCTTCCCTTTCCCATGAGTTTCAGTCTGACGAATGGTCTCGACCCAGAACGTCACCCATTCCTTCTCTCCAGGGATGCTGCCTGTCCCGCTGAGTTACTCCAGCATTTTGTGTCTATCTTCTTTAACTTAAAGTAACCCTTGCTTTCCCTCTCTCTCTCTCCATCCCTCCCCATCCTAGTTCTCTAACTAGTTTGACTGTTCGCCTGATTAAATATTTCTGATTGTAACATTTAAATAAATTGTAATTAATTGATTGTAATTAAAATATTGTAATTAAATGTTACTGATTGAAATGTACTGATGCTGTCTGACCTGCTGAGTTACTCCAGCTTTTTGTGTCTATCTTCAGTTTAAACCAGCATCTGCAGTTCCTTCCTACACAATTAATGAGTAGCTGGGGTCGCGATGCATGCTGTGAGGCCACCTAGTGGCTATTGGCCTCATTACATTGGTGGTGGTGAATCTGTTGAATTCATTGCCACAGAAGGCTGTGGAGGCCAAGTCAATTTTAAGACAGAGATTGTGAGATTCTTGATTAGTAAGGGTGTCAGGGATTATAGGGCAAAGGCAGGAGAATGAGGTTGAGCCGGAAAGATAGATCAGCCATGATTGAATGGCGGAGTAGATTTGATAGGCCAATTGGCCTAATTCTGCTCCTAGAACTTGTTAACTTATATGGGATCTGCACCCCGTTTTGTCATCAAGTGGCACTGATAATTTGAAAAGAATCTATTATAGTCCATATAATCAGTATTATTCTCAAACTCAAAGATGTTATCTAAACTAAACCGCAAAAGCAAGTTGTGTAATAAAAACTAATTGCGACGTGCACCAATATTCAACTTCATAAAGATGCTGATGCCATCATGCCAGTTTAACTATGGTAAGTTTTGTGGCTCTAACTGAATCTTGAAATATGATTGGGAAGGCCTTTGGAAAGACTAAAGTCAGACAGAATAGGTTGAACAGCATGCAAATGATGTGTTTGGTCATATTCAAGAATGCAGAGAGGGTGAAAGTGAGTAGCCAAGCAAGAATTCAGCTAAGAAGATGACATGCAAAGATGAAGCAGGAATAGACTCTTATATCTTCGTGCCACCTGCACCAATTAATATTAACCACAAATATATATAGACTCCTGTCTGACTGAGGTACCACAGTTGGAGAATCCCAAAGATACACGCTGCTATAGATGAAGGACATTAGACTTTAGAGATACAGCGTGGATGCAGGCCCATCGGCCCACTGAGACCGCACTGACCAGCGATCACCCCGTACCTAACACTATTCCACACTCTTGGAACAATTTACAATTTTATCAAAGCCAATTAACCTACAAACCTGCAAGTCTTTGGAGTGTGGGAGGAAACCAGAGCACCCAGAGAAAACTCACATGGTCACAGGGAGAATGTGCAAACTCCACACAGATAGCACCTGTAGTCAGGATTGAACCAGGGTCTCGGCAGCGACTATACCGCTGCGCCACCGTGTTGCCCTTTTGGAACCTAATTGAGGCCAATTCACTGGATGAATTTAAAAGATAGAGCTCTAGGGGCTAGTGGGATCAAGGGGTATGGGGAGAAGGCAGGCATGGGTTACTGATTGTGGATGATCAACCATGATCACAATGAATGGCGGTGCAGGCTCGAAGGGCCAAATGGCCTCCTCCTGCACCTATTTTCTATGTTTTCTATCACTTCTCTGTCCTAAATGTCTGATCCTTCACATTAAGACCATGATTAAGATCTTTAGGAGAGGAATGCACATAACAGGTCAAAAAGTTGACAATTATGAGAAATTTAGCAAGGTAATCCTGGTGTTAGGATTTGGATTGGACATTGCCTTAACGCGTAACTTGTAATTGTTCACTCAGGGCCGAGGATGGAAGAAATTGCACATAGAACTAAAAGAAATCATGGAACGGGATCCATTGTCTCAACTGTGTGAAAATGAGATGGATTTAATATGGACTCTGCGATATGACTGCAGGGAAAACTTTCCTCAGTCACTGCCCAAACTGCTGCTCTCTGTAAAGTGGAATAAGCATGAAGATGTGGCTCAGGTATGGCTCTTGAACTTTTCCTTTCCCATGATTATCTGAGCACCTCCATAATTGAGTGTCTCATGAAAAGCAGCTATTCCTACGGAGAGCTAGAAATGTAGCATTGTTTTGTTTAGAGGTACAGAATGGAAATAGGCTATTTGCCCCGGCAAATCTATGCTGACAATCAATCACCCGTTCACACTTGTTCTATAACTCAGTGGATCAGGCAGCATCTCTGGAGATAAGATGAGATGAAACTTTATTCATCCCCGGAGGGAAATTGGTCTGCCGACAGTCACAACACACAACAAGGTATACAAAAACTTGAAATTAAAAGTGAAAACAAAAAGAGAACTAAAAGCGACTGTTGGCTGGCTGCTGTGGGCACATCGCCTTCACCGGAAAAATGAACAAAAACAAACAAACAAAGACAGGCTTATCCCCTAAACAAAAGATTCTAAACTAGAGTGCCCTCCACCTTCCCCACACCAGGTCCCCCTTTGTTCTCCCACCACCCCTCACGGCGGTCCTCCCACGCCGGGTCCTCCATTGTTGTTCACGATGGCCCCCCCAATGCTGGGTCCTCCACTGTTCTTCAAAACGGTTCCTCCGCGAGGCCCCTTCGCCAACGAGGCTCCTGTTGCCGCTGAGGCTCCTGCTGCCGCCAATGCACTCCCTGCTGCTGCCGAAGCTCCCATCGCCACTGCCGAGGCTCCCATCACTGCCACCACTGAGGCTCCTTCGGCCCAGGCAGGTCTTGCCGCCCAGCTTCACCGCAGTCCCCTGGGAGGCCTGTGGGGCGAGTTGGGACGACCGGGGTGCGTTCCCGTCGGCAGCGTGGTTGTTCGGCGGGACAATATCTGATGTTTCGGGTCGAGACCCTTCTGATGAAGGGTTTTGACCAGAAATGTCACCGACTTTTCTCCAGAGACGCTGCCTGACTGCTGAGTTACTCCAGCACGTTGTGTCTATCTTCAGTGTAAACTGGCACCTGCAGTTCCTTCTTACACGCTAGTCCTATTTTATCCTACTTTCTCATCAACTCCCTACACACCTAGCACAAATTTATAGGCCAAATAACTTACGAACCTACACGTCTTTGGGATGTGGGAGAAAACCGGAGTACTCGGGGAAAACGCGGGCATTCACAGGGAGAACGTGCAGACTCCACACAGAGAGCAGCCGAGGTCAGGATTGAACTGGAGCTGTGAAGCAGCAGCTCTACCAGCTGCACAACTGCCACTCACTGTTTGCACATTCTGCACTTGAGTGCTTGGGTTTTCACCGGGCGCTCCGGCTTCCCCCACATCCCAAGAGAGGGGTGGGCTAGTGGGTTAATAGCCCCCAATGTGTAGCGAGTAGATGAGAAAGTGGGATAATGGTGCGAACATGGTGATTGACAGTTTTCATGGACTTGGTGTGTCAAAGGGCTCATTTCCCTGCCGTATTATTAAAACTAAAACCATGCCCACAATTTTCTCGCAAACTCTCCAAGAAATGTGTTGAAGTTGGCACACTTTTCTCGTCACTCTTACAAATTTGTCTGTCTCGTTTTCAAGGACTTCTGACGGTTACTTTGATCTCTTGACCGGTAATTCCGTTGAGACCAAGTGTTTGCTGCAATCAGGCACAGTCATCACTGAGTTGCAGGAACCATCACTCAAACACAATGTGCCTTTCAAATGAAATGCATATCATATTAATGTTTCTTCAAGATTTTTAAAAAAACGGCATTACCCAGGGGTCCCCTTCCTCCTTGTCACTGTTATTTGGCCAGCAGAGCAACAGTGACAATAACAGGAAGCTACTCATGAAATGTTTTTCTGTAAGATACAGCAGACAGAGATGACGAAGAAGATTCCTTTCTAATTTTAAAGGGTACTTTCCAGTGAATTTTTTCAACAATAATCTTGTTGGCTTCCTCGCCTTTGATCTCAATCCCTGAATTTTTAACTCCTTTTAATATCCATTTAATTTTGCGGGTGCAAGTTTCCGCAATGTATTATCATGCAGAATAATGCATCCCTTTCTGCCAAAGGCCTGAAGCAGATTCTGTAAAATTGAATCTTAATTTGAGAGCAAACCAGATCTTTGAATCCATTTTGAAAAATATTAATATTGCTTCAATACTATGCGTATTGAGATGAGTTTGAATTTTCTTTATCGTCACGTGTACCGAGGTACGGTGAAAAGCTATGGTTGCATGCTAACCAGTCAGCGGAAAGATAATACATGATTACAACCAAGCCATCCACAGTGTACAGATACATGATAAAGGGAATAACATAAATAATGTTTAGAAACATAGAAAACATAGAAAATAGGTGCAGGAGTAGGCCATTCGGCCCTTCGAGCCTGCACCGCCATTCAATATGATCATGGCTGATCATCCAACTCGGTATCCTGTACCTGCTTTCTCTCCATACCCCCTGATCCCTTTAGCCACAAGGGCCACATCTAACTCCCTCTTAAATATAGCCAATGAACTGGCCTCAACTACATTCTGTGGCAGAGAATTCCAGAGATTCACCACTCTCTGTGTACATTTTTTTTTCTCATCTCAGTCCTAAAAGATTTCCCCTTGATCCTTAAACTGTGACCCTCTTGTTCTGGACTTCCCCAACATTGGGAACAATCTTCCTGCATCTAGCCTGTCCAACCCCTTAAGAATTTTGTAAGTTTCTATAAGATCCCCCCTCAATCTTCTAAATTCTAGCGAGTACAAGCCGAGTCTATCCAGTCTTTCTTCATATGAAAGTCCTGACATCCCAGGAATCAGTCTGGTGAACCTTCTCTGTACTCCCTCTATGGCAAGAGTGTCCTTCCTCAGATTAGGAGACCAAAACTGTACGCAATACTCCAGGTGTGGTCTCACCACGACCCTGTACAACTGCAGTAGAACCTCCCTGCTCCTATACTCAAATCCTTTTGCAATGAATGCTAACATACCATTCGCTTTCTTCACTGCCTGCTGCACCTGCATGCCTACTTTCAATGACTGGTGTACCATGACAACCAGGTCTGTGCAAGATAAAGGAAATAAAATCCAATCAAAGGTAGTCCAAGGGTCTCCAATGAGGTAGATAGTAGTTCAGCACTACTCACTAGTTGTGCTCGGATGTTTACAGTGAAAAACTTTCTTTTTCATGCTGTCTAGGTAAAGGTGCAGAAGTTTGATTGTTTTTTTGGATCATTGGGAGATCTGCATGTTATGTTACATTTGTACAAGATGCTTGTGAGGCCTAGAGTATTGTGCACAGTTTTGGCTACCTTGCTGTAGGAAACACATCACCAAGACATAATGAAATGATTTCAAAAAGAGATTTCTAAGAATATTTACAGTGGATAGAAGGAATGGGTGAAGAAGGGTCTCGACCCGAACGGCACCCATTCCTTCTATCCAGAGACGCTGCCTGTCCTGCTGAGTTACTCCAGCATTCTGCGTCTATTTTCTAAGAATATTGCCAGGAGCTGAGGGCCTGAGATACAGGGAGAGGTTGGGCAGGCTCGGATTTTATTCCTCGGAGCACAGGGAGCAGAAGGATGATATCGTAGAGGTATATAAAACCACAAGGGGAAAAGAGAGGGTGAATTTTCCGAGCATAGAAGTTGTGCTTAGAATAGAATCATGCAATTTGTTTCCCATTACGGACAGAATTTAGAAACCCATGATAGAATTGAGACAGGCTGGAGGCAATGAATCTTGAAGCAATTTCCAAAGTGCATAAACTCGAGTGTGATGGAAACTGTTTCATCTACTTTTCCAAAAGGATTTGAGGCAGAGATGAAAAGTCCATTCACACACCTGAGTCTAGGGACCCAAACAATGCCAGTTTCTTCATTGTCTGACAGTAATCCAAACAGCATTGATTCTGACGTGCAGCGCAGATCCCTGGTAGACTTGCAGGAACGTTGCAGGAATATGAGATGTTTTCCAACATGCCCTGAAACTCTTTGTATAATTTAATAAATTCTTCCCATATATGGACAGACTCGCTGGTGCCCATAGAAAGTAGAGGAATTCCCCAAGATGTCTATGTTGCCAAAGCCACATTGTAGAAGAGCATTTTGACATACATTTGTATTGAGGGTAAAATTTCACTGTAAGAGGTATTGCATAAGTGCATTGCATAACCTGGTGACAGAGTGGCAGTTTTCTTATTATTAACAAGCAGTGGATAACGTAATTCCTAAGCCCCATTTTGACATCTTCCAGTATTCACAATGGGCATCTTCCAGTAGGAATTGCATATGGTGAATAATAGATCATAGAGTCATACAGCATGGAAACGGGCCCTTCAGCCCAACCTGCCCACGTCAACTGACATGCCCCATTTACACTAGTCCCACCTGCCTGTGTTTGGCCCATATCCCTCTAAATCCTATGTGGCACTTAGAAATAATCTGCTTCCCGCACTCCGCCATCTTCCAAATGGAACACTACAGCCTACACCTGAAATCAAAATTTAAATTGCGTGTGCCTTTTGAAGGTCTCAGATTTGATTTTGCAGCTTTCAGAAGAAGCAGGGTAGCCCATTTAGGTAAAGTCCCCTTCATCCGGGCCTGATCCGAGTGTCAAATAATATTGGAGCGCAGGAGGATGAGGGGCGATCTTATCGAGGTGTAATCATCAGACGACTAGATCGGGTAAATGCAGAGATTATTTTGCCCAGAGTAGGGGAATTGAGAACCAGAGGATATAAGTTAAGGTGAGGAGGGGGGGAGGGGAAAATTTAATGGGAATCTGAGGGGTAAATTTTTTTTACACAAAGGATGGTGGGTATATGGAACAAGCTACAAGGAGGTAGTTGTGGCAAGTATTATCGAGGCATTTAAATAAGATTTAGGCAGGTACATGAATAGGGTAGATTTAGAGGGATATGGGCCAAATGCAGGCAGGTGGGACTAGTGTAGATGGGGCATGTTGGTCAGCATGGGCAAGTTGGGCTGAAGGGCCTGTTTACACGCTGTATGACTATGACTAATATATGCAGTCTTTTTTAGGTTGTAATGGAGCATGAGCCTGCTATTCACAGTTTCCTAAAATAAGTTAAATTAAACCCCAGACCATATTAAAGGGAAGCTTCAGGTTGCCGAAACGGGTACCTGGAGCAGCCTCGCTACGGACTTGAGGAATGTTAAATGTCTTTCCCTGTTTAAGACAGATGAATTTTTAATTTTTAGTCCATTGCTATTTTTCTAATGAAGGCATTGTGAAGCCAAGTACCATTCAAAATAAAGATGAGACAGGAGACAGCAGATGCTGGAATCTTGTCTGAAGAAGGACCCAACCCAAAAATGTCATCTGTCCATTTCCCTCCGTGGATCTTGCCTGGTCTGCTATCTTCCTTCAGTACTTAGATTTTTTTTTTTAAACGATTTAAAATAACTTCAATTGCAGGAGGGACATCCATACAACCTTGCAATAATAATGCTGAGAGCACAGGATCATTTTCTGACTGTAAAGTTCACAGTTGCCCCATTTAGTGAACTGTATTTTGAAGTAAAATTGAAGTAATTTGAAGACACTAAGTGCATAAGTAACTCAGCAGGTCAGGCAGCATCTCAGGAGAACGTAGATAGGTGACGTTCTGGGTTGGGATCCTTCTTCAAACTGTAGAAAGGTCCAGATCCAAAATGCCACCTATCCACATTCTCCGGGGATGCTGCCTGACCCACTGAGTTACTCCCAGCGCTTTGTGTCATTTTTCATAAACCTGCATCTGCAGTTCCTTATTTGGTAACTGAACCCGAGCCTGTTACCGTAAGTTAGAATTTGGGGGGAAATGGATTCACCAGACATAAAGAAATAAAAGTGCTGGGATCCTTATTGTTTTTGAAATAAACATTAAAAAATTGTCAAAGCGTATGCTTTGAGAGTAATACAGAAGGCCAATGCTTAATAACACAGCAGGCTATATTTAATACGTTGGAAGGGAAAATAAACTGGAGGTCGGTAATTGATTCTCTGTTTTGATGGTCAGCAAAGGACATTGTTATATTTTAGATAAGGAGTTAGTCCAAGCTGATTAGATTAGCTGGAATAAAATCTTTGGTAAAGTTCATAAAGAGCAGAATTAGGCCATTTTGCCTATCGAGTTTACTCCATCGTTCATTCATGGCTGATCTATCTTTCCCTCTCAATCCCATTTTTCTGCCTTCTCCCCATAACCCCTGACACCCTTACTAATCAACAACCTATCAATCTCCAGCTTAAAAGTACCCATTGACTTGGCCCCCACGGCCATCTGTGAAAATGAATTCCACAAATTCACCACCCTCTGACTAAATAAATTCCTCCTCATCTTTCTAAAGGTCCATCCTTTTTTCTGAGACTGCGCTCTGGCCCTAGACTCCTCCACTTGTGGAAACATCCTTTCGACCGAGGACTCTGTAGCTCCTGTAAAGACTGTAGGTGGTGGCTCCTGTTCTAGGAAGAACAATGGGTCACTATGTTAGCAATCCTTGGAGCATTTTATGCAGATGCATCACTGCAACTTTAACTTGCTGACAAAATAAGAATGCCTCGGCTGTCTCATTTTGTTGACATATTACATAAAATTTGTTCGCTTTCTGAATCAGATTGTTTTCGTTTTTGGATTAGTTTAGAGATACAGCGTAGACACGGGACTTTCAGCCCACCGAGTCCACGCCGACCAGCGATCACCCCATACACTAGCGCTGAACTACACACTTGGGACAATTTTTTAATGGATGCCAATTAACCTACAAATCTACACGTGTTTGGAGTGTGGGAGGATACCGGAGCACCCGGAGAAAACCCACGAGGTCACACGGAGAATGTGTAAATTCTGTGCAGACAGCACCCATAGTCTGGATCAAACCCGGGTCCCTGGTGCTGTATGGCAGCAACTCTACCACTGCGCCACTGTGCTGCCAATTGTCTTGAGAACAAATGATCTGCAGTGTGAGCTTGCAGGAAACGCAGTGTGAGGATGTAATGTGAACTGCTGCAGTTCATGACGTCATTGTATGCGTCCCAGGTCTTGCACTCACTATATATGCTCACACCAGATTCCTCTGTGTCCCCTTTATGTACCTGTATTGTAATAATGTAGAACAGTGCAGCATAGGAACGGGCCCTTCAGACCACAATATTTGTGCCGAACATGATGCCTGGTTGAACTAATCTCATCTGCCTGTACGAGATACATATCCCTCTATTCCCTGCATATCCATGTGCTTATCTAAAAAGCTCTAAAATACCACAATCCTATCTTCCTCCACCATTACCCCAGGCAGTGCATTCCGTGTGTGTGTGTGTGTGTGTGTGTGTTCGTCCCCCCCTCCCCCCCCCCCCCCCCCCCCCGCACATCTCCAGTAAACATTCCCTTCCTCACCTTATAGCTATGCCCCCTAGTGTTAGGTATCTCTACCTTGGAAATCGTAGGATGTATAACCCGAATCAGCACATCTAAAGACAAAAGTAAGTAAATTGCACTATTTAATTACATAGGCTTACACTCTACCATCTCAGCCATGTATATTCTGGATGAAAATGTCTATTTCCTGGCCTTTAGAGGATTTGCAGTATTTCTGCAGACAAATTTGATCCAGATGCAGTAATACACACTGGCCTGCTGTCAAAACACCCCTTCTGTTAATCTTTTGACCTCTGATTGCTGCTGCCAGGTATCCACCCTGGTTGGCATGTTAATTATCTCATACTTCCCATCTGAAAAGAATGACCATGGAAATATAAATAAACTCTACCCAGTGCTTTTGGAATTTCTCTTGCCTGCCTTTTGTTGAACTTGCGTGAATGATCGAAGATTGAGTTCTCAACCCAAAGACAGACTTTTTTTTAAATTGTGTGTCAAGCTGGGGGGGGGGGGGAGTGGGGGGACATACTGCACTGTTCCTCTTGCAGCTAAGATATTGTGAGCATGAAATACCTAGTCTGTAATCTCCGAGACAGTCAACTTCACAGTGGATGGTCAAAGGTGTTGGATTGGTGGAGCATTTTATAGCAACAAAATCCTCAGTACCCACTCGGCTGAGCAATTTTAGGTTTAAAATTGATCTTAAAAAAACAATAATCAGAAAGTGCAAAACCAGCAACATGAACCCCATTTGTCTTCCATGGTTATGACTGAAGTTGCTAACTGATGTGTGTCTAAGTGTCTTTTTCTCATGGCATCCACTGAGGCCTGTCAACAATCAGATTAACAATGGCCTGTTACTTTTTTGCATATCTTTCATTCTTTTGTTCTTTATCTATCTACACCATTGTCTATATATCTTGTTTCCCTTTCAGTCTGAAGAAGGGACTCAACCCGAAACGTCATGAGGTAGGTAGGAAGATCGGGACTAAACCTTAGCTTCTGGAAGGACTATTCCGAATTCTGATAATGGAGGGGAAAAAGCTTCCCCATTCCTTCTCTACAGAGATGCTGGCTGTCCCGCTGAGTTACTCCAGCATTTTGTGTCTATCATCAGATTTATTTGAAGATCCGTTATGAAGGTGTGATTTCTGTACTGATTGTGGCCAGGTATTCTGATTTCTGAATTCAAGCCCTTATTAGCTTTGGCTCCAAGATTTGCCATCTTGGATTAGATTTGAACCCGATTAAATTTATATTCCTCCTATCCCCACTGCTCCTTGCATCAAAGTAATTCAGACTTGCCAATATAATCAAGAACCATTTTCACCTCGGTCATTCCTACTTCTCTCGCTCCCAGTGTGCAGAAGATATAAAAGCATGGACTGCCAGATTCTTCCCTTCCATTATCAGAATCCTGAATAGTCCTTCCAGAAGCAAAAGTATAGTCCCGATCTTCCTACCTACCTCATTGCAGACATTGGACTCTTTCTCTGGATCTGTTACATGACAATGTTGAGAAACTATATTCTGCCCTCTGGTATTTGTCTTTTTGCTCTTCCTGTTGTACTTGAGTATGGCTTGATTGGATTCATGATTTAGTTTAGTTTAGAAACATACCCTTCGGCCTACCGAGTCCGCACCGACCAGCAATCCCCGCACATTAAGACTATCTTACACACACTTAGGACAATTTACACTTATACCAAGCCAATTTACCTACATACTTGTAAATCTTTGGAGTGTGGGAGGAAACCGAAGATCTCGATGAAAACCCACAGGGAGAACGTACAAATTCTGTACAGACAGCACCCGTAGTCAGGATTGAACCCGGGTCTCCGGCGCTGCAAGGGCTGTGAGGCAGCAACTCTACCGCTGCACCATGGTGCCGCCTGGTAATCTGATATAATGTGTATCATCTGATTTGCATGCAAGCAAAAGCTTTACACTATCTCAGTACATGTCAATAATAAACCAATATTAAGCCAATACCAATACCACCCCAACAGATCAATCAATAGACGGGCTATTATTCAAATATTTAAAACAATGATAATTCAGTTTAGAATCATGAACTAACTTGCCAAGTGAGAGATATCAAGTATACAGAAAGGTTTGAAAGATCCAGAGCTGAGAAGTTAGCACACAATGCTGTTAGCTCAACAACAGGAAAAAGCTGTGTTGCAACTCGGCACTTGGTCTCTACAAAAGCTACTGTGCTGAGTTGGAGTGTACAGATCCTATATTGTGTGTCAGTCTGAAGATGGGTCCCGACACAAAACGTCACCTATCCATGTTCTTCACAGATGCTGCCTGACCCGCTGAGTTACTTCAGCAAACAATCTTCCCCAGCCAACAATGGGCAACTGTGGATTCCACCCTTCCTGAGGTCAACTGTTGCAAGCCCTGTTTTGTTCTGGTCTGCTCTATCTTTCAGTCTGAAGAAGGGTTCTGACTCAAAACATTGCATATTCCTTTTTCTCCAAATATGCTGCCTCACTTGCTGGATTAATCCAGCACTTTGTGTCTATCTTCGAGTTGTGCCAGCATTTTGTCTCTTTCGCTGCGTGCAGGACTTTTATTAGAGAAAATGGAAGCGTTTCTCAAAGATGAATATTTGAAGGTAGAAAGCTACGAATCAGGCCTGCTTTTATTTGTACAAGAATATCATATGGCACTTGATGATTATCTGCAATGATATCTGTTTGTTTAATTCATTCACTTAACTCATTTATGTCAATCTGTGCGAGGGAAGGTCTCAGCTGTAACTTGTAAAAACGAAGGTCTGTCGTCTAATTAAAATGCTACGATAACAGATCAGTTTGCCTCCTTCTGCCTCTTAATAGAGAATAAGGGATTAAATCACACTGTCTCGACTCCCAGGCTCCTGTTCAATTTAGAATGCATTTGGAGGGGAAAAAATGAGTGCCTATGTTGTATACAGCAACTAAAAATCTTCACATTGAACTGTGATTCACTTAGTTCTGGTTGTTTTGGTGTTGATTAGATTGTATATCTGTATAACAGAAGACATGCTTAATTCATGACAAAATACAGAAGGAATATCAATGTAGTGTTGCAGAGAAGCAGAATTCAACGTTAATGTTTTTTTGTAGTGATGTGTAAACCAGCTCCATACATGACTGTATTTGGGAGCCATCCAGAAAATGTCTTGTATGTGGGGGAGAAGATTGATTTTTAATAGATTCTCTGTTGTCAGAAGCTGTGGTACATCTGGATCTTGAGAGAGAGTTTTCCATTGGGGTATGTTCAAGAATGAACAAACCTGGGCTTTTACAGTAGTTTTCATGACCTAGAGACAGCCCGAAGCATTGCATAGCCAAAATGTAGTCATTTTGAATTGTAGTGTTTGCTACTGCTACCAATGTGAACGTAGCCAGCTCCTTTACGCAATGACGACAACAATACTAGACAACTATGGTATTGTGCTAAATTACACTTATTTTTCAAACGTATTTGCTTTGACATTTTTACGACGACCTTTTCACAGAAGAGATTGGTGAGGTTTAAAGGTGTGATTGCAGATGAGGAGGTGGTTTCTTGAGGTAGCCGGCATTCGGGACACCTAGGTCAAAATATTCCCTAACAGCACCGCTCCCATCCAAGAGTAGGACTTTGAAATGTCCTTGCATTTACGTGGGAAGAAGTCCTTCTCCCTATGGGGCGGTGCAGCGGTAGACTTGCTGCATTACAGCGTCAGAGACCCGGGTTTGATCCTGACTACGGGTGCTGTCTGTACAGAGTTTGTACCTTCTCCCCATGACCTGCGTGGGTTGTCTCCGGGATCTCCGGTTTCCTCCCACACTCCAAAGACGTACAGGCTTGTAGGCTGGATAGCTTCGGTAAAATTGTAAATTGTCCCTAGTGTGTGTAAATGTGTGGGGATCATTGGTCGGTGCAGGCTCGGTGGGCCGAAGTACCTGTTTCCGTGCTGTGTCTCTGAACTATTAAAAACATGGCACTAAACTATACCACAATCTTACTTCTGATGGCTATTGTGCACACTACTTTCCCGCCACCATCCCTCATTTCAACCTTGAGTCCCTTCCTGAAATAATAGATTTCTCCTTTTTGCTTATTTATTAATCTCATCTGTTGACAATTTTTTTTTTTAATGATAAGAAAGTTGATGCTGCTGGGTAATTCAGCCCCTGAGAATGAAAAAAATGCATACCTCCATATTCGGGGCCAGTTTCTTTACTGAAGGTATCAGGCAACTGAACCATCATCTAGATTGTGGTCCTGACCTCCCATCTGTCTCATTGGAACTATCTTTAATCGGACTTTATCTTGCACTAAATGTTGTTCCCTTTATCTGTAGATTGTGAACGGCTTGATTGTTTAGTTTAGAGATTCAGTATGGAAACATGCCGTTTGGTGTGGCCAGTCCACACTGACCAATGCTCATCTGTACACTAGTTCTATTCTAGACACTAGGGACAATTTACAGAAGCCAATTAACTTAAAAACTTGCAAGTCTTTGGAATGTGGGAGGAAACTGGAGAATCCAGAGAAAAACCCACGCGATTACAGGGGGAGTGTTCAAACTCCGTACAGACAGCACCCGTAGTCAGGATCAAATTAAGATCTCTGCTGCTGTAAGGTGGCAACTCTACCGCTGCACCACTGTACTAAACTGTAATCATGTATAGTCTTTTCACTGACTGGAGAGCAAGCAACAAAAAGATTTTCACTGTACCTTATCACACATGACAATAATAAACTAAACTAAAAAATGGCAACAAAAAAATTGATGAACTTATTTCAGTTGAAGCATTAATTCCATTTAATTTCAACTTGGTGAAATCCATCAAAATCTATTACTATTATACTTCAATTTCAACTTTGGTCCGGGCGTTGAGATATTTTATGGGGACCTTTTAGACATTAGACTTTTAGATTTGAGAGTAACAGGCCGTTAGGCTCACTGGATCTGTGCTGACCGGTGATCACCCCGTTCCCCGGCACTATCCTGTACACTTGAAGTGTGGGAGGAAACCAGAGCACCCGGGGAAAACCCACGCAGGTTACGGTCAAGCTCCGTACAGAGAAGCACCCGTAGTCAGGATCGGACCTTGGGTCTTTGGCGCTGTAAGGCAGCAACTCTACCGTTGAGCCACTTTGTCACCCTTTTTTTTTTTTAAGAAGCTTTCCTGTGGGCTATGTTTTCCTGTTGAATCTTTTGTGACCAGATTTCTGTTTTATTGGCACAGCTCCAAGCATTGCTCCAAATCTGGAACAAACTACCACCCCGGGAAGCGTTGGAATTGCTGGACTTCAACTACCCAGACATATATGTTCGGATGTATGCTGTGGCATGCTTGAGTGAAATGAGGTTTGTTTGTTTGTGCATTTGGAGGATGTATCTTTTAAGATATTGTGATAAAATAATGAAAAAAGAATGAAAGCAAGCTTTTGAAACTTGAATGTTGCTCTGATAGAACATCAGGTGCTTCAGGTTAAGCCTGCTTAAAATTTGAACAGTCTTAAACAGATAAGGGTTTAGTTTAGAGATCCAGTACGGAAACGGGCTTTTCAGCCCACTGAGTCTGCTCCGACCAGCAATGCCCGCACACTAACACTATCCTACACACACGAGGGACATTTTACAATTTTACTAAGCCAATTTACCCACGAACTTCTACGTCTTTGGAGTGTCCAAGGAAACTGGAGCAAACCCACGTAGGTCATGAGGATAAAGTACAAACTCCACACAGAGAGCACCCATAGTCAGGATCGAACTCTGTTCCCTGGCACTGTAAGGCACAACTCTATCGCTGCGCCACCATGCCACCTGCGGTGTGGAGAGAGTTTATGGACAACATAAAAATATGATCCAAAATATGACCATGTACCTGCTGAATTATAATAATCTTTGAGTAAGAAACCCCGTTGTACTTAACTGGTCTATACGTTGGTGCAGTACGACTTCAGTATGGTTGAAGCTTAATTGCTGCCTTGAAGCAAAGTATTGAACCGTTGTATCAAACTACTATAATATTATAAGGGTGGCATGGTGGCGCAGCTGTAGAGTTGCTGCCTTACAACGCAATGCAGCACCGGAGACCCGGGTTTGATCCCGACTAATGGAGTTGATCCTGTATGGAGTTTGTACGTTCTCCCCTTGACCTGTGTGGGTTTTCTCTGGGATCTTCGGTTTCCTCCCATACTCCAAAGACATGTAGGTTTGTAGGTTAATTGGCTTGGGATAAATGTGTGTAGGATTGTGTTAATGTGCAGGGAGCGCTGGTCAGCACGGACCTGGTAGGCCGAAGGCCTGCTTCCGCGCTGCATTTCGAAACTAAACTAAACTACTCTTAGAGAGCGATCATGTGTTGCAGAAGATTAAGAAATCTTTTGAGTCATTTGACACCCGCAGTATTCTTTGACCTATTTGAGAAAAGCAGAAACATCACCACTACTTTCTTGGAATTGATAAAAGCTGATCTTGCCAGCAATACTTCTCAAAGCTTAATGAAAATCAAACTCTGTTGGTCTGTTGTATTAGGTGTTAAGGAATGGGGGGGTGGGGGGGGCAGGCAAGGGGGACGTGGAACATTAGCACGAGAGATTTCATTCAAAATTATTGTTAAAACAAAACAGGTTTAAGGAAAGCCTTTAGTTTCCTTTGTTCCTTTACATATAGTGAGTGCTTTTCATGACTCGCATATGCGGGATCACACCTTGAGGCTATTTTTTGATCGTGCTTGGCTGAAAGGTGACTCATAACTCTGGTTATGCTAATAAACCATTCTCGTGGTCAGCATCTGTGAGTGGGGAATATATCCAGCATAACCTGCAGGCTACAGTTTGCACACTGTCTGCCAGGAGAGAGTGCTGGGGAATTCATTGGCTAGAGCATGCTCCAAAAGTTGTCTTGCCGAGCAGCAATTTTATTTGTAAAAGATGGGGAAATTGCAGGTGGTTCTGTCTGCTTTCTGATGGATTAAAAACCATTTGGACAATTGAACGGACTGCCCCGAATACATTTGAAGCACCTGGGTGTATTTTGCACCATATCGACACTAATTCCTGGTGATGTGAGACTGTCTCTTCCAGGCTTGGTTAAGGAGGTCTGAGACTACGAGCTGACTGTCAAATCTGCTGTAGAAGACGCATTACACCAAGTGACATAAATGTTTAGTTTAGTTTAGAGATACGGCACGGAAACAGGCACTTGGGGCCCACCGAGCCCACACCGACCAGCGATTCCTGTACATTAACACTACCCTACACACACTAGGGACAATTTTACATTTACACCAAGCCAATCAACCTACAAACCTGTACGTCTTTGGAGTGTGGGAGGAAACTGAAGATTTTGGAGAAAACCCACGCTGGTCATGGGGAGAACGTACAAACTCCGTAGCACTCATTAGTCAGGATCGAACCCGGTTCTCTGGCGCTGTACGACAGCAGCACTACCGCTGCGCCACCATGCCGCCTGGTTTTAACACAAGACGTATAATACAAAATATGTACGATGCAGTGTTCCTGAGGTATCAGTTAAATTTAAAATCCTACCTAGATAAGATGAAAATCATGTTGAAAAAACAGTAGGGATTTGCAGAATTAAAACCAGATAGCATCTGGACCAAATTGTATGAAAATATCAGTATTTAAGCTACATTTTGATTTAAACTGCCATTGTTGTTTTTTTTCCAACCAGTGATAAAGAGCTCTCTCAGTATCTCCTACAGCTGGTGCAAGTACTGAAATATGAGCCATACTTCGACTGTGCACTTTCCAAATTTCTCTTGGAGCGAGCACAAGCCAACAGAAGGATAGGCCACTTCTTATTTTGGCACCTCAGGCAAGTTTCATTGAATAATAACATTCCAAACTGCAGTTGACAAATGGACACGTGATGGTCACATTTACGGAGAGCTTGGGTATAGATAAGAACTAAGTGATTTGTTGAGGGCACCTGAGCTACCATGCAGAATCCTTCTTTCCCTTTTGTGCCCGTTTGGCTTTTCGAGCACGATTGCTGGAGTGAAGGCACAGATGATGCAACTTGTGATGGGTGCAGAGGATTGCTGGATGTTGAGTTGTACCATAGAATCATAGAGAATCATAGTGATGCAGTGTGGAAACAGGCCCTTCGGCCCAACTTACCCACACCGGCCAACATGTCCCAGCTACACTGATCCCACCTGCCTGCGCTTGGTCCATATCCCTACAAACCTGTCCTATCCATGTACCTGTCTAACTGTTTCTTAAACGTTGGGATAATCCCAGCATCAACTACCTCCTCTAGCAGCTCGTTCCATACACCCACCACCCTTTGTGTGAAAAAGTTACCCCTCAGATTCCTATTAAATATTTTCCCCTTCACCTTGAACCTAAGTCCTCTGGTCCTTGCTTCCCCTACTCCGGGCAAGAGACTCTGTGCATCAACCCAATCTATTCCTCTCATGATTTTGTACACCTCTATAAGATCACCCCTCACCCTCCTGCGATCCAAGGAATAGAGACCCAGCCTATTCAACCTCTCCCTATAACTCAGATCCTCTAGTGCAAATCATAATCCTAACGAAGAATTCTGAACCTTCTTATTATGATCTAGTGCCCTTGCTCATGGCCAGTATTTGTTAACAGAGATGTATATCAGATCATGCAGATAAACACGCTCCGGCCAGTAGGACAGCCCAATCCAAGATGGCTGCTGGGTGAGCAACCATCCATGGATTTCCAGCAGAGTGAACAGCTTATGCCGATGATCAGATGGTCAGATCAACACTCAGTGGTGTACAGGAGGATGGCGAATGATGTATCAAGCTTTAGTTAGTTTTAGTTTAGTTTATTGTCACGTGTACCTAGGTACAGTGAAAAGCTTTTGTTGCGTGCAGAAAGATATATTCAAGAGATGGTTAGATTTAGCTCTTAGGGCTATTGGAATCAAGGGATATGGGGAAAAAGCAGGAAGGGGGTACTGATTTTGGATGATCAGCCATGATCACATTGAATGGTGGTGCTGGCTCAAAGGGCCAAATGGCCTACTCCTGCACCTATTTTCTATCTTTTATACATGATTACACTTGAGCCATATACAGTGAAAGGGAATAACGTTTTAGTACAAGGTAAAGCCAGCAAAGTCCGATCAAGGATAGTCCAAGGCTCAGCAATGAGGTAGATAGTAGTTCTGGACTGCTCTCTGGTTGTGGACGATCCACAAACAGATAAACCAGCCTGGGATGATCTTGATTGATTGCTTTGCAAGTGTTTAGGTGAACTTGCTTGACTCTGTCCTAATGCTGTTGGTCCTGTTCTAAATGTGCAGCTTCTTGTTCCTCCAGGTCTGAAATGCATCTGCCTGCCATCTCACTGCAGTTTGGGTTGATCCTTGAATCATACTGTCGAGGAAGTATCACGCATATCAAAGAACTTTCCAAACAGGTACTTAAACTCTTAGCCTTGAAATTCAGTCTGTTTTGAATTAATATTATGACATTGATTGGGCATAGGTGCAGCAGGTCTGAATGTCCTGGCTTGAATCAACAATTATACTTTAACCTCAAATTTTGTTTGCAATCGAGCTAAAAAGGTTGATTCACCTCAAGAGGAAATGTGCCCCCTCAACCTGCACCCCTTTCCTTACCCCATAGGTTCTGTGTCTATTGGCTGTGTGTAATTCCCACAAAACAAACAATGGGTGGAATTGCTCATCACTTCTGTTCTATACAATGCAAAAGTCTTTCAACCAATTTCTAACCTGTGTTTTATTTGAGGCAGTGCCCATCTCCCAATCAAATCTTGCCCATTCATCACTCCTGCCATGTGGAATTCTGCCTCAGAGGGCAGTGGAGGCCAGTTCTCTGGATACTTTCAAGAGGGAGATAGATAAGGCTCTTAAAGATAGCAGAGTCAGGGGATATGGGGACAAGGCAGGAATGGGGGTACCAGGGCTGCCAACATTGGGTGAGAGTTGAGAGTGAGGGAGTGTTGCGACCGAGGGGGGGGGGGGGAGCATGTTGGAGGGGGGTTTCCCCCCTCTCACGGTAGGGAGCTTTTGCATTTTTCAGCTTGAAATTGTGCAATCTGGTGCATAATGTAGCGAGTCTTTTAACTTGCACTTGAATGCAACATTTATGCTTCAAATTGGATTAGGTATGAATAGGGTTAGGCTAAATTACATTCCAAATTAGCAAATTAAAAATCATTGCCCTTTAGATGATGTTGATGAGCTTCCTTCTTAAAGCACTTCAGTTCTTGTGGAGAAGGTTTAATGTTAGCTAAGAAGTTCCAGGATTTTGACTCGGAGGGCGATGGAGGCCGGTTCTCTAGATACTTTCAAGAGAGAGCTAGATAAGGCTCTTAAAGATAGCGGAGTCAGGGAATATGGGGAGAAGGCAGGAACAGGGTACTGATTGCCGATGATCTGTGGAATTCCCTGCTGATTTGTGGAATTCCCTGCCACAGAGGGCAGTGGAGGCCAAATCACTGGATGGATTTAAGAGAGAGTTAGATAGAGCTCTAGGGACTAGTGGAATCAATGGATATGGGGAGAAGGCAGGCACGGGTTATTGATTGGGGACGATAAGCCATGATCACAATGAATGGCGGTGCTGGCTCGAAGGGCCGAATGGCCTCCTCCTGCACCTATTTTCTATTGTCTATTGAAACAAGCAACAAAGGAATCAATCTCTGGTTTTCCTTACACACTATGGCTCTGGAGGTAATTTTTCTCCAAGACTCGCGTAACCAAATTGCAGCTTATTGTAAAACTGTATATCAGCTGGCCCTAGTTTTCCAATAGTGTAATTTTGCAATAAGTTCCTGCTGCAGGATTCTTGAAAATGGCCTTATTTTTCTGGGAGGTCTGGAGGTGGGAACAGTTGAAGTAAAGTAAATCATCTTTTCATTCCTATCAAGTGAACAGTATATTGGTTGCAAAGATATATTTCCGTTTTTTAATCATTTATTCTCTCCTTGAGGACATCATTTGTTTTGTATTTAATTGCACAATATAATTATTAATAAAATAAAACCCAGGGGAAGCCCCATTTTTTTTGTTGAATGGAGACGCAAGGAATTGCAGAAGCTAGATTCTTGCTTAGAACACAAAGTGCTGGAGTAACTTAGTGGGTACGGCAGCATCTTTGGTGCACATGGATAGTTGACGTTTTGGGTCGGGACTCTTATTCTGATGAAATGGCGCCTGTCCATGACCTCCAGACAATGTGCCTGAACCGCTGAGTTATTCCAGCACTTTGTGCTCTATGCTATTTTTGAATGATTGCTTGTGTTTGCTTAACAGAATTTCTGATGAATGTTGACATAAATCTACCTGGCCATCCATCCACAAAATAAAGGCACAAGGAATATGTAGAAGATTAAGGCTTTTGGAGTCATAGAGCTGTATCCTCTTGCCCATCAGTCAATGCTGACCTTTATGCTTGTATATATTAATCTCACTTAGACAATAGACAATAGGTGCAGGAGTAGGCCATTCGGCCCTTCGATCCAGCACCGCCATTGAATGTGATCATGGCTGATCATCCCCAATCAGTACCCCGTTCCTGCCTTCTCCCCATATCCCCTGACTCCGCTATCTTTAAGAGCCCTATCTAGCCCTCTCTTGAAAATATCCAGAGAACCGGCCTCCACCGCCCTCTGAAGCAGAGAATTCCACAGACTCACAACTCTCTGTGAGAAAAAGTGTTTCCTCATCTCCGTTCAAAATGGCTTACCCCTTATTCTTAAACTGTGGCCCCTGGTTCTGGACTCCCCCAACATCAGGAACATGTTTCCTGCCTCTAGTGTGTCCAAACCCTTAACAATCTTATATGTCTCAATAAGATACCCTTTCATCCTTCTAAACTCCAGAGTGTACAAGCCCAGCTGCTCCATTCTCTCAGCATATGACAGTCCCGCCATCCCGGGAATTAACCTTGTAAACCTACGCTACACTCCCTCAATAGCAAGAATGTCCTTCCTCAAATTAGGGGACCAAAACTGCACACAATACTCCAGGTGTGGTCTCACTAGGGCCCTGTACAACTGCAGAAGGACCCCTTTGCTCCTATACTCGACTCCTCTTGTTATAAAGGCTAACATGCCATTCGCTTTCTTCACTGCCTGCTGTACCTGCATGCTTACTTTCATTGACTGATGAACAAGGACGCCCAGATCCCGTTGTACTTCCCCTTTTCCTAATTTGACGCCATTTATATAGTAATCTGACTTCCTGTTTTTGATACCAAAGTGGATAATCCACATTAAACTTCATCTGCCATGCATATGCCCCCTCCCCCAACCTGTCCAAGTCACCCTGCATTCTCATAGCATCCTCCTCACAGTTCACACTGCCACCCAGCTTTGTGTCATCTGCAAATTTGCTAATGTTACTTTGAATCCCTTCATCCAAATCATAGATGTATATTGTAAATAGCTGCGGTCCCAGCACCGAGCCTTGCGGTACCCCTGCAATAATTGCCTGCAATAATCTCTTGATATTTTGCTCATTCAAAGACTCTTATTTTAAACGTCGTTACTGTTCCTGCCTCGACCATGTCACCTGGTAGCTCATTCCGGATACCAACTACTCTTCTCGTGTGAACAAATTTACCCCTTGGATCCTCTTAGCTTCTCTGCTAGGCATATCGTTGTGGCCCCTTTTTCTTCCCGTCATAATGTTCTTGTTAAGTGTACTCCTCCACCCTTTGTACTCTTCAAGGGTCTCACTTAATCCCAGCTTCCAATGTCTGATTTATGCCTCCATTTTCCCCCCGAACCAGATCCTCCATATTCTTAGTCAACCAAGGTTCCCCAAATGTGCCATCTTTGCCCTTCACTCCAGTAGGGTAGGCTATCTCCAGCAAGGTAGCCCTGAACCCTACTCATCTCATCTTATAAAAACCTCCCTCTTGCCAGGCATCTGTTTACAGACAAGCACCCTTTTAAGAGTTTCTGATGCCATCAAAATTAGCCTTCACCCAATTTAAGACTTGAGGAACAGTCCTGTCGAATCCAAGTCTTATTTCTAAACAAATAGATGGATGGTAGCTGGTCCCAAAATGTATTCCACAGTTAAGATTGAATGAAGACAGCTAATTACAGAAAAACATCACCAATTTTGAATTCTTCTTCTTCTTCTTGCATATGGTGTGCACAGCTTAAAGGTGGTAGATCAAGGGTAGACATCCAGGCCAGGACAGCATCAGTTACTGGGTGGATGGCTTTGATGGCCCCAGGGAAAGCCTCAGTGGGCAGTCATTCACGATGTGTGGGATGGTCTGGTCTGGATGTCCGCAGTCGCAAGCAGGACTGCCTGTCACCCCCCACTTATGCAGGTGATGGGCTGTTCTTGCATGGAGGGTGTATTTTGAATTACAAAAGTGCAAATTTGGAAGAGATTTGGAACAAAATCCTGTCCATTCCTTCTGTTTGTACATTATTCTCATTAAATGTTTGTCCAGTTCATAGACAGGCGGAAATGGGGCCAACACTGGCTTCAGGAGGTCGCTGGCCAGGTTGGTTTCTGCTGTTAACGTTCTGTAGTCGAGCTTCTTTTCACACTGTTGCAGCTGTTAATATCTGAAGAAATGTATCCAAGATCTTTTTTTCCCTTTTAAAATTTCTTTCGATGACGGAGATGATGAAAAGCCATCAACCGCAAACATCAATTCTATTTCTCTCTCTACATATGCTGCCTGACTCACTGAGCACTTTGTTTTTTTTGTCAGAATGCCAACATCTGCAATCGTTCGCTTTTCGATATATATATATATATATATATAATTAAACAAGAGGTTATTCTTGAATTAATTTTCCCTCTAAAGAATGTGGCAGTTTCAGTGAGCACATATTAAATGCAAAGGGAAAATTTACTTCAATCGGTTAATTACTAGAGGCATCTAAAAAAGTTAAGCACTGTCATGCAGAAACTGCAGGTTAAAGATAACAACAACTGCAATTAAGAGTATGGTATCAGATAGCTCTCGTTTAATTAGCCTTGCTTTACAAGACTATTTCAATACTATACTCTTACTTGCAATTGTTGTTAACATGTTAACTTTAACCTACAGCTTCTGAACTTTGAGGTAGACACAAAAAGCTGGAGTAACTCAACGGGTCAGGCAGCTTCTCTGGAGAAAAGAAATATATGACGTTTCAGATGTTAGGGGAAAGGGAAACGAGAGAGGCTTCTGAACTTTGGATGGGGCAGAGAAACTATGAAAGAGTTTGCAACTATGTTCTGCCTTATTACTCTTGACCAACTACCCATCATTTGTTTCATGCTTTATTCTTTCTCCTCCAAATACCCACCTTCTGGTACCTTGATGCAATTCCTATCCCCAGTCTGAAGAAGGGTCCCAACCCAAAACATCAATTGTCCAATCCTTCCAAAGATGCTGCTTGACCCACTAGATTCCTCCACCACTGGGCTTTGAGTGCAAAATATTTCCTCCTGGGTCATATGAGGTGGTCAATTACATCTTCTCAAACCCTTTTAAAATGTTTTCAAGTAATGCATCCTTGAGTATCCTTGCTTCTCTAACTTTGTATACATTGTTGCTCTCTAGCTCATGCCCATCTCTCTCTACTGAAATACTTTGTGCATCCATGCCGGTTTTGCATAGCTTTAGACAGGTTGCCTTGGTAATTGTACTGACCATGGTGAATTGTTCCGCCCAAATTCCTGAGTCCCTTTGTAATGCTTAGTACAGTAACTTATGCTCTGAATTTCTCTATACACTAGCATCAGCTTATACAAATTTGATAATGCAAATCACACAGCAATTAAGAACAATTGATTTGAGATTAGTTAATGAAGTTTAAGTTTAGGCTACAAATTATCTTAAAATATGCTATATAGAATTAAAATAGTTTGGTTCACAATACTCTTCCAGGAAATACTAAGCCATACCTACTTAGAACCTCAAATGTCTGCCTTCTTATGAGTCGGACCAGGCTGCTGTTCAGAATGGCAGACTAGATTGAGGCAATCAATATGACTATTTTAGAATTGTCCCCTTCCATCATTTCATCTCCACTAGCTGTGGTTTCTCTTTCCGAATTCGCACTGAATCCATCTATAAACTACCCTCTACGTTGGCATAGGAAGGAAATGTAGTTGCTTGTTTATACTGAAGATGGACACAAAAAGCTGGAGTAACTCAGCGGGTCAGGCAGCATTTTTGGAGAAAGGAATTGGAGACATTCCGGGTCGGAATCCTTCTTCAGACCTGGGTCTTTTGTGTCTACCCTCTACATTGGCAAGGCACTGTCTGCACCTTATTACCAGTCACACTGAGCCCCAGATAATCACCTTTTTTGATTTTAGAAATCAAATCGTGGATGAATCAGAGTTTCCAATAACTGAGCACTGGGGAATGTCATTGTTGTTCTCAGCCTTGCCAAACTGACTCTCTTTCCCTTCATTGCAGAGTCGAGGGCTCTCATTGAAACAAGCTGTTTAAAATCAGACAACTCACTTTATCTACCAACTTGATAACATTTCCAAAATATACTTTTTTTCTGTGAAACTATTAAAAATGTGCTGGCTTTGCTCGTTAACCCCTCATTTTTCTCCCGATATGAACCAGTCTAGTCAAAACATTACTGCAGGGTCCCATTTGCTAATTGCTCTCCTACCTCCCTGTTCATAGTATCTCCCTTTATACTACTTTAGAGATACAACGTGGAAACAGGCCCTCAGGCCCTTCGGCCCACCGAGTCCACGCTGACCAGCGATTATCCTTCTTCTACTTCTGTCGTATGTCTTTTAGACCTGCAGCTCCGTTGAGGCGAGCCAGGCCAACGTGTCATCGCCCAGGTCAATCAGACCTCATTCACCATTCGGTGACCGGTGTTTGGGGCAACTGGTGACTATGTGTTCCTCTGTCTGTGTTGGGTCCCCACACTCGATGGAGGCCCCACCTCTTCATCGCTACTCCATAGCGTCCCACGCCTGTCCTCAAGCGGTTGAGGGTTGTCCACTGCTTTCGGAGCAGGTCCTGGCCAGGGACGTCCATGGGGTCACCGATGTAATGGTGTAGCCTAGATGGTTCCGCTGACTTCCACTGGTCTCTCCATCTCGTCTTGACCCAGGCGGCCTTGGAAGCGTCAGCCGGTGTTGTGCAGAGCAGCTCTTGGGCTTGCGTGGCAAAGGGGCGCTGTGACAAGGTGCACTCGTCGTGGTGTCTCTGTGATGATCTGATGGAGGAGGTGGGATTCACTGGTCTGTGCCTTTCGAGAGAGGGCCAGCGTGGCTGCTTCTCGTCTGATGTTGGCCGGGGCGATGCCAGCGAGGACGGGCAGTTGGTTTACTGGGGTGGCTCGTAGGCATCCGGAGACAGTCCGCAGGGCGCTGTTGAGGGCAGTATCCAGCTTCTTGGCCTGAGGGCAGTACTCGGCGGCTGAGAACACCAGGGCCACTGTGGACATGCGCAGTGTCTTGGTCGTGGCTCCCCATGTGGTGCCGGCTAGGCGGCGAATCAGTGCGGCACGGGCGCTTGTCTTTGCCTTGGCACCTTCCAGGTGTTGTTTGACTGACAACGTTCTGTCGAGCTTCACACCGAGGTACGTGGGGAAGGGCTGGGACCGTAACCGGGCGTTATCCATATGCTAGCACCATCGTACACACTAGGGATAATTTACATTTTATACAGAAGCCAATTAACCTGCAAAACTGTGCATCTTTGGTATGTCGGAGGAAAATGAAGCACCCAGAAAAAAAACACGCGGTGACGGGGAACATACAAACTCCTTACAGACAGCCCTCGTGGACAGGATCAAACTTGCTGTAAGGCATCAGCTTTGGTGCTGTAAGGCATCAGCTCTACCGCTCTGTGAATGTGCTGCCCTACATTTCAACTGACTACATTTTTTAATTCTTCCCACTTTATAGTACAGGAAGACCCCGGTTACAACAGGGTTCTTTTTCCCAGAGAACTATTCATGTCAGAAATGAACAAAAGCAGCGAGTGGGAGAGGATCACAGAAACAAGTGGGGCAGGGAAGAATGGCCACCAGTCAACCACATTGGCTCAATCAGTGAGCGACTGAGTCTACCCAACTCAACCAAGCACCCTGATTGCTATGGCATGGGTAGGGGAGAGAAGAGGCACAGGAATACCCCATTCTCAAAAGATGCCTGTAATCTTGCAGCAGTCAACAAATCCATCTCTGCCCATCGCACCGGTGTCCCAAACGCTCATTGGTATTTATGTGATGACCATTAGTTGGCCATTGGTAACCCAATGAGAGCGTGAATGGATTAGATTCTACACTTGCTCAACTCTTTGCAAAATTCACATCCCCCCCCCCAATATTCACTTCTTTGACTTTGGGAATTGACACCAATCAACTGCACAAAATAGGCTGGTAAGATGTGCAGATAAGTGGCATGAGTGACCCTGACAGAGAGAAGCATGGGGTGATGTATGCTGGCAGAGGAGATGGGGAAAGGCAATATAGACTTCATGCTACAGTTCTAAAGTGTGTGCAGTGCCAGAGGGATCTACATGTTCATATGCAGAGATTTTTGGAGGCAGGACAAATTGAGAAAAAAATTACCAAAGCGCAATATCACACCAATGTTTTGTTTCAATGGCAAATTATTAACGTTTTATGTTTTCTAAGAGAATGTTACTATTTGCAGCAAACACAAATTAAAGAAGTTTTACTAAACCTTCACAAAGCTCCAGTTAGGCCACCAATAGACTTTTGCATTCTGTTCTGATCACCTCTCTTTAAAAACAATCTGCAGAGAACATTTACACAAATGGTGTCGGAAAGAACTGCAGATGCTGGTTTAAATCGAAGGTAGACTCAAAATGCTGGAGTAACTTAGAGACCCGAAACATCACCTATTCCTTCTCTCCAGAGATGCTGCCTGTCCCACTAAGGTTTGTTAGAGATGTACAAGATGATGACGGGTTTAGATAAGGCTGACCAGGACAAGATGTACCCATTAGTTGATGGCACAAGGACTAGGAAGAAAGATTTAAGATGTGTGAAAGAGATATGTTTGAGGGGAAAATCAGGAAAAAAAAATGTAGTGCATTAAGTTGTAATACTACAAGCTATATATTCTTATATATATATATATATATAATAGAATAAAAATAAACTGCAGATGCTGGATAATACCAAAGAAAAACAAAAAATGTTGGAATAACTCAGCAGGTCAGGCATCATCACTGGAGAAAATGGACAGGTGACGTTTCAGGTCGGGACCCTTCTTCATTGCAGCATATCAGTTCCAGAGTCTGTACTTATGTATGACGTATGACCTGATTGTACTCCTGCGTAGTATAATTTAACTGGATAGCTCTCAATTAAAGTTTTTCTCAGTATCTCCGTACACATAGAGTCATACAGCATGGAAACAGACCCTTCGATCCAACTTGCCCACACAGGCTAACATGTCCCATCCGCACTAGTCCCACCTACCTGCATTTGGCCCATACCACTCTAAACCTGTTCTAGCCATCTACCTCTCTAAATGCATCTTAAATGTTGGAATGGCACCTGCCTCAATTACTTCCTCTAGCAGATCGTTCCATACACCCACCACTCTCTGTGTGGAAAAGGGGTGCCCTTCTGGTTCCTATTAAAACCCCCTTCACCTTAAACCTATGTCCTCTGATTCTCGATTCCCCTACTCTTGGCAAGAGATTCTGTGTATCCACCCGATCTATTCCACTCATGATTTTATACACCTCTATAAGAACACCCCTCATCCCCCTGCAATCCAAGTCATAGAGTCCTAGCTCGCTCAACCTCTCCTTATAGCTCAGGCCCTCGAGTCCTGGCAACATCCTCGTAAATCCTCTCTGCACCCTTTCCATCTTGACAACATCTTTCCTATAACATGGTTCCCAAAACTGAACGTAATACTCGACATGTGGCCTTACCAATGTGGTCTTATACAATTGCAACATGACCTCCCAACCTCTATACTCAATACTCTCTGATTGATTAGGGCCAATGTGTCAAAAGCCTTATTGACCACCCTATCTAAATAATAAACCAATGCCGATAATGGAATGTGTTGCCATTGACTGGTGAGTGAAAATGATCAATGATTTTGAAAGGAAGTTGGATCGATACCGGCGGCAAACAAACGTGTAGCTTGTTGTTGATAGAACAGACACTGTGACTGACTGAATCACTACAACAAAACAACATGGACTTGATGGTGTCCTTCTGCACGATTATGATTCCGTGATTAATGAAAATGTCAACATATATATATATAAAAGTTGTTTGCACCTTCCAAACGATTTTCAAAAGAAAAGCCATGCATGGAAACAATTTCATGAAGTGTTTGGCATGTTTGAGAGAAAGACGACTTGAAGCAGAGGTGGGCTACTGAACAACATTGTGTAAATTGCTCGCCATTGAGGAATTTGCCCAGTTGTTGGTGGTTTGGATTGAGTTTTCGCCTGTCTGCAGATTGACCAATGAAGTCCGAATAAGAGTTGTGCTATTTCTCCACGTAGGACATCAGAACACAATCTGAACACAGAGGACAATTGTAGCACCTGGAATCATCTGTTCTGTGCAGTTTAGTGTTACACACAACCATTATGGGAGCTCCTTTACAACGTTTTAAACGTTTGCATATTAAACCGTTTGAAGGTTGCCAAGCCACAGATATCCCTGCAATGCACTCCCTACCATTATAACACATGCAGACATGTTGAAATGGGAAATGCTCTGCACCTCGACTGTAATTGATTGCCTGATTGAATTAACTGTTCATGTGCGTTTAATGTTGCAAAATAATGTGGACTAAACGGTAGATGAAAATGGGCACCAACTTGTTCTTGGGAACAGAGAAAAGTAGGAAGAATAAGGTATGAACATTTTGCTTGGACGTTTAGAGTGAGTTGTGTCACCTATTACTCTAACCATCTTCCCCCCTCTGCTGCCAAGCTGGGAGGGAGGGAATGCTTTCCGATGTATTGTTTCTACGTAAATCATCCACATATTTTCTCTAATGACCTCCCTTGTCTTGCAGTAAGTGGAAACTCTTCATTATGACCCTGTCCCACTTAGGCGATTTTTTAGGCGACTACAGGTGACAGACAGTAGGTTTGAAGCCAATGATCGTAGCTTGACTTCTCCTGACGTAGGTGCTGTTGTAGATTGTCGCCAGGATGATGTAGGTTGTCGCCAGGTGACGTATTTTGTCGCTGGTGCTGACTTCGGTGAATTCCATTGGTGACTATGTCAACCAGCGACAGGTACCGGCGACTGAATTGTCTTACCTTGTTGTAGCTTGTGGACGTAGGTGTGGTCGTAGGTGGACGTCCTAATGGGTCGCCGGTTGTCGGTAGCTTGCCGTTGCTTGACGTCGACTAGGTGGTAGGTTGTCGTAGACAATGTCATAGGGGGGTCCAGTCGCCGTTTTTTCAGCGACCTGCTACAACTATGACAGTCGCCGTAAAACCGCCTAAGTGGGACAGGCCCATTAGTTTCATCTTAGAGATGCACCCCGGTAACATGAGTCCTTGCATCAATCACCCATTCACACTAGTTCTGTTCTCCCACTTTCTCATCCACTCCTTACATATTAGGAGCAAGTTTGTAAAGGTTAACCTACAAGGTCACCGGTCTTTGGGACGGGAGAGGAAACCGGAGCACCCGGAGGAAACCCACATGGTCACAGAAGGAAGGTGCAAGATCCACCCAGACAGGACCCGAGGTCAGGATCGAATCCAGGTCTCTGGTGCTCTGAGGCAGCAGCTCTACCAGCTGTGCATCTGTATGGTACCAAATCACCAGAGAGGAGAATTTTATAGAGTAGCTTTAAATTTATGATGCTCTGATGCTTACCAGAATGATGCCTGAATTGGGGGGTATAAGCTACAGGGAGAGGTTGGACAGGCTTGGATTATTTCCTCTGGAACACCAGTGTTTGAGGGGAGACCTGATAGAAGGATATAATAGTATGAGAGTAATAGATAAGGTAGTAAGTCAGTAACTTTTTCCCAGAATGGAAATATCAAAAAGTAGAGGGCACAGCTTTAAGGCGAGGGGGGCAAATTTTACAGGAGATGTGTGGGGCCATTTATTTTTACAGAGGGCAGTGTGTGCCTGGAAGCCTGCTGGGGTGGTGGTGGAACCATATATGATAGTGGCATTTAAAAGACATCTGGATAGGAATATTGATATGTAGGGAATGGAGGGATATGGACTATGTGCAGATAGATAAGAGTTGGCCTGGGCATCATGTTCGGCAAGGACATTGCAAACCAAAGAGCCTCTTCCTGTACTGTACAGTAATGTTGTAAAGCCATTGGAGCTGGTTACTGCACTACCTTTGCTATTACCAATTTAATTCTGCAGCATTTGCGTTGAGGAATTGTGAAAATATATAGAGTTTCCTGCTGAGTTCAGGCTCTGTAAAAAAAATTCACACAAGTCAGAAATGAAAATATGAAAATTCAATTTTTTGTGTTGAGGAAATATTGTGAATTGTGCACTGTTTCTTTTTGGCAAATGTCCATTGTTTGAATGGTAGTTAATGGAGTTGTTTATAATAGTATCGTTAGAGGGCACAGCATCTAATTGACACCAACTGTACGTCCATTTTACACACAGGAAGAGAAGAAGTCCTCTTCCAATAGTCCCTCCATAAACATCTTTTAAAGCCATGATGGTTGCCCAACTCATGATACCTTCGCACACAGCTATTCTTATTTTGGGAGCACATTCACATTTGTTTACCTCCAGGTTTACTAGGATCAAAAACTTGAGCCCGATACAATTCCACAATGCTAGGCATTAGGTTTATTATTATCACGTGTATAGAGGTACAGTGAAAAGCTTTGTTTTGTATGCTATCTCCTTAAATCAGATAATACTACGCCTAAATACAATCAAGTCAAACTCGAGTACAATAGATGGAGCAATGGAAAAGATTCCTCCAGATTCTGGGACAGTTTCTTCCCCGCTGTTAAACCATTCTACCACCAACTGGAGAGTGGTCATGACCTACCATCTACCTCATTGGAGATCCCCGGACTGTCTTTTATCAGACTTTATTGGACTTTATCTTGCACTAAACCTTATTCCCTTATCCTGTATCTGTATACTGTGGGCAGTTTGATTGTAATCATGTATTGTCTTTCCGCTGACTGGATAGCAGGCGACAAATAAACTTCTTGCTGTACCTCGGTACACGTGACAATAATAAACTAAACTAAACTAAAGATAGAGTGCAGAATATAGTTCTCAGCATTGTAGCGTGATGGGTCCAGAGACAAAGTCCAATGTCTGAAATGGGGTAGAGGTGAATTGGACAGTACCCTAGCTCTTGGAAGGACTTTTCAGAAGCCTGGTAACAGAAGGGAACAAGCTCTTCCTGAATCTGGTGGTGTTCGCTTTCAAGCTTCATCCCCAATCCCAGCCACATTAAAATATTACATTGAGATGGCCAAAGCCAGATATAGAGGCACTATACCTTAACTGTTTTCCATTCTCTTCTGATTTAAAGTGTTACAGTGCCATTATTTTTGAGTCAGTAACTATCCAATAGTATTTTTTGTTTGTTCATTGTCAAAATTACATCCTTCATAAATGGAATGGGGTTTAGGTTCTAGGAAGGCAAAAAATGTTAAGCTTTTTCCACTGATACATATTTTGCAATGGATACAACCCTTGTTTATATGAAGAGTTTGGTATTGCCTATTCATCCCAAGCAAGACTACCAATTGAACACTGGCAGGTTGTCTAACTGATTAGATCATATTAATTTATCTCATAATGGCCCAATCCCAAGTCACATTTGTTGTTGGAGGGTAAACAGTTTGATAACTGGGGCATTAGAGTGGGGTAGCTACAGGCCTGCTGCCTTACAATGCCAGAGACCCGGGTTTGATCCTGTCTACAGGTGATGTCAGTAGGGAGTTTGTACGTTCTCCCTGTTGCCGCGTGGGTTTTGTCCAGATGCTCCTGTTTCATCCCACACTCCAAATATGTACACATTTGTAGGTTAATTGGCTGCGGTTAAATTTTCCCGAGTGTAAGGATATTTGCTAGTGTACGGGGATCACTGGTTGGCATGGACTCGATAGGCCAAAGGGCCCGTTTCAGTGCCGTATCTTTAAAATCTAAATCTCAAAAGACAATTAATAAATTAATTTGGGATTCTCTCGTTAGCTTCAGTAAATTAAGGAAGAACATCCAGTCTTTATTGTTTAACCATGTAAATGTATCAAATCAGGTCTGGATCCAACTTCCTGTGCTACCCTAGGAGTTATATATCCTGCCCATGTACAGATGGCTATATTTAAGAGGGAGTTAGATGTGGCCCTTGTGGCTAAAGGGATCAGGGGGTATGGAGAGAAGGCAGGTACAAGATACTGAGTTGGATGATCAGCCATGATCATATTGAATGGCGGTGCAGGCTCGAAGGGCCGAATGGCCTACTGCACCTATTTTCTATGTTTCTATGTTTCTATACTGCACATACAGATGCACACATGCAGAATATTGTGTGCACACACATCTGCGTGTTTTTTTGTATTTTGTTGGGACAAATAAGTGTCTTCCTACACCAATTATGGTCACTTTTTTAATGTCATAGCCAAGGAAGCATTTTTTTCATGCAACTGCTTATCTACTAAATAATTCCCCCTGTTGCAATTGTATGCTGTCAAGACTTGCACTTAAAGATTCACTTGGGGGTCAAATGCACCACATTTTACCATCTGGATCAATGAAGTAGAAAGGGAATGCTTATAAAGGCTGTCAGACATGTGGCTCAAATTGTGGTATCATTGCAACCTGGTTTCTGCCATTAATGTTGAAAGAGTATATTTTGATCAGGGGGGTTGTGGGTGGTGGTGGGGAGTTGGGAGAGGACATTGGCGATAGGTGAAGACAATCATGGCACTATAATCAACACGAGCTGAACCCCAATCTTGAGGTAATTATATCTTAATGAACTTCAGCAGCAGGCAGATTATTCTATCATTCCTCTCATTACTCTTCCTCCCACCAGCTGCTCCTGTTGTCTCATCCTTCCCAAAACAAATTGATTCAATTTATTTTGAGACAACTTTTTTTTCCGACCCAGCTATGGTATCCAGTTCAAAAGTTGAACATGAGATACTGATAACTTTGCCATCTATTTAAAAAAAATCCTATTGTATGAAAAACTATCATCATCTTGGAACTTCTCTTAAAATGTACTATTTCGAAGCTTTTAAGGAACAAGTAAACTAAATAAATACTTTAGGCCTGGGTCAGAAGAATTGGTCATTATTCACAGAGCACTTTAACATAGAGGTACTTCATCTGTGCTTTATTTTTATATTGATCTCCTCAAATCTGTATTGGCATCTGTTAAGTGCTTCATCTCAGAATGCAAGTTAGTCTTATGCCTATTAAATAATGTAATTCAGATTAAAGGTTTTAGTAATACGTTGTGAAATTACTTGTATTAACACCGATTTTGTATAAACAGATTGAAACAGTTAAAAGGACAGGTAAAACAAATTCAGATGAATATATTGGTGTTTGCTAATATCACGTGACAGATATTTTGGTTGTTTCTCTGAATTTTACAAAGGGAAAAACAGCTTCTGGATTTTTTCTGATTACAGATGGAAGCCTTGAATAAGATGAAAGCTATCAATAATCTAGTAAAAATTAGCTCCCTGAAGGTGGCAAAGAATAAACTGAAGGATGTGATGCATACCTGCTTAAAACAGCCTGTGTACAAGGAAGCCTTATCTGACATCAAGTCACCACTTGATCCCAGTGTAATCCTGTCTGAACTGAAGTAAGTGCGTTCACTTTTCTATTACATAAGGGAGTCTGGGAAAAAAGTACAGCATTTGAAATAGTTCCAAATGCGCACTGACATAACTAGAATGTCATGAGCTTGTAAACTTCATTCAGACAGTGGGAGGTCCATTCACTCCCACAGATAAGCTGTTCATGAATGCAAAGTGTAGGTTAACTTGTGCAGTAGATGATTGTTGAGGGAAATAACAGGCATAGTTTTTCAATGACTCATTGGGGAAACAGTACCTGCATATTTTGCTGAGTTATTCCGACCAGAAAATAGCAGATCGAGTCAGCTAATCACAACCTAGCCAGCAATTGAGGACTTCAAAGATAGATGCAGAATGCTGGAGTAACTCGGCGGGACTGGCAGCATCTCTGGATATAAGGAATGGGTGACTTTTCAGGTTGAGACCCTTCTTCACTCTGAAGAAGCGTCTCGACCTGAAAAGTCACCCATTCCTTCTATCCAGAGATGCTGTCTGCCCCGCTGAGTTACTCCAGCATTTTGTGCCCAACTTTGGTGTAAACCAGCATCTGCAGTTCCCTCCTACACAATTGAGGACTTCATTTGGTCTCGGCTTTAAAATGTTCAAAAGTGATTAGTGATCTAACACTAACATCCTTCAGCATCAACATAAAACAAAAGATAAAGGATCATAAAAAGTTCAAGGAAAGAGTGTGTAGCTGAGCTTTTATATGGTAAAACAAATGAGTAAAGTGCGCAGTGTACACATGTACATTTATTTTTTGTTTCTAGCAATACATTGCTACTGAAAATGAGATTAAATTCAATCGCCTTCTTTTGAAGTCATTTGAAAATAATATTTTGTTGAGTGGTTAGTCATGCTCTGGTAAGAATACAAATATTTCATAATAACCCACTTAGAATCAGCTCAGTTCCTGATTTTCGCTACGTGAACTGATCTTGCCTTGCTAGACAGCCGAAGTTCAGAAGCATTATTTTGTTGATTACAATGCAAGTGCCTCATAAAGGAGAGTGGATGCCAACTTCAGGCTTTTTTACCAAAATTTTTGTAATCAATTATTTACAAAAATGCTATTTACAATACAAAACGATACAAACAAACCCACCACCACCACAGAACGAATATTCTCAAATTACTATTTCCCCATCCTTACTGAGGATACTTCCCACCCCCCGCAGTGCCCAACAGTCCCGGAAGTCCACAGGGCGCCCGTGGACAGCACGTGGTCCTTTTCTAGTACCACCCGGGCGTGGACGTAACCCTGGAAACAACTTCAGGCTTGGTGTTACAAACAAGGAGTTAGTGCAGAGGGTTGGGGTGGGAAGTCGTATTATCTGTTGCAAAACATGTATCAGTGGAAAAAGCGGAACAATTTTTGCCTTCCTAGAGCTTGAAAGCCATTCCATGTATTGAGGGTGGAAATATGCAGTATAATCAATTCTTAATGTCAGACTAACATCACAGCAATAAATCTATATTTTGAATGAATGTTAACCCTATACTGAAAAATAGATGATCAAATTTCAAATACAGTCATTCATAGCAGATTCATTGCAAATGTATTGCAGTATTAACATTTTAGCAATTAATTTTGGTATTAATATGATCTTCCTTGACTTTAATAGTGTAGACAAATGTAAGTACATGGATTCCAAAATGAAGCCTCTTTGGATTCTATACAACAATAAGATGTTGGGAGGAGACCCTGTGGGAATTATCTTCAAAAATGGCGATGGTAAGCTTTTTCAGTTTAATGCCTCAAAAAAAGATGTAATAATGACATGTACCTTTGCGATATGTGGAAATCATTACAGTGAAATAACATGTTCAATGTGACATTTAAATCATGAAAAGAAGGGGATGGTGGGAAAGTAAATTCCACTGGATATAAAGTGATTTTTAATTAGTTCTTTAGCACATTCCACTATTACTCTGGAAATAATGCCACACAGTAGGGAGAATAATGTCTCCCATTAGGGCACAGTGGAACTGCCGCTCACAGCACCACAGACCTGCATTCGATCCTGACTACAGGTGCGGTCTCTGCGGAGTTTGTACATTCTCCCTGTGACCGTGTGGGTTTTCTCCAGGTGTTCCGGTTTCCTCCCACATTCCAAAAGACGTGCAGGTTTGTAGGATTATTGGCTACTGTAAATTGCCCCCCGGTGTGTAGGAGATAAAATGGGATAACATAGAATTGGTGTAAGGGCAATATAGAATTGGTGTAAGGGCGGTCGATGGTCAGTGTAGACACGGTAGGCCGAAGGGCCTGTTTCCAAGCTGTTTCTCTTGAAAATATCTCTAAACTAAAGAAAGCTTAATGTCTAAGAAGGAACTGCAGATGCTGGAAGATCGAAGGTAGACAAAAGTGCTGGAGAAATTCAGAGGGTGCGGCAGCATCTATGGAGCGAAGGAAATAGGCAACGTTTTGGGCCAAAACCCTTCATCAGATCAAAGCTTAATGTCTTCCCACGACAAGTGGTATCATAATTGTCCTGGTCGGTTTTGGGGTGGCGACCATTTTTGGATTTGAGTTTAATCAGCACAGTACGTATGAGCGACCAAATAGTTGAGCTTTTAGTGAGCAAGTTAATCTGCTGCCACCTTTTCTGTGGCTGTCTCCATGCATTGCAAGTGAGAAACAGGTAGATTACTGTTGTCAATTACTCCTACTCCAAGCTTGATAGTTCACACAATTAAAGTACTTCCAATCAAACTTTGAGATTTTTAGGTAAGGTCTAAGCAAACTTTAAAGTTCGGCACAGTGACGCAGCAGTAGAGATGCTGCCTTACAGCTCCAGAGACCCGGGTTTCATCCTGGCTACAGTTGCTGTCCATATGGAGTTTGTATATTCTCCCTGGGACCGTGTGGGGTTTCTCTGGGTGCTTAGGTTTCCTCCCATGTCCCAAAGACTTCCAGGTTTACAGATTAATTGGTTTCTGTAAATTGTCCCTATTGTGTAGGATAGAAATAGAGTACAGGTGATCATTGGTCAGTTCGGACTCGGTGGGTCGAAGGGCCTGTTTCCACGCTGTATCTCCCAGCTAAACTAAAAAGCCCAACACTACGATCCAAAGTTGAGTTTATTAACATGTGTGATTTATTCCAGTGTGTATGGATATATAAAATATCGTGAGTAACTGTACGCTGAATGTGTTCAGTAGGATAAGTCTGCATAACCATCCAATTACAGCATGTACCTCCCATTTATTTTAACCATGCTGAATCAACTTTATTTTAGAACAGGGACTTGGGAGTCTAGATATAGTTATTGTGTGCATATAAAGTTTGTATCGGGCACACACATACATTTGTTTGATTATCACATCAGACTTTGATCTCAGTTTGTGGACCATTCTTCTGTAAAAGGTTAGCAGCATTGTGACTTCTATGCTTACTGGTTTGCATTGTTGATCTAGAATGGAAAAGGCACACTTGGGCAGTACAGCTGGATATAATAAAGGCTATTTGGTTTTGTTTTAGCATTGTTAAGATTAATGTTTGGTTCAAACGCAGAAGGAAAGCAAAAACCTATTGAATCTGTTGTTAATGAAATGCAGCAGTGACCTCTTCTGGTCAGAAACTGAATCCTTTTTTTCTGTTAAGTAGTTTAGTTTAGAGATACAATGCGGAAACAGGCCCTTCGGCCCATCGAGTCTGAGTCGACTAATGATCACCTGTACACTGGTTCTATGTTACCCCAGTTTTGCATCCTACACACGATTTACAGAAATGAATTAACCAACCAACCTGTACATTTGGATGTACACAAAAATGCTGGAGAAACTCAGCGGGTGCAGCAGCATCTATGAAGCGAAGGAAATAGGCAACGTTTCGGGCCGAAACCCTTCTTCAGATTGTGTTGTGAGAGGAAATTTGGATTGTGAGAGGAAATCAGTGCACCCAGTGAAAACGTCAAAAACTCTGTACAATAGCACCCATTGTCAGAATTGAACCTGGGTCTCTGGCACTGCAAGACAGTGACCCTACCACTGCAGCACTGTGCTGTTGTGTGAATAATGAGTTGGTTGCTTATTATTCATGAAGCACAAAACTCATTTGATTGTGTTTTTTAGCCATATACTGACAAGGCAGCGTCTAACATTAAGAAAGACTTGGATATATATATAGTAGACAAAAATGCTGGAGAAATTCAGCGGGTGAGGCAGCATCTATGGAGCGAAGGAAATAGGCAACGTTTCGGGTCGAGACCCTTCTTCAGGTGTATATATGGTGTTTTTCTCTTTTCCAAATTACTTTATAGCTAGTATGTGATGGCTGGCAGTGGGACTTTGGTGAGCATATTGCCCAAGAGGCCATGGTTGGAGTGCCCTCATGGGAGGCATGAGGGAAGCATCAATGTCCTGAACCTGTTTGTGAGGTGATCTTTCATTGGATTGGATAGACAATGGTCCAACAGCCCGCTGTTGCTCAGATCGCTCCAATATTGTTTCAAGCAGATCTGGGGCTTGGTGGCTCCTCTACCCATTTGTTGCAAGATACATCCTCTATCCAGAACGTTCACCTTTCCTGAGGGGTCATTTCCTGTGCACTGCCCTCCCTCCTGATCATCACCATCTTTGCCTAAACGGGGTTACAAAGAATCTTGGGCAACACCTTTGTTCAGTAATCACTTTGCAGGCCTAACCTCTGCATGGGGTGTGAACACAGCATAGTGTGTGAGATTTTAATGGAAGTGCGAGTTTGTGCCTCTCCATAGTTTGGGGATTCGCAATTCCGGCCGCACCCTCCCCGCCAATTCCCTCGGGGCTCTCTGAAGACAGCTCTTAACAGGTGTCCTGACAACCCTCCCACATACTGCCCAACAGACAAATGAGATTCACCTCACTGGATAGATGATAAAATAACAATCACACAGTGGATAGAGTCATACAGCATGGAAACAGGCCCTTCAGCCCAACTTGCCCACACTGACCAACATGTCCCATCTATACTTGTCCCACCTGCCTGCGTTTGGCCCATATCCCTCTAAACTGGTCATATCCATGTACCTGTCTAATTGTTTCGTGAATTGCCTCAATTATCTCCTCTGGCATCTCATTCCCTATACCCACCACCCTATCTGCGGAAAAAGTTACCTCTCAGATTCCTATTAAATCTTTCCCCCTTCACCTTAAACCTATGTCCTCTGGTTCTCGATTCCCCCACTCTAGGCAAGAGACTCTGTGTGCCTACCCGATCTATTCGTCTCATGATTTTATACACCTCTATAAGATCAAGGATAGAATTGAGCTAGTGCAGGGAAACCCAAAAACATGTCCATTAGTGGAAGAGTTATTTTCAATATGTAACTCAAAGCTGATGGAATACTTCGTTGTTGAACCAGATCGGTGGAACGCAAATGTGCAAAAATTCTGCTGAGGTTTCACGGTACTTTGGTCAGACCACACTGGGAGTGCAGCTCCACATCACAGAAGATATGCATATGTTGGAAGGGGTACAGAGAAAAGAAACAGCACTGATCACTGTTGCAAAGGGCATGAACTGAGAGGGAAAGATTAGAGAAATCTGAGCTGTACAGTACAGAAAGAAAGTGGTTAAGGGAGGAGGGGAACTCATTTAGATAACTTCAAAGTGAACCAGTGAGGAAGGAACGGAAGACTTAAATGAAAACTGGTGAAACACAATTTTAAACGTTTAAACAGGAAGCACTTCGCTGTGACATGGTGCATATTTGAAAACTGCTTGAAGTGTCTGAGTTAGTGTCATATGTTATTTGCAAAGTCGATTTGGCTTTTCCCTCTATCTACTTTCAACCCTGTCTCATCTTTCTGCATCCACCATATGATGCCAACACCTTTACCCTCACCACCATCCCTCAATTCTTTCTTCCTGCCTCCTCCATATCCTTGCCTCTCCTGTCTTGCTGTTTTCTGACTGTCCTCTCAGGGGAATTAGAACAACTGTAGCTATAAAGTTACAGTGGCACACCTGGTAGAGCCGCTGACTCACGCACCAGAGACCCAGGTTCGATCCTGACCTCGGGTGCTGTGTGGAGTGTGCAGCATGTTCACCCTGTGTTTCTTCCGGGTGCTCCGGTTCCCTCCCTCATCCCAAAGACGTGCAAATTTGTTGGTCAATTGTTCTCTTAAATGTCTCCTAATGTAAAGAGTGGACAAGAAAGTGGGATAACAGAACTAACATGAATAGGTGATCAATGGTCAGCATGGACTCGGTGGGCCAAAGGTCCCATTTTCATGCTGTATCTCCAAACGAAATCAGGACCAAACTGCATTACAGTTCCACATTATAAAGATTATTTTGTTTTAACCTACAAATGCAAATTTACCATTGTGGAAGTAATTTGGTAAATCATAACTAGATAATACCAAACACCAAAACCAGACAAAAAAAAACTACGGCAAATGCAATAAATTTCAATCATGAAGTTCAGTGGCAAGAAGATACAGAAAGGAGAAAGATTCAGGAACAGTGAGTAGAATTGATGAGTCACGGTGTCAAAGGTTATGGGGAGAAGTCGGGAGAATGGGGTTGAGAGGGAAAGAAGGATCACCCATGATTGAATGACTGAGTAGAATTGATGGCCGAACAGCCTCATTCTGCTCCTATGACTTATGAACTTCGAAGATTTGAGCAGCATTTTGAATGTAAAGATGGTTCAATATATAGTTTTTCAAAATTACAACATTACCAATTTACACATTATATTTTTAGTCTTGCTGCAAATGTTTAAACCTCAGGCTCTGTGCTTTAATAATCGCTCACAATTGGCATTTCTTCCCCTATTCTAGTGCTCTGTGAAGGCAGGCCTTTTGGAATGTATTCAAAGCTGTTCAATGCTTTTATTGTGAAGGAATATTTGAAGACACCATTCTAACTATCTGCTAATCTAATTTATGCATTTTTTCCCCACTCATGATTGAATGCATTTAAATGGAAGAAACTTCAGCATTTTGTATGTACTTGAAAGGCTGAAGGGAGCTCGTGCAAGATTGTGTGTGTGTATTATTTATATATATATATCTATGAATAAGATGGATCATATAGCTTGTGAGGACTTGTTAGAGTGAATGGAGATTCATGTTACCCAGCTGTATAATAGGATCAAGGCTCCATCTTAAGCTGATACTTCAGCTAAATTAACTAATGCAAAATGTATTTCTGTTCTCAGCCAAATTCATGTGGTGAATTTTAAATGACCATGTAATTCTAATATGTTTATATCTCAAAACATATGAGGCAAAGCTGGAGCTTTAGGATTCAATACACATGATGTTAAAGTGGTGGTTTCCAACAGCAGGTCGAACATGCATGAACTTGAGTATCATAGTTTCAGACTTTTCAGGCTGCAGACAGTCGTAAATCGCCATTGCGAGGCTCAAAAGTGGTTCACCACTTGTCTCACTGTCAGCCCAAGAAGAATCTGGGAAGCTCTGTTGTGCAATTCCAAATCCAGAAGTTGTATCAAAGCAACAATGGAGAAATGCCTAATTAGGTGGATTTCAATAAGATGAGCGGCAGACTCACTGGCATATTTATAGAATTAAGGAACTGCAGGTGCTGGTTTACAAAGAAAAAGTGACTCGGTGGGTTACGCCAGCACTGTCTTCATTTGTGTAGTTGATAGCACCAACCAATTGGATTGTAAAAGCAAAATAATAGTTTAGAACTGAGAAATGGATAGTGTGGATGTTTCTCTATCTCTCTTTCCCCATTCACTTTTGTTTTTACCTAAATGATTGAGAAACAGCAGGCAGGTGAGACCAGTGCAGGTGGGAGATGTTGGCCTGTGCGGGCAAGTTGGGCCGAGGGGCCTGTTTCCACTCTGTATGGCTCGATCTTATTGTATCAGTATTGGTGGTTAGTTGGCAGAACAGACAAAAGAGAATCCAACTAAGTGGATACAAAATGTTTGCTTTTCTCATTTGGGAGTAGAATGGAGGTGAAAAAGAGAACTGATTTGTTGCTTTACCTGCATTTTTGTTGGCTTCCTCACTGCCACCCACTTCCCCAGGAAATTTTTTGAAATCGCTGTTGATTCTTTTTTTGCACAGTAACACCATGTGAAGCAAGCTGTCAGATGATTTGCTGCGGTCACAGTGACATGACGTGCAGAATCCTGTGATTGAGAATCCAGGAATTCAACCAAAACTCTGTGTGGGCTTAGAAATTATTTTTGAAGAAGCAGAATTTAATCATTGTACAGACTTTGTGCTTCTTCAGTTTTGCTGTTGCAGAAGCATAGTTTGGTCATAAGACTTGGCTGCCTTGACACACTCAATCCCACATCTTTAAACTAAATTTCAGTTTACCCTGAATAGACAAAAAAATGCTGGAGTAACTCAGCGGGAACGGCAGGATCTCTGGAGAGAAGGAATGGGTGACGTTTCTGGTTGACATCCTTCTCCAGACTGAGAAACATCAACCATTCCTTCTCTCCAGAGATGCTGCCTGTCTCGGTGAGTTACTCCAGCATTTTGTGTCTATCTTCGGTGCAAACCAGCATCTGCGGCTCCTTCCTACACATACTCAGCTTACCCTAGGCTGGTTTGCAAGTATAGGTTGGACGTTTTGCAATGAAAACTAGCAATATCTTTTATTAACATGAAGGAAAGATGACTATTCTTGCTGGGGCAAATCACAAACTTCCGGAAGTACTCAGTGAATCAGGCAGCATCTGTGTAGGACAATGTTTCAAGTCGGAACCTTTCGTCCTTCACATAGATGGCTCTGGACCTGAAACATCTGCCTATTCCCTCCACAGATGCTGCCTGGGCTGCTGAATTCATCCAGCACTTTGTGGTTTTTTTCCCTCAAGTTCCATCATCTGCAGTTCCTTATCTCTCCAATATCTAGCTTGATAGATGTTGAAACGCTTTAATAGTCACCTTTTGCCAATTGTATAAATTACACTCCAGACACTTGATTCGACGAGAAGCAATCTTGAGGAATTGTATGAGAAAAATTAAGTGAACTGTGGAACAAAGCGCAGTGATGTCAAATCTGCTTTGCTAATATCCAAGGCAGCCGTGCTTCACCATTTTGTCCTCGCGGGGATAATTACCAAAGCTTAGTTAGCCCAAGCCAAGTTCCTGGTCAGTACTCAAAGACTAAAAGTAGCACACATTATCGACACATGTAATTAGCCATCTGTTCAATTGTTCAGGAATTAAACTGCTGAGATTGAAATAGAGGGCAGTTCTTGTTATAATGACACATTTATTAGTAGTTTGCCAGTGTTGCATTGGTACTGGGAATAGCCCAACTCCATACAGGAAGGTGCCACACAAATATTGAACAAGGAATTAGAACAGTTAAGTCAATAAACATCAATCAAATGCAGTGAAATGTGGTTCTTAAGCAACCATGATATTATGTATCTTGTTGCTTAAGTTGGTGAACACAGTGTTGACACAAGTAACCTTAACTGATCAAATTTTGCGTAAAACGCTGTGTTGGAGTGACTCAACGGGTCAGTACTCAATGTAGAAACAAGGAATTGTAGATACTGGTTTACACAAAAGGACAAAGTGCTGGAGTAACTCAGCGGGTCAGACAGCATCTGTGGAGAACATGGGACAGATGACGTTTCTGGTCAAGGCCCACTAGCGTGAGCTAAGGGTGTAAACTAGTTATCAATTTGCTAATCTGTCTACATTTATTTTAAAAATCCGGGTTTGCTGCAGATTTTGTCACACAAGGTGTTAGGTAACTTGGTCCAGAACCAGGGGGTCACAGTTTAAGAATAAGATGGTAGGCCATTTAGGACTGAGATGAAGTTTTTTTTCACCCAGAGTGTGGAATTCTCTGCCACACAAGGCAGTGGGGGCCAATTCACTGGATGTTTTCAAGAAATGGTTAGATTTAGCTCTTAGGGCTAAAGGAATCAATGGATATGGGGAAAAATCAGAAACGGGATACTGATTTTAGATGATCAGCCATGATCATATTGAATGTGCTGGTTCGAAGGTCCAAATGGCCTACTGCTGCACCTGTGTTGCTATTTCACATGTTCGATGAAAGGGACAATTTTCTTATTGGAAAGGAGCAAATATTTCCCTAATCTGAGTCGCTGGTTGTTATTGAATTTTGTGAGTGTTGAATTCGTGAGCATTCATGGTGGACAGATTACTTGTTCTGGCAGCACAATAGTGAACACCTGCCCAATTTACCCTTATTGAGGAGCAGAAACGTGTATTCGGAATGACATACATAAATTGCTTCTTGCAAAGACTCTACCTTCATTTCCCCTCAGTTAACAAAGGATCAATGGTTAATGGTTTTCAACTCATTTTGCTTACTCTACGATTGATTGAAGATATAAACTCAAACCTTAAAGTGTAGTACTTCTTGCAAGTGGAATTTGCTGCCTGTTTTGCTAAAACTACCTTTGGCAGTATCCCAGCTTTCACTTCTGAAGTCTGACAGACCATCCATAATGTTTACGAACAGTCTGATTCAGTCATGAATATTTCCAAAGGACTGGTTCATTAAAGTTGAGACACCCACCTGCAATAAAAAAATATGTGCACCCTCCATGGCATTTAAAGTAAGTGAATTTGACCAGCTTGATGTTCAACAAGCTAAATGCATATCAACGCATATTCCGTTTGGGTAGCTTGCTACCCAACAATATGAACAGTGAATTCTCCAATTGTAGGTAAACAGCCCCCACCCCTTCCCCCCCCCCCCCCTCTCTTCAATGTGACCCACCTGTGTGTACACCACTTCTCCCCTAACCCACCCCACTGCCGCATCGCCTCCACCTTGTATCTCTTCCTGTCTGCATTTCTCTCTTCTTATCCTACACCCTATTGTCTCCTTATCTGGTAGACACAAAAAGCTGGCATAATTCAGAGCGGGACAGGCAGCATCTCTGGAGAGAAGGAATGGGTGAGACCCTTCTTCAGATTCTTGCTGAAGCTTTTTGTGTCGATCTTTGGGTTAAACCAGCATCTGCAGTTCCATCCTACACATGTCTCCTTATCTGTATCTTTTGTTAATCCACATGACAATCAAATCTCCTCACCTATATCACTAGCCAGGCTTTGTCCTGCCTGTTTTTTTCCAGCTTCCTCCCCTCTACTACAATCAATCTGAAGAAGGGTCCCGACCCAAAACATCAACTATCCAGATCCTGCAGAAACGCTGCCTGGCCCGCTGAGTTACTCCAGCACTGTGTTTTTGTTTTGTAAACCAGCATCTGCAGTTCCTTGTATCTTCATTATTGAGTACTTTTGACATAATTCCTTCCGTAATCACCTAACAGTTTTAGATTTGCCTGCTATTATTAATGGAGCATATCGAAACAAGGAAAAATGCAAAAAGTGCTGATTTATAATAGAGATATTATATTTCATTAAACCATCGCTTTAAAACGATTTGAAATTTAAAAAACTACCGTGGCATGCTCATGGCATTATAGTCGTATTGTGCATGCAGAGTTTCTAAAAAAAAGTGTATTAATCTACAGATGTACAGTAAGTTTTTGCATTACTTCTGTTCTCAGATCTGCGACAGGACATGCTGGCTCTGCAAATTCTGCACTTGATGGACTTGCTGTGGAAGGAGGCAGGCTTGGACCTCAGGTAGGCCTCCCACAGTTCACTTCCTTCAGCTGCCTTTCAACTGGCATAAGTTTACAAACCAGACTGTGACAGTGTGTGCGTGAACGTTTCCACTTATTCCATCTGAAAATTTGAAGCACATGGAAAGGAAAGCACCGAGCGGAAAAAGGAGACAGATTAGGCCTCAAGGCATAGTTAGCTTAGAAGAGTGCATATGGGTTCATTATGTGGGACCCTCGTCTTAACTTTGATGTGTTCACGGAGTTGGAGCATGCTTTTTCTTGAAGATGATGTTACAGCCAGTACACTTTGGTGCATTCTTCCAGAATTTAGTTCATCCACAACAAAGCAATCTTGAGTGCCGTTGATTTAAGATTTTTTGTGAGTAATTGGGATAATTTGAAAAGCAGTAGAATAACTATTTAAAAGTCAAATCACCCATGCTATGGTGCACTTTGGCTCTGTAGCTTGTTTGTGGTCTGAAGTGTAGGCTTTTGAGACAAAGAAGAATGGGTCTGTTTAATGCAAAAGGCACTTTTGGATGCAGCTAGTGCTATAAATTTCAGTCATCGAACATAATAGCATTGCTAATGGAAGCATCAGTAAATCATTTTAAAACGTGGCTCAAGGAAGGAAAAGGACATCTTATTGCCAAGAATTGCTTGTAGATCTGTCAGTCATTTGTACCAAATCTACAGAATTTCAGCAATCAAATTGTTGATTAAAAGGGGCAGGATGAGATGGACTACACCCCGAGGACATGTCCTCAACTTGACTCCTGTCAAGCTGCCTTTCCAACCAGGATGTTTTTCTCCCCTTGCGGTGACCCCATTGACCCCTGGGTCTACGGAACCTTTCATCGCAGTTTGCCTTCAGAGGGGAAGTGGTTGGAGGTGTGCCCAGCAGAGTTGTAAGGAGGGCAAGTTAAAATGCTCTGGCATGGTGCCAACCGACCCTTTGAACCTCTTGCACAGATGGGCTTCAATTGTTATTCTATGATGAGATGAGCTTCCCACTTTCAATAAGGCAGACATTAATTGGTCACAATAGTGTTATTGCCTTCCTTATCCCTCCCCTAATCTTCCACAACTAGACAGATTATTTCTGGAATAGAAATAAAACATACAATTTATAAAACGTAATAAAATGCATTGTCTTTAATAATTATTAATTTTACTCGAGCACTGTTTAATTCCTGACAAATATTTTAGAATAAATAGAAGGTAGACAAAAATGCTGGAGAAACTCAGCGGGTGAGGCAGCATCTATGGAGCGAAGGAAATAGGCAACGTTTCGGGCCGAAACTCTTCTTCGGACTCTTTTCCAGTCAGTGTAGTGGGGGGAAATCAAGAGAGTGTGAAGGAACTGCAGATGCTGGTTTAAACCGAAGATAGACACACAATGCTGGAGTAACTCAGTGGGACATGCAGCATCTCTGGAGAGAAGGAATGGGACCTGAAGAAGGGTCTCGACTCAAAACGTCACCCATTCCTTCTCTCCAGAGATGCTGCCTGTCCTGCTGAGTTACTCCAGCATTTTGTGTCTATCTTCGAAGTGAATGAGGTGTTGTTTCTAGCAACCTGATGTAAATCTCTCATTCTCTGTATTGTCCAATTTTGAAATAAAAAGGAACTGTAGATACTGGTTTATACCAAAGATAGACACAAATTGCTGTCGTAATTCAGCGGGTCAGGTAGCATGTCTGTAGAAAATGGATAGGTGACATTTTGGGTCAGGATCCTTCTTCGGTCTGAGTTACACCAGCATTTTGTGTCTATCTTTGTCCTATATTAAATAGTTTAAACTGGAATTATTTACTGCAAACTGGGCAGCCAATGTGCACCTTGGCATTGATCTTTATAAATGCAAAAATATGCAAATGCCACGTAAGACAGACTCAGAGGTTTTAAAGCACCTATGTTGGCTATTGATAACCCAGCTAACATTCAGACACCAGCAATGCATTTGTTTAAGAAGGAACTGCAGATGCAGGAAAATCGATGGTAGACAAAAATGCTGGAGAAACTCAGCGGGTGAAGCAGCATCTATGGAGCGAAGGAAATAGGCAACGTTTCGGGTCGAAGAAGGGTTTCGGTCGGAAGAAGGGTTTCGACACGAAACGTTGTCTATTTCCTTCGCTCCATAGATGCTGCTTCACCCGCTGAGTTTCTCCAGCATTTTTGTCTACCAGCAATGCATTCGGTTTCTGAACAGGCACATGGAACTTGTTAAAACATGAGCAGATAACGGTAAACAGTGCTCGCCAAAATAGGTATTTGGTACTCCGGGTTTTAATTGTATTTTGCTCTAAACTGAGAGAAGCCACAGAAGTATTTATGTGCCAGGGAAAAATAGATAATCTCCTCAGCATCTGGATTCTGTAGACTTTCTTGGCTTTGGTGCGGATTTTTAATTCTGAATGTGCGCTGCCTGGGAGACAATGCAGCGCCATCTGTTGATCTTTTGTGGAAATCTACCAAATGTTCCAAATTTAGCCAAATTCCAGAGAGAAAAATTCTTTGGGTTTTTATTTATGAGAGTTTTCCATCAGAGTTTATGCAGTAAAAGCAAATCGAGAAGAACTTGCCCGTAAAAATGACCTGATAATACAAAAGGATGTTTTGTCCTTGAAGCAGAGCTTCATCATCAGTTCTTCCTTACAAAATCCCACCTTCTGTTTAGGTGTTGTTTGATGTTACTGTTTGTTGAAAGATTACATTTTAAGACAACTATTAAACAGGCTCTCTTCATCAGTGCAAGTATGTTTGTGAAATTCTCACAGCACAGTGGCGCAGCTAGTAGATCCACTGTCCTCGCAGCTCCAGACACCCAGGTTCAATCCTGACCTCGGGTGCTCCATATGTATAGAGTTTACATATTTCTCCCTGTAACCTCATGAGTTTCTTCTTTTGGTACTCTGGTTTCCTTCCACACCCCAAAAATGTGCAGGTTAATGGATTAATTGACCACTGTAAAATGCTCAGAATGCAAGGTTGAGTGGTGAAATTTGTGGAGTGTCGATGAGAATGTGGGAAGAATTGTTTTAATAAGTAGGATTCTTGTAGGATTAGCATAAATGGGAGCTTGATGATTGGCATGGACTGGGTGGGACAAAGAGTCCGTTTCTGTTCTCGATGACTACAAAATAAAATTAACCTCTCTTTATCATCAATGTAGGCTTTGTGTGTTTCTTTTTTCAGAATTGTGCCTTATGGCTGCCTTGCAACGGGAGATAAATCTGGTATAATTCAGGTGGTTTCTGCTTCAGAAACAATAGCCAATATACAACTGAACAACAGTAATGTTGCTGCTACTGCTGCCTTCAACAAAGATGCTTTGCTGAACTGGATTAAAGAGAAGAATTCTCCGTAAGTTTTCATTCTTTGTTGCTGTGGCCAGCAAGCCTTTAGATTATTAAGATTCAGATTCAGATTCAACTTTATTGTCATTGTGCAGTGTACAGTACAGAGACAACGAAATGCAGTTAGCATCTCCCTAGAAGAGCGACATAAATATGAGCAATAAATAAATCTATTTACGTGCATACAGTCATAGTAATTTTTCCTGGTGGGAGGAGTGTCCAGGGGGGGGGGGGGGGGGGCGATTGGCAGTCACCGAGGTACAGTGTTGAGTAGTGTAACCGCTGCAGGGAAGAAGCTGTTCCTGGACCTGCTGGTCCGGCAACGGAGAGACCTGTAGCGCCTCCCGGATGGTAGGAGGGTAAACAGTCTGTGGTTGGGGAGAGAGCAGTCCTTGGCGATGCTGAGCGCCCTTCGCAGACAACGCTTGCTTTGGACGGACTCAATGGAGGGGAGTGAGGAACTGGTGATGCGTTGGGAAATTTTCACCACCTTCTGCAGTGCTTTCCGGTCGGAGACAGAGCAGTTGCCATACCATACAGTTGGTAAGGATACTCTCGATGGTGCAGCGGTAGAAGTTCACCGGAATCTGAGGAGACAGATGGACCTTCTTTAGTATCCTCAGGAAGAAGAGACGCTGGTGAGCCTTCTTGACCAGAGTTGAGGTATTGTGGGTCCAAGAGAGGTCATCAGAGATGTTGACCCCCCAGGAACCTGAAGCTGGAAACACGTTCCACCTCCATCCCGTTAATGTGGATGGGGTTGTGCGTGCCGCCCCTAGACTCCCTGAAGTCTACAATGAGCACCTTGGTCTTCTTGGAGTTAAGGGCCAGTTTGTTGTCAGTGCACCATGCTGCTAGGAGCTGGACCTCCTCCCTATAGGCCGACTCATCGTTGTTGCTGATGAGGCCATTCACCGTTGTGTCATCTGCATACTTGATGATGGTGTTAGTACCATGTACAGGTGTGCAGTCGTAGGTGAAGAGGGAGTAGAGGAGGGGGCTCAGCACACAGCCCTGTGGAACGTACTTGTCTAACCTAACGGACTGGGGTCTGTTGGTTAGAAAGTCCAGTATCCAGTTGCAGAGGGAGGGGTCGATGCCCAGGTCACCGAGTTTGGTGATCAGCTTAGAGGGTATGATGGTGTTGAATGCTGAGCTGTAATCGATGAACAGCATTCTTACGTAAGTGTCTCTGTTGTCGAGGTGGGAGAGGGCGGAGTGAAGTGCCGTTGAGATGGCATCCTCCGTACTCCTGTTCTTGCAGTAGGCAAACTGATAGGGATCCAATGTGGGGGGTAGGCAGCCTTTGAGGTGTGCCAGGACCAGCCTCTCGAAGCACTTGGTGATGATGGGAGTAAGTGCAACTGGGCGGAAGTCGTTGAGGCTCGCCGCAGTGGTGTGTTTTGGCACCGGCACGATGGAGGTGGTTTTAAGGCACGTGGGCACAACTGCTTGGGCAAGTGACAGGTTGAAGATGTCAGTCCAGATGTCTGTCAGCTGCGCAGCACAGGCCCTGAGGACGCGCCCGGGGATGCCGTCAGGGCCAGCAGCCTTACGTTCATTAGTCCTACTCAGTGCCACGTACACGTCATAGGGGGCGAGTGTGAGGGGCTGGTGATCGGCAGGGAGCACCGCCTTGATGGCCATCTCTAGATTGTCCCTGTCAAAGCGGCCATAGAAGTGGTTAAGCTCTTCAAGGAAGGAGGCGTTGCTGGATGTGGGGGTGGTTGGTGGGTCTAAAGTCTGTGGTGGCCTGGATGCCTTGCCACATGCGTCGGGGGTCGGAGTTGTTGTTGAAGTGCTCCTCAATCCTGAGCTTATGGCAGTGCTTGGCCTTCTTGATGCCCCTCTTCAGGTTAGCCTTGGATGAACTATAGGCTCGGGCATCGCCTGATCTGAAAGCGGTGTCCCGTGCTTTCAGCAGTAGCCTGACCTCGCTGTTCATCCATGGCTTCTGATTCGGGAATATGGTCACCCGTTTGAGGGAGGTGACACTGTTGATGGTGGAGTTTATAAAGTCCAGAACAGAGGATGTATAGGAGTCAATGTCCGTGTGGGAGTCAAGGGTGGCCTGGGCTGCAAACGCCTTCCAGTCAGTGTTTCCAAAACACTGCTGAAGTGTGGAGTCCCCCTCCTCTGACCCGTCTGATGAGTGGGGAGTACTTTGGGAGCAGGAACAATGAGAGGTGATCAGACTGTCCAAGGTGGGGGAGGGGGACGGCTTTGTAAGCTTCAGCCATGTTTGTGTAAACTTTGTCCAGTGTCTTGTCTTCTCTAGTGGCGAAGGAGACATGTTGGTGGAATTTGGGGTGTACAGTCTTCAGGTTGGAGTGATTGAAGTCACCCGCAACAATGAAGGCTGCCTCGGGGTTGTGAGTCTGTTGTTTGCTAATGGCAGTATGAAGATCTTTCATTGCAAGCTTGGCATTAGCATCAGGAGGAATACCGGCTGCAGTCACAACAGTGGAGGTAAACTCTCTGGGCAGATAGAACGGTCTGCATCTAACCAAGAGGAACTCTAGGTTAGCTGAGCAGTGACTCTCGATGATGGTGGTGTCCGTGCACCATGCTTTATTTACATAAATGCACAGACCCCCACCTCTGGTCTTACCGGAGTCTGTTGTCCTGTCCGCTCGGAGTAAATGCCACCCTGTTAGCTGGATGGCGCTGTCAGGAACGTCAGTGTTGAGCCAAGTTTCAGTGAAGATCGAGATGCTGCAGCTAACAACATCATTTTTGGCATTGACATTGTGGGCTGTAGGGTCTGTTCCTCTGGTGTGCTGTTTTATGTTCTATCATTTGTCTATGTGCATTATTCAATACCTGCTCACTTTTTTGCATTAGTTTACTTCTTTTTCTTCCTGCAAAATGTCCTTACTGAACATCCACTAACCTCTTTTAAGAAAAATATTGTCCCGCACATCTCCTTTAAACTTTGCCACTCTCACCTTAAAGCTGTGCCCTCTAGTTTTTTCATACTTCCACCTTGGAGAAAAAAGTTCAGACTCTCTACGTTTCCCAACTTTATATACATCCATCGGATTTCTTCGGCACTCCGGACGAAACAATCCAAGCCTCCTCTCCTTGTAGCTAATGCCCCCTATTTGTGTTAGCATTCGGGTAAACCTCGTTTGCACCCTCTCCAAAGCTTCCCCATCCTTCCTGTAATGGGAATCAGAACTTCATGTAATACTCGAAATATGGCCTAACCAATGTCTTATGGAGCTGCATCATGACTTCCTGACTCTTGTATTCAATCCCGTGACAAATGAAGGCTAGTATACCATATAGAAAATAGGTGCAGGAGGAGGCCATTCAGCCCTTCGAGCCAGCACCGCCATTCATTGTGATCATGGCTGATCGTCCCCAATATAGAAACATAGAAAATGGTGCAGGAGGAATGAAATGAAAGGTGCAGGGAACTATGAAATTCGTCCCCAAGATCCATCTGTACATCGAACTGTGATATTACCTGGTGATTTAAAGGTCATTGTAACTTACATAAAAGGAGGAAGCACCATCTGGTCAGGCAGCATCTGTGGAAAGAAAAAACAGATCCAATGTTTCAAGTAAAAAAAGCACCAAAAATTGCTCTCATAAGTGCCGCTTGATCCTGCATCCAGCACTTTCTGTTTTTGTTCAGGATCTCCAGTACCTGCAGTTTGGTTTTGTTTTTCAGCCATGTAACTTGGCTACACAGTGTTTCAAGTAAACTCTCATCCTGGCACCTGATACACATATATATTAGCAATGAGATTCCCACTTTATGGCAATCGAAACCCTCATTGCTACATTCTTCATCTTTTCATCGGCTGTCACTGTTATGTTCCACGGCATCTGAAGAATTCGGTGAAAGACTTTAATGTGGTTAAGGCTTCGCCTCCACCCAATGCATGCGGCTCTAAACTATTACTAAATAATGGCAGGTTTGCTCTGAGCCAAGTCTATTTGGACCAGTGCTACAGTCTGTGTGCAGTAAACATGCACAAAACTAAAATAAATCATTGACTTTGAGCCCTTCGGAGAAGACAGTGAGCTGTTGTGAAAATATTTTGGATGATCCCAAGCTTGAGTTGGCTTGGATTTCTGCCTAGGTTTCCAAAGAAATTCTTGCGCATGTCTGAGAAAAATAACTACAGTCATTGGAAGAATTTAGTACCGAGTCTTTTGACCAAACTATTAATTTCACCCATGGCAAATTGTGAGTTTTGATTTTCAGGAATATTTTCCGCAAATAGATGGCGTTTCATGTCGCAATCAAATTGAACATGCAGTTCATGGATAAAGCAGAATAGTTGTTGAAATGTACAGTAAGGTTCCTGCTTTCAACATTTTAACCACTAGTCTCTTAATGTCCAAGTCACTCTATTTTCAAAGAAAGCCACACAGGTGGATCTTACAATAGGTGATATATGCATGATGTGGAGATGCAATGATAGAATGTTCCTGGTCCCATAATCTAAAGGCTAGCAACTATAATAATGACCATAATGCTATTTAATTGTTGTTAGATATCTAGTTCACTTGTGTTCCCTTGAGAAATAAATCAGTTGTCCATAAATGTGGTGGCACAGTGGCACAGTGGTAGAGTTGCTGTCTTACAGCACCAGAGACTGAGGTTTGATCCTGACTATGGGTGTTGATTGTACAGAGTTTGTACGTTCTTCCGGTTTTCTCTGGTTGCTCCGGTTTCCTCCCATACTCCAAAGACGTACAGGTTTGTAGGTTAATCGTCTTTGTTAAAATTGTAAATTGTCCCTAGTGTGTGGGATAGTGTACGGGCTGATTGCTGGTCAGTGCGGACGCAGTGGGCCAAAGGGCCTGTTTCTGTAAAGTCTGAAGTCAAATAGACAAATTTATCTCTAAAGTCTGAAGTCAAATAGACAGGCAATTTGAGGACAGAGCAATGTGATTGACTCTCAGCTTCTTCCAAAACCACCTTGCCACTCAGCGCTAATATTTGCATCCACGAACTAAAAAACAAAGTTGAATGGACCACCTGGCATTGACTTAGACATCAGGTAAGACTAAGACTAAGACCTAAGAGTCTTTTCCACAGCTCCTGGAGGTCTGTACAACAGTCTTTTCCACAGCTCCTGGAGGTCTGCATGTGGAGAGGCATTGCAGATGCTGGTATTTACAGAAGACGGACATAAAGTGCTGCAGTAATTCAGCGCGACAGGCAGCATCTCTGGAGAAAAAGGATGGGTAACGTTTGGGATTGGGACCCTTCTTCACCCATCTGAAGAAGGATGACAACCCGAAACAGCAGGCATCGTTTTTCCCCAGAGATACTCCAGCATTTTGTATCTATTTTATGTACAAGATATGTTAGTCAATAGCTCAGCGTTATCCTAATCGTACATTTGTTCCTTGGACAATGTCACGGGGTTCCTGACCCATTAGTAGACCCAGGTTAGGACATAATAATATACACAATCAGGAAGGAGTGATCCTCCATATTGATTCTGGACCACGACGTCTTATGACATCAGGTAAACTGCAGGAAGGGATATTTTGTGTTGCTTGCCCTCAGCAGATTTATCTGCAAAATATTAACTAAGGATTGTTATTTTCTGAATATTAATTGGAAGCAATTCTGAGGGCATTGGAGTAGGTGGACTTCCTCAGTTGCCAAGTCCCAAAAGGAAGGAACTGACGGGCTGGATTTTCACTAAACAGTGAAAAGAAACAGGAAGAAAAAACATTGCTCTGGTTGATCAAATATTTGCTTCTGTTTACTACAGTATTTGTGAGAACGTGAACATTTACTCTCTCTAAACGATGCCGTCTGGCCCGCTGTGCAGTTCCTGCAATTTCTCATTTAGTTCTGAATGATAAAACTGTTGACATGCTTATTATCAATAGTTTAAGAGACCAACATTCAATGATTTTTTTTTCTTCTTCCATATTCGGCTCGACTGCAGGGATGCCTTGGAGCGAGCAATTGAGGAATTTACTCTGTCATGTGCTGGCTACTGTGTAGCGACTTATGTACTCGGGATTGGGGACAGACACAGTGACAACATCATGGTCCGTGAAACTGGTCAGGTATGAAGCAATAGAGTTTGTAAAATAGCAGAGTAGTGACTGGGGATCGAACCAGAATGTAACCTGGCAACCAAGTCTTCCTCTCTTGCAGGGTTGATATCCCGTTTCTCCACCATGTTTTACATAACTACGTTAATATTTAAATCTGGGGCCCGTCACCTGAATTTACACGATCAAGTGGTTATCCATTTAAATGTCTCACTCTGGCAATAATTTCCGGCTGTAAAAATGGTGCATCACAATTCAGTATAGTTTAGTTTAGAGATATAGCGCAGAAGCAGGCCTTCGGCCCACCGAGTCCGCGCCAACCAGCGATCCTCTCACACTTACACTAACCCTTCTTGATTAGTACAGGTGTCAGAGGTTCTGGGGAGAAGGCAGGAGAATGTGGTTAGGAGGGAGAGATAGATCAGCCACGATTGAATGGCGTGGTGGACTTGATGGGCCAAATGGCCTAAGTCTTCTCCTATCCCTTATAACCTTACACACACCAGGGACAATTCACAGAAGCCAATTACCGCTAATATACCGCTGCGCCACGGTGCTGCCCAATTGTGAAAGCAGAATATTTGCAAAATACAAACCCAACAGAAGATTTTAGTAGGAGGAAGATTAACAAAAGCCATCACCCAAACTTTTAAATATCTCAAGTAATTGTGTTCCAGTTTGCTTTGCCATCACAATGTTGTTCTGGTACTGCTGAATCCATGCACCCATTAGGTCCTTGCAAACCCTCCCTGATGTGGGTCAGATTTGAAGTGTTGATCTTCCTTGGCCTTGAGTTGGATGGCAAGATCATCATGGCCATTAGGCTGCGGGTTAAGCCTTGCAAAGTCCTGATTCCCCCACAGACTTTACCACAAACACAGGTAGTGGCAGAGCTTTAGTTTGTGCAAAACTGTCACTGATTTTAACATTTATTTTGAAAATTAAGAACATGAAACTCAAAACTAGTTTACTTTAAATTACTTTAGCTTCAAATGACCAACCCACTTATCTTAAAACTATGCCCCCTCGTCTGAGGGTATCCCACTACTGAAAGCCTCTCAACATTTACCTTGATATGCTCCCTTACAATCTTATGGTTCTGTCAAAATCACTCCTCATTCTTCTAAGTCCATAAGGTACAGACCCAACCTTTCTTGCTAGGTCATTGCCCTCACCCAGCAATTAGCACAGTGAATCTTCTTTGGACAGCCTCCAATCTTAGTATATCCTTATTAAAGGAACCAAAAGCTTGGCCACATCAGCACCCTTACAATTCTAACAAGTCAGCAAATATCATACAAATAGTTTTATTGATGTTGTCAGACAACCTAAAACAGGTACCACTATAAACACTGAAGAAGGGTCTCAACCCGAAGCGTCATCCATTCCTTCACTCTAGAGATGCTGCCTGTCCCGCTGACTTACTCCAGCATTTTGTGTCTACCATTATGAATGGTTGCTGATCACTGTGTCGGCTGTCTATTTCTGCCCACTAATCATGCGTATGGACAAGATTTGCTGCAGATCTTTAGTCCAGTGAACTTTGGTCATTGTCAGAAATGAAACTAATGTTCCATCAGTAACAAACCTTGCTACAGGTACTCTGGAATTGGTTCCAAGTTATGAATGGCATGCACCACTGCAACAAGCCTCTTGGCAGTAATGCAGTGTAAAGGGCCTGTCCCATGAGCATGCGACTGCATGTGGCACGAGCGACCTAACGTGGTCGCTTGAGCCGTACGGCCTCATGGGGCCGGTCCCACTTCGATCGCCGGAGCCGTATGGAGTTGTGCGGAGCTGGTCCCGACATCGCGCGGGGCTGGGAAAAACGGACACTGTTCAAAATTTCCGCGCGGCAACGGCCTGCTGGCCTGCAGCTGCCTCGATGCCATACGCACCACCTCGACGGCTGTGTGCAGCGTCTCGACGCCGTAGGCAGTGTCTTGACGCCGTACGTCACGCGCGAACTTCCCCATGACTTCGCTCGAACTTCACATCACTCACTCGACCTCCTCGCGGCCCCCGCTTCTGGTTTGGTCGCGCTCGCCGCATGCAGTCGCATGCTGGTGGGACCGGCCCTGTATGGGGATCACTCGACCTCCGCGCGGCCACCGCTTCCGGTTTGGTCGCGCTTGCCTCATGCAGTCCCATGCTCGTGGGACAGGCCCTTTAGGCATCATCAAGGACCCACACCACCCTGAACACACTCTCATTCCACATCTGCCATCAGGAAGAATGCATAGGAGTCTGAAAACTGTGACCTCCACATTGAGGAACCTCATCTTCTTCCCAACAACCATCAGGCTATTGAACACTACATATATCAACTAAACTACAAACTACTGTGATTGCACTAGCGATGTCAGGCTTTTAGTTTGTTTTTGCACAAATATATATTTTTAAAATGTATTTAACTATTTCTGTTTGTTTTATGTTATCTATCGACTACTGTCTTTACAAACCTGTTACACTGATGCAAGTACGCATTTCATTGTTCCATATGGCAATTAAACACTCTTGATTCAAAGAAATATTCATGCCAGCCAATTATACCTCAAACCATCAGGTTAAGGAATACATTGGAATGTCCCTCAGAAAATATCCATGTTCCCGTCTAAATTTTCTCAAATATTGGGATAGTCCCAGCCTCAACTACCTCCCCTGGCAGCTCGTTCCATAAACCCACCACTGTTTACGTGAAAAAGTTACCCCTCAGATTCTTATTAAATCTTTCCCCCTCATTATTATAATAATTTATTATTATTTTAGGGCTGAACTTGCTGTGACGTTCCTGCACTTATACACAGAAGTCAAAGGTCAAATGATTATTTTGCAAATGCACTGACTGTGGACCCCATGAAGTCCAGCAGTGGAACAGAGTGTTTGTGACAATTCCCAGTACTTGATCTGGTTAATCTGCCAACTAAACGTTTGGCTAATAAGGCCTAGAACAACTCCATTCATTTCACAAGCTGTAGGAGACCCGGGCAAAATATAGGTGATTATTCCTCATTTATAAGTGGTAGTTTTAGTATTGCTCGAACATCAGGGACATTCTGAAACAATTATTTTTAGCTTTTTCCATGGGAAGAGCACATTGTTCCTCCAAAATCTGATGGGAATATTCATGGAAAGCTTTGAAAGTCTGTAGGACCTAGTCACTTTAAAATGGGCTAATTGGAAACAAGTTAACAGCAGTGTCTTGGCAAACTACAAACATACTCAACACACATTTGGGGGTAAGGTAGACTGCACAGTGTTGGAAGCAAATTTTGGCTCATAATTTTGCAAAAGTAATTTTTCTCCACTCTCTTTTTCAAGCTCTTTCATATAGACTTTGGCCACATCCTTGGGAATTTCAAGTCCAAGTTTGGGATTAAGAGAGAACGTGTGCCTTTCATTCTTACCCACGACTTCATTCATGTCATCCAACAAGGGAAAACTGGAAACACTGAGAAATTTTGCAGGTAAATATTGTTTAAAGGATGTTAACAATAGCAATAGCTATGGGATAGTTTTAATTTTCTATTCACCATTCTGTCAACAGTTATTTATTGGCTTCTATTCTCAACATACTCAAACATACTTTCCTCTTTTAGACACAAAATGCTGGAGTAACTCAGCGGGACAGGCAGCATCTCTGGGGAAAAGGAATAGGTAAGGCTTTGGGTCAAGACCCTTCTCCTGAAGAAGAACTGTCTGAAGAAGGGTCTCAACCCAAAACGTTACCCATTCCTTCTCTCTAACGATGCTGCCTGTCCCGCTGAGTTACTCCAGCATTTTGTGTCTATCTTCGGTTTAAACAAGCATCTGCGGTTCCTTCCTTTCTTTTCCTCTTTTGTTATATAGTGTGGAGTTGAAAATGTTACTGTGACCAAAAATTGCAGAATAGACATATCATAGACATACCAGTTACAACCGAACTACTCTGTTTGTGTTGTAGCTGGAATTGGCCACACAGCAGGTTTTGGTATTTAATTTCTATAACTAGGTAGATGAATATTAAGGTTAGACACGTCAAAGCTTCAGACTTTGATATTACAATTGGTACTATTAATATTCAGTGGTCAACTTTAGAAATCTGTGTCATGAATGAGGATGACAGTTCACCTTTGCCTGTGTCATTTATTCTTGATAACCATTGGTAGGTACAGATCTGACTCCCATCAATACTAGTGTAGAAGTCCCAATGTTTTACATCCAATAGACCAGCAAAATAAACAGAGACTAAACGCCTCCACGCAGCAAGGTGGAGAAATTAGAATGAATGACACCAGGTGGCAGGTCTGAGGTCTAGCTGAAAACTAGTGTTTTTTAGTTGATAAATAGGTGCTGGTTCACACAGTTAATAAACCCAAGAGTAACATGGCTGGTAAACAAAACAACGACTTACCATTTTAAAGACGTGCCAGTGTGCCGTCCAAGTGCATACCACCACGAGAGGAGCACCTTTCAAAACTATTATTGGTTTAGACCAGAAGTAGACCTATAAAAACAAGGAACTGCAGGTGCTGGTTTAAACAAAACGATACAAAGTGCTGAAGTAACTCGGGCAGCATCTCTAGATAACAAGGATGGGTGATGTATTGGGTCTGGAACCTCCTGAAGAAAGGTCCCAACCCAAAATTAGCACTGGTTAGCATGCAACAAAAGATTTTCACTGCACCTCGGTACACGTGACAATAAATTAAACTGAAACTGAACTGCAATGTCATCTATGTTCTCCAGAGTTGCTGTCTGACCTGTTGAGTTACTCCAGCATTTTGTAACCTAACTGGTAGACCTGCCTCAGTTCTTGAAGGCATAAAGCAGGTGATGTAGTGAGAGCAACATCTGGTATTGCGATGGTGAACATTTTCATTTAACTTGACCTCATGAAAAAATGTTAACACTGAAAATAATTTACTTTTGAAGTTTGAACTTTGTCTATACTTTGTAAGATGATAAAAGACTTGTTGTTTACAAGTCCAAAGATTAGTTTTCCTGATTCATCCAACATACAAAACATACCTCCTCAATGGAATAGCATTTCTTAAATTGGGTGTTAAAAATATCTTCTGTGCCTTGTTGCAATTGATACCAACATTCGTAGTCAACATTAAAGGGAAATGCAAAAAAGTCTTGTAGTCTAGTTTGGCTTTTAGTTTAGATTGCAGCATGGAAACAGGCCCTTCTAGTCCATGCTGACCACTGTTCACCTGTACACTACCAGCTCTGTCGCATCCTACACACTTGGGGCAATTTACAGAAGTCAATTAACCTACAAACCTGCACATCTTTGGGGTGTGGGAGGAACCGGAACAGCTGGAGATAGCCCACATGGTCACTGGGAGAATGTACAAACTCTGCACAGACAGCACCCAAAGTCAGTCTTGAACCTGGGTCTCTGGCGCCTTTATTATTATTTTTTTGCCATGCCATTAGCCTGAAGAGCTATGTCAAAAAGCATAACGAAGTGAAAGTAGGCAGAAGTTAATTTATCCAACAGAGGAATAGGTTGTAAAAGCAGTGTTTGATGTATCATTTAAGCTTCATCTTTCAGAATATAACTTAGAGACGTGCAATGTGCTGATTTCCGTAGGTTTCGTCAGTGTTGTGAAGATGCCTATTTGATTCTCCGCAAGAATGGAAACTTGTTCATTACGCTGTTTGCACTCATGTTGACAGCAGGTCTACCCGAACTAAGCTCCATCAAAGACATCCAGTATCTCAAGGTAAAGCCAGCTTATCTTCGACTTTCCTCGTACCTTCATCGACACTGCCCCCGACCATCCGAGAGCCACCTACAAAGGAGTAAAATAACCATGCACTACTTTATCATGTGCTGCTGTTGCATTGGAAATGGTGCTGCCATACATTTGAGCTTTATCCATTTCTCTTTAAGTTTATGTTTAAGTTTAAGTTTAAGATTGTTAAGGGTTTGGACACGCTAGAGGCAGGAAACATGTTCCCGATGTTGGGGTAGTCCAGAACCAGGGGCCACAGTTTAAGAATAAGGTGTAAGCCATTTAGAACGGAGACGAGGAAACACTTTTTCTCACAGAGAGTGGTGAGTCTGTGGAATTCTCTGTCTCAGAGGGCGGTGGAGGCAGGTTCTCTGGATGCTTTCAAGAGAGAGCTAGATAGGGCTCTTAAAAATAGAGGAGTCAGGGGATATGGGGAGAAGGCAGGAACGGGGTACTGATTGCTCATGATCTGCCATGATCACATTGAATGGCAGTGCTGGCTCGAAGGGCCGAATGGCCTACTCCTGCACCTATTGTCTATTGTCTATGAAAATATACTCAAATCAGTGGCCCCTTAAATGCATTTTGTTAACGAGTTTGATCTTTTGCTATGTTACGGCTGCTCTCTTTTACTGAATCCTCTCCTACCATCACCAGGACTCGCTGGCCTTAGGAAAGACCGATGAGGATGCCTTGAAGCAGTTTCGACAGAAGTTTGACGAGGCCCTTCGTGAAAGCTGGACGACTAAAGTGAACTGGATGGCTCACATTGTGGCCAAAGACGGACGGTCCTAGCAAAAAGTGAAAATACTACAGGCTATCAAATTGGGGAACATCTGACTTGTGCCCCAAATGGCAGGGCAATCCCCACTCGTTGCACTCCATGCCTTCCAGCACAGTTAGAACGTTGCCTAATTCAAAGTGTATATATTGCAGGACCCTGTTGGCTTGGCATGCTACTGGTTGCTTCATTTTTATTGGCATGGTACTCTTGGAAGAGGTGTAAATTTTTCAGATGTTAGGGAGGATTAATGTACAAACATTGAACGCTACTACTGGAGATTGTATCAGCAGTGGTAGTAGACACTGTTAATTTTAGTATCTATTTATAGTAGATTTTTAAGTTTAAAAGAAAAACTTGAAATAAATTTCTTTAAGTTTAAAGTTTTCAATTAAAAAAAGTCAAAGGCTTAAAGATCACGGCAGGGTTCCAGTGATAGGAATTGAATTGAGTATTTATATTATTTCTGGATTGACAATTAATACCAATCCATTGTTCAAGCATTAAACTTTATCAGTCAATCCCCTCTTGGGCAACCATAACTACTCCTTCATTGACAATATTATCACATTTATTTAAAAATTAACGGAAACAATTCTGTTAAGCCTACAACCTTGTTGAATAGCATGATGTGTTGAGAATGAGGAAAGAACTGGGTATTTTTATACTGAGCACATATCTACCCATGACACTATTCTGGTTTATTATTTAAGGGCCGGAAAGAATTCAGATTCCATTTTGCTGTGAACTTAGCACTGAATAAGGACAGATTGTCACTTAGCTTTGTGATCTATCAAGTCAATTGACATTTTCATGAGTGATTCATTCTTTCAGCGCAGTCTTTATTCCCTTGAAATGCAAGAACTTTTGCTGTTCCGTTTTCTCTTTGCAGTTTACATGGGACAAAAAATGAGAGCTCTGTGCAGTCTCAGGTGGTGTTTCCCTGCATTGTTAGCAACTGGGTTCTATTAATTTAAAACCACCCATCCGTCATTCAGCTAAACTGTTTAAGCGCCCTAATATGTCCTTTTATCATTTTCCAAGCTCTGTTGCAGATAGTTCCGTTCTGAAGTGTAACAGACCCCCTACCCATGCTGTGTCCTTAGTGGAAGGTACATATTGCAGAGGTAAGAATCACTCTGAGACCACTATCATGGACGTCAGGTATGCTTTAGATTGCCCCTTTCTAGCATCTCGATTTCCTGTGTGTTTGTGTATGATTACATAAACACCCAATTGATAGACTCTAATGGTATAACAATGAAAGTCATTACATACCCACCTCACCGCCAACAGTTATGTGCCGAACTTGTATTGGGAAAATAACTATCTGTGATTTTTCACTGACAGTCTTGGAGATTCTTCATGGTTTACCTGATCGCATCCAATGCACACAGACACAAATTGCATAGATATTTCATTTCAAACTAAACTTAGACGGTTCTGACCTCCAACAGTTATTTAAAAAAAAAATAGTTTGTCAGTTTTACCTTTCTGATTCAGCTCAGATGCAATATCAAAACATTGTGTTGCTTGAAGTGACGGTGGCACAGCGGTAGAGTTGCTGCCTTACAGCACCAGAGACCTGGGTTCGATCCCGACTATGGGTGCTCTTCGCACTGAGTTTGTACGTTCTCCATGTGTATTTTCCCCGGGTGCTCCAGTTTCCTCCCACACTCCATAGACGTGGGTTAATTGGCTTTGGTAAATATTGTAAATTGTCCCCAGTGTAGTGGGTTCGCAGGTCAGCGCGGACTTGGTGGGCCGATGGGCCTGTGTCTGTGCTGTATCTATGAATTTGACTATCCAATGCTGCTTTTTGAGAGGGGGGAATGTGCATCAACCTTTGTTGCATTGATGGCATGGTATTGCATTTCCTCTTTCCTGGTGCTATGCAGCTACCCACTCAGATTGTGCAATAGAAAAAAAAATAGTTTGTGGGAAAGAAAAGCCATGGCATTCAACACATTGTTGAATTCACTACCCTTGTGGCTACTACTGAAGTATAGGATTGTACAGGCTTTAACTATGAAGCAACCTATACCCAGTTCTAATCTAAAGACAAAGTAATGAATTTTATTACAATTATGGATTTGATATTGATTCATCTAACAGAATCTCAGTAAAATAGACATCATGCACATTACTTTTTCCAAATATTATGATCCCTGAAAAATTCCTTCTTACATACTAAAACATCTCGGCCATATCTTTACCTTAATCACTTTAATTTGCTTATCATACCAGTTCATTTTCATATTTTAACAGAAATGCACAGTAGATATTAAAAATAATTAATAACACTCAACTGCACTT
>CM075984.1:43143948-43444744 GCA_038087875.1 Malacoraja senta
TAATCCTCTCTAATCCGAGCAAGCTTCTAATAAACTCTCTCTAAAGCCTTCACATCCTTGCTATAATGGGGTGACGAGAACTGGATACAATACTCCAAATGAAGCCCGACCAACCATCCTGTAAAGTTGCAACATGACTTCCTGTCTCTTTACTTTAACATCCAAACCAATAACGGCATGTACGCCTTCTTTACCTCCCCATCTACTTGAGTGGCCGTTTCAGGGAGCTATGGACGTGCAATCACATCAATTCTCACAACGTTCTTGCCATTTATTGTATACTTCTCTCTTACATCTGACCACCCGAAGTACACCGCCTCATATTTGTCTAGATTAAACTCTGCCATTTCTCTGACACCATTTCCAAATGATCTATATCCTGTGGTCAACCTTCTTCACTATACAGAACTCTGACAATTGTTATGTCACCAGCAAATCTATTAATTAGTTCACCTACTTTTTTGTGCAAATATTTTACGTGTATCACACTGAGGTCCCGGTACTGATGCTTGTGGAACAGCACCAATTTCAGACCTCCAGTTAGAATAACATTCCTCCACCATTATACCATGTCTGCTACAGCCAAGCTAAGTTTGAATCTAGGCTACAAAGTCTTAGGATGCCATGTGCCCTGACCTTAAGAATCAGCCCACCATGAGTACCTTGTCAAAAACTTTACTGTAGTCTTTGTTGGACCACTATTGTACAACCACTATTGTACCCTCAATCATTCATCTTCATCACCTCAAAAGAGTCAAATTTGATAGCTATGGTGACTATCCCTGACCAGTCCATATTTTCTTGCAGATGTGATCAAATCTTATGCCCAAGAATCTTCGCCAATTATAGCCATACCATTAACATAAGGCTTACCGCGGGATCATTTCCTGGTTTGTGTCCATTATTCTTCTTAAACAGAGAAACAATGCTGACTATTCTCCAGTCCTCTTGAACCTCACCTGTGATTAAAGAGGATACGATGATCACTGTCAAGGGCACAGCAATCCCTCTCATGCCTCTCTCAATAACCTGTGATAAATCCTATTAGACTCTGTAGACATATCCACCTTAATGTTCTTCAAAAGACCCAGCACATAGCCTTCTCAATAATAAAATGCTCTAGAATGTCAGCATACCCGTCCCTGATTTCACTCTGCCCCTTGACCTCCTCCCTTGATGGGTACCAATGCAAAGTACTAATTTAATATCTCACACCTGCTTCTGGCTCCAGGCATACACTTCCTCCTGTCCTTGAGTGGGCCTACCCTCTTCCCTAGTTCCCATTAAATATGCATTTATAAAATCCATGGGATTTCCCTCACCAGGAACATTTCATGATCCCTTTTAGCCATCATGATTCCCTATTCAAGTTATTTCCAGCTTCCTTTATATTTTCAAGCATTCTGCCCGATTTCAGGTTCACAAACATTACGTGCTTTTTAAAAAACTTCCTTTGACTAAATTTACAACTTCAACTCATCATCCGTTCTTTCCAACCTTGCCATCCTTGTCTTTATTCATCACGGGAATATCTTGGACTTCAACGAAAGGTGGCTGTTCTGAACCAATAGTCAGAGCTTAATGCTTTCAAGAACCTGGAGGACTTGAGCCACAGAATCCTATCATCATGCCACATTGAGAACTACAAATGAACAAACTTAGTTAGATGTCGTCTTCCAATGCATGCACCTCTGATTCACCTCTACCCCATTGCGGGCATAGGACTTTGTCTATGGAACTAATGCGCTTCAATGCTGCACTCCATCTATTCTGCACTCCATATCTTCCCCTTTGCTCTATCTATTGCACCCGAGTTTAATTTGATTATATTGATGTATGATAGATTTGATCTGTTTGGATAGAAAGCTTTTCACCATACATGTGGCAATAATTAGCCTAAACTATCAAAACTGCAATCACCTTGTGGATAAGATTATTCAAGAAAATTGTAAATTCATAACTCAAACCACTTAAAAATATTTTCAAACGCCATTTATCATGTGGTTTGAGTAGCAATCCAGTGCTTATGGTTCCTGGAGCAGTCGGTTGATCTTCCTGGGCAATTGACTATAGATTTCTCCTCTTCCAACTTAACGCTCTCTAAGAATAACCTGTCAGATTCAGGAAAATCAATGTTGATAAATTGTATTGCTTAAATTTTCAAAGTAGCATGCTAATTTCAGTTTATTTACAAGACTTCTCGCCAATATTTAATAAAAAAGGAATTGCAGATGCTGGTTTGTACCAAAGGTAGACACGAAATGGTGGAGTAACTCAGCGGGTCAGGCAGCATCTCTGGCCTATAAGGGAACCACCCTGTCTGAGATGCTCTGTTGCCAGCATGATTTGTCCTGATCTTTACTCGCTTCCACCCCTTCCCCTACCACAATTGGTCTGAAGAAAGGTCTCAACCCAAAACGTCACCTATCCATTTTCTCCAGAGATGCTGCCTGACCCACTGAGTTACTCCAGCATTTTGTGTCTATCTTTCTCACCAACATTGTTGTAATCAGAATAAAATGCATGGGCATTTTAGCAACAGTTCAGTTTTCACAAATACCTTCTGAATTTCCTACATAATGAGTCCACAATTCAACACAGCATTTATGGCTCATGCCCCCAAATATCTAGCACTCTGGAATGGCACAGTGGGACATTCTTTGGCCCCTTCCGTAGAGAGTTGCCACAAGCAAATCCAAACATAATTTAAACCAGAAGTAGAAACAAGCAGATGCTGGTTTACAAGATAAGAGACAAAGTGCTGGAGTAACTCAGCGAGTCAGGCAGCGTCCCCAGAGAACATGGATAGGTGAGATTTCTGGTCGGGACACTCTTCAGTCTAAAGAAGGGTTCTGACTGGAAATGTCACCATCCCCATGTTCTCCAGCGATGCTGCCTGACCAGTGGAGTTACTCCAGCACTTTGTGCCACAATTTAAGCCAACCCTGTATTTGCCTTTCCACCACCCAAGCTACGTCAGGTTTGGGAGCTTGTCATTTACAGGATTTACTGGAACAGTGGTTGGGGGAGGAGGCAGTAGACAACAGACGATAGACAATAGGTGCAGGAGTAGGCCCTTCGGCCCTTCAAGCCAGCACCGCCATTCAATGTGATCATGGCTGATCATCCCCAATCAGTAACCCATTCCTGCCTTCTCCCCATATCCCCTGACTCTGCTATCTTTAAGAGCTCTATCTAGTTCTCTCTTGAAAGTATCCAGAGAACCGGCCTCCACTGCCCTCTGAGGCAGAGAATTCCACAGACTCACAACTCTCTGTGAGAAAAAGTGTTTCCCCGTCTCCGTTCTAAATGGCTTACCCCTTATTCTTAAACTGTGGCCCCTGGTTCTGGACTCCCCCAACATGGGGAACATGTTTCCTGCCTTTAGCGTGTCCAAACCCTTAATAATGTTATACGTTTCAATAAGATCCCCTCTCATCCTTCTAAACTCCAGAGTATACAAACCCAGCCGCTCCATTCTCTCAGCATATGGCAGTCCGGGAATTAACCTTGTATTAGTCTTTACGGAGGTGCTGCAATATCGAGACATATAAAATTCTTAAAGGATTGAACAGGCTAGATGCAGGAAAAAAATTCCCAATGTTGGGGGAGTCCAGAACCAGGAGTCACAGTTTAAGAATAAGGGGTAGGCCATTTAAGACTGTGATGAGGAAAAACTTTTTCACCCAGGGGGTTGTGAATCTGTGGAATTCTCTGCCACAGAAGGCAGTGGAGGCCAATTCACTGGGTGTTTTCAACAGAGAGTTAGATTTAGCTCTTAGGCCTAAAGGAATCAAGGGATATGGGGAAAAAGCAGGAACGGGGTACTGATTTTAGATGATCAGCCATGATCATATTGAATGGCGGTGCTGGCTCATAGGGCCGAATGGCCTACTCCTGCACCTATTTATCCTAGTTTCTGTTTCTAGGTCCATCTTGGAGCAACTGTTGGGAACATTGTGCAGAAAATTGATGTTAATTCATTCACCCATTTCACAGATCAGATCTTGATTACAAGGGTGACTGATAACAGAGAGAACCAAGTGACATTTCCTGATTGATGAAATGCATTGCTGCAATCCCAATTCTGTCTGGATACAAATACATTGTGATCAAGCTGGACTGAAAAGGAAATCAAGAAGTACTAAAGAAATCAAATGTTTTGGCTTGTGTGCATGCATTTGGTCTATATGCAAGAAATGTCTCCATGTATACATAATATACATTATTTTCTCAGGAGCAACAAACGTGGCTGTGGGGTTGTTTATCACCATTAAAACGAAGGAAGAACAAGATGAATATGTTTATATGTATTCATACAATACATAGAAACGAATATCGATAAATGAATACATTCATTATCAAATGATATTGTATTATAATGCATATAAATGAATGTATATATACATACACATATGTATATTTAGGTATAACATTCAGGAAATTGTATTATATGATTGTAGTGTGTATTATAATACATATAAATTAAAATAAATAGATTCATTAATTTATTGTAATAAATAATATGCAAATAAATGTATCTATAATATGGAGAAATTAATCCTCTGCAGAAAAGGTTTTCTGGATCCCAATTCCTTCAAAGAAACCCTTGAATCAGAGGAATAAATTTGGTCATGTTTGTGAATCAGCCAAATAGGTATGATATGGGATAAAATTATGATAATTTGGTGCATAACTAGATTTTGTTTCCTCCAGTTATGGAAAATTAAGTGGTGATCTAAGTGACGGTTTTATCAAAAGCTGATAAGACAAATTATTTCCACTGGAAGAAGGATGCGGAATATTACTAGACTTTAAAGGCTAGGGGGAAGCAAGGAAGAAATTCTGAGGAAGATCTTGATTGCTCTCCCACCAATGGGTCAATTGAGTATTATGAAAATAAAATTTGAAACAATCTCAAAGTTCAGTTGTGATTCAGTCAACATTCATTAGGGATGTAATGCTGAGGCTCTATAAGGCGCTGGTAAGGCTGCATTTGGAATATTGTGAACAAATTTTGGGCGCCATATCTGAGGAAGTACGTGCTTACTCTGGAGAGGGTCCAGACCCCCAGGAATGAGTAGGTTAACCTATGATGAGCATTTGTTCGCACTGGGCCTGTACTCACTGGAGTCTAGAAGAATGAAGGGGGACCTCATTGAAACATACAGAGTAGTGAAAGGCTTGTATTGAGTGGATGTGGAGAGGATGTTTCCACTTGTGAGAGAGTTCAGGTCTAGAGGTCATAGCCTCAGAATTAAAGGACATTATTTTAGGAAGGAGATGGAGACATTTCTTTCATCAGTGGGTGGTGAATCTGTGGAATTCTTTGCCACAAAAGGTTGTGGAGGCCGTCAGTGGATATTTTTAAGGCAGAGATTGATAGATCTTGATTACTACAGGTGTCAGAGGTTATGGGGAGAAGGCAGGAGAATGTTAGGGCAGAGAGATAGGTCAGCCATGATTGAATGGCGGAGTAGACTTGATGGGCCGAATGGCCTAATTCGACTATTATTTATGACGTTATGAAGTCTAGATAAATTCACCGGCATGCAACACACATGACCTATGCTTGCCCCAAGTATGGCTCCATATCACCATTACAACGTGAGACTGATTTGGTGGAGTTCCAGTATCTACAGTAATAATGGCATCCATATTTGACACCATGGGGGTTATGTTTCTTCTCACCTCTCACCAGAGATATTTTTTCTGCATTGACTGTATTCCTTGGAGCACAGGACGATGAAGGGTGATCTTATAGAGGTGTATAAAATCATGAGAGGAATAGATCAGGTAGATGCACAGAGTCGCTTGCCCAGAGTAGGGGAAATCAAGGGCCAGAAGACATAGGTTTAAGGTGAAGGGAAAAGATTTAATTGGAATCTGAGGGGTAACTTTTTCATACAAGGGTAGTGGGTGTATGGAACGAGCTGCCAGAGGAGGTAGTTGAGGCAGGGACTATCGCAATGCTTAAAAACAGTTAGACCGGTACATGGCTAGGACAGGTTTGGAGGTACATGGATCAAACGCAGGCAGGTTGGACTAATGTAGCTGGGACATGTTGGCCAGTGTGGGAAATTTGGGCCGTAGGGCCTGTTTCCACACTGTATGACTCTTCTACAGTCCTCCAGTAGGTTTTTTCCAAACAGGAAACCGTGGAGTGAAAATGGATTATCCAACCATAGGGCCATCTCAGGGGAACCTAGACATATTGATCAACCCCTGTCTAAAGATCTCAGTCTGAACAAAAATGGGTGTTAGAGGTTATAGGGAGAAGGCAGGAGAATGGAGTTAGGAGAGAGATAGAACAGCCATGATTGAATGGCAGGGTAGTCTAGATGACCTAATGACCTAATTCTACTCCTATCCCTTATGATCGTATGATTAAACCGGGAAACCTGACAAGACAAGCACAAGGACAGATGTCATCTCTCAGATCTTAATGCTTCCTAGATCCTTTCACTTGTGGAATGGAGGTGACAAGGAGCACTAATTCACTGATCAAAGAGCAGGAAGTTGGAATCATAAAGTCATAAAGTACCTGTGCAGGCCCTTCGGCTCATCTAATCCATGATGCCCCATCTACAGTGGCTCCATACAAACACTAGATGACTACTTTGGTTTCTGGGGGAAGGGGTAGGGGAGCACGATGTTCCCTCATGATACCCTTAATGTACTGATGAAATCCCTATAGATTCTCCTTAAACTTTTCTGCCAGATCTCTCTGATGCCCCCTCCCGATTACCTTCTTTAGTATGTTGAAAACATATTTTAAAGTAAAGGATAGAATACTCCTTAAAAAAAAGTTTTTCAGACAATGGAGGAGGTAGTTTATCTGGACTACCAAATTAACCAATACTCACTCTGTAAGGATAGCTCCATTCACTTTCTCCATAGCTATTAACGGCACGAACCTTGAAGATAGCCTCAGAATTGTCCTTCAACATCGTTTCAAAAGAAGAAGCATTTACTCCTGAAAACACTACACCAAGTTTCTGTGGGGTCATTATTCCATTATTGTGACCGACCTCTTGAAAGTGGACATCAAATGAATCCACGGTGTCATATTCTGGGACCATCCAAAAAATCTGGAAGAATTAAGATTCACTGTTTTCATCTCCTTTTACATGTATCTTGGGCTTGCTGTTACAACAGTCTTATTGCCTTACTTATTTTAGAATGCAATTGCACAATGTAAATTAAACTATGCTTAAAGAGTTTAAATTAAATTATCATTAAATAATCAATACATCCTCAATCAGTGCAGCACAGTGGTAAGGTTTAGGGGGGACCCCATTGAAATTTACTGCATAGTGAAAGGCCTGGATAGAGTGAATGTGGCGAGGATGTTTTCACTCGTGGGAGAGTCTAGGACTATACGTTAAAGCCTCAGAATTAAAGGATGTACCTTTAGAAAGGCGATGAGGAGGAATTTCTTTAGTCAGAGGGTGGTGAATCTGTGGAATTAATTGCCGCAGATGGCTGTGGAGGCCAAGACAATGGATATTTTTAAGGCGGAGATTGACAAATTCTTGAATAGTATGGGTGTCAGGAGTTATGGGGCAAAGGCAGGAGAATGGGGTTGAGAGGGAAAGATAGATCAACCATGATTAACAGATAGAGTAGACTTGATGGGCCGAATCGCCTAGTTCTGCACCTAGAACGCATGAAGCTTCTGCCTCACAGCACCAGAGACACGAGTTCAATCCGAACCTCGGGTGCTGTCTATGGAGTTTGCACATTCACCTTGTAATGGATGGATTTCCTCTGGGTTTTTTCTCACATCCTGAAGACGAGTGAGTTTTAGGTTAATTGTAATTTGCCCCTCAAGTGTAGGGAATGGATATAAAAGTGAGAAAACATAGAATTAGGGTGAATGGGCAATCAATGGTTGGCACGGATTCGGTGGGCTGAAGGGCCTGTTTTGATGCTGTATCTCTACACTAAATATTCCATCTGGATTTTAATAAGACCTTAAATCAAGCATGGGTATTAAATGTTTATAGTATTCAAAAGTTGAACACAGTATGTGCATTTATCACCCACTTTCTGGCTTTTGTGTTGCTCTGAGCTTTGTTATTAGTGACATCCATCTGAGAGTTGAAATTGCTATTCGCAATAAACACTGAAAATAACCATAAAAAATTGCAGACCATAGGTGAAGTTTTAAGATGGAAGAGAAATTGAATGTTTAAAAAAAACCGGGATCAACAGAGAGCACATTGACTTATTGCATCACGGCCTGGTTCGGCAACTACAACGCCGAGGAACAAGGACGATTGCAAAAAGTGGTGAACACTGCCCAGTGCATCATGGGTACTGACCCTCCCGCCATTGAAGCGATCTTCAGGAGTTGCTGCCTCAATAAGGCGGCCAGCATCATCAGAGTCACACACCACTCTGGCCATGCTCCCATTGTGTCCCTGCCATCAGGAAGGTGGTATAGGAGCCTGTAAACTGTTACGTCAGGAGCAGCTTCTTCCCTACTACCACCAGGCGATTAAACACTACAACCTCCAAAGAGGTTCTGAATAGACAAAAAGAGAAACTAATTAACTTCACCATTTCTTCGTGGTATTAGGGGATATTTCAGAACACAAAAATAGTCTCTACAGCCAAATTTAGAAAAGGGAAATGTATAATTTTGAATGATTTATTTCCTATAAATTGACTTTTTTTAACCTTGCATTCCAGGTTCTGATGAAAGATCGCATCGATAGTTAATCAAAGCAGCCAAAAATAATTCTGCTGGCACTAACCTGCAGAGTGAAAGGCGTGGATAGAGTGGATGTTTCCAGCAGTGGGAGAGTCTAGGATCAGAGGTCATAGTCTCAGAATTAAAGGACATTCCTTTAGGAAGGAGATGAGGTAGAATTTCTGTAGTCAGAGGGTGGAAAAATTGTGGAATTCATTGCCACAGAAGACATTGGAGGCCAAGTCAATGGATATTTTTAAGGCAGAGATAGATAGAATCTTGATTAGTATGGGTGTCAGAGGCGATGGGGAGAAGGCAGGAGAATGAGATTGAGAGGGAAAGATAGATGAGCCATGATTGAATGGTGGATATAATAGACTATTATTATTACACTACTATTGTTTGTTTTTTGAGTGTATGTGTGTGTGTATGTGTGTACTTGTGAGTGTGTGTGTATATATACACAAAACTTTTTTTTCTCGTTTATCATATTGTTTACAGTGTACTATGTTTACATATTATGTTGTGCTGCAGCAAGTAAGAATGTCATTGTTTTATCTGGGATATATGACAATAAAACACTGGACTTTTGAGTAAACTGGATGTGCTGAATGGGCTAATTCTGCTCCTATCACTTATGAATAATAACCACTTAACTTGATTTGTAGTGGTTGTCTGGTTTCCTAACCAGAGTGTATTGAACTTTTCTGCAAAGTCAACTTGAAAATCCAAGATCTTGGGGAAAGAAACTAGAGAAACCTGGCTTGACATTTTACGATTTAAAAATGGTGGCCAAGCATGGCTCAATACTAGTTCCAGAAAATAAAATTCCAATGGAAATTGTAGGGGAAAAAGACCCTTTCATATAATAAATGGTCAGGTTAAAATCTCAACACACAAGATAACTATCAACCATCCTATCCTGAAAACATGTACAGAGTAAATTTCAAAAAAAGGATGGCCTAACATCAATTAATTTAATTCAATTATCTTCAGAACACAAATACCAACAAAGGCTGGTCACTTGTCACCAGAAAGTATAAATAAAAATTATGTTATTGGACTTCCTACCACCAATACATCTGGATCCATCCAAAGATAATTTCAATTCACATTCAAAGAAAATCAACATAAACCACGTGGGGAAGTTTTATTAGTCACATAATTGCACTGGACAGATTGGCTGCCATTTCCAGATATTTTACTATCCTCAAACATAAAAAACTTCCTTTGTCATTCACTCAAGTTTAATGTCAGCATTTCATAGCTTAAAAACTTTACATGACCATCTTAAATAAAACCCTTCTGTACAACATAGAACAGGTGTTACTTTTAACAAACATTAAAGTTTTGCACAACAGACTACACAGGTCATTAATTGCAGGCAACTTTTTTCTTCCCTTCACTCGAGAATTGTAACTTTTTTTCCCACATTTGATGAAATGAAATAACACTTAAGGGGGAAAAGACCAGAAAACAGAACAACAATACCATACACTCCAAGGGGATAATTACTGCTTATTTGTGCAATGTACCCCATATTTCATCAAATGCACCTAGTCACTCTTTGTTTTAAAAAAACAATACTCTTCTGAGTTAATTCATTTGGTGTGAGAAATGCAGTCAAAAATGCAATTTTGCCAATCCAGCAATTTTGCCAATCCAGAACAAATGTACTTGGTCATCTGAGTTGGCCTCATTGTCTTGTCTGCAATTATTGCTGAGAAATGGTTACCATAGAACTAAATTGGCATGAATCACTCAGTATGGAACTGTGACTATCTCACTATAGAATATTTAAGTAAGACTGCTTAGACCAATAGCTAATGTCTGAATTATTGTTTTGAACTGATAAATTAATGTTTTATTTGCAGCCATTAAGGCTTCTGCAGCAATTAAAATATTTTGAAGCTTTTAACCTGTTTCCTCATTCACTGATCAATGCAATCAATCTGTTAATCATGCAACAATATAGTTGTTCTGTGTTTAATTCACAATGCAGTGGATCAATGATTCTAAAGGCACATTAAGTGGGATCAGGGAATCATTGGATGTTTAATTAATAATGACTTCTAATTAACCATGTGGTTGCTTTACCACTAACTACTGTTCAATAGATTCAAGGGCTATCATTAATCAGAACGGATTTTTAAAAAGATACAATAACTAGAGAGTAGACTTTCAAAGAGATGTTTTGGTGTCAATTGTAGATTACCACAGAAACAGCAAATGCTGGGATCTTGAGCAAAACACAATGTGATGGAGGAACTCAGCAGGTCAGGCAGCATCTGTGGATGCAATGGACAGAGGACAATCTGGGGGATGTGACCCTTTTGAGCAAGAAATCTGGAAAAGGGATGAGGAACAGTGGGAGGCGGAGTTGCGTGTTGACAAATGGGCGGAGTAAATAACTAAGGCAAGAGGTGAAAAGGAAAGAACTAACTAGATAGTGCAAACTCCATCATCAAGTTCGCAGACGACACCACTGTTGTGGGACGTATCACTGATGGGGATGAGTCAGAGTATAGAAGAGAGATTGAGAGACTGTCCATATGGTGCCAGCACAATAACCTGGCCCTCAACACCAGCAAAACTAAGGAACTGATTGTGGACTTTGGAAGGAGTAGGATGGGGACCCACAGTCCCGTTTATATCAACGGATCTATGGTTGAAAGGGTCAAGAGCTTCAAATTCCTGGGCATGCACATCTCTGAAGATCTTTCCTGGTCCGAGAACACTGATGCTATTATTAAGAAAGCACATCAGCGCCTCTACTTCCTGAGAAGATTACGGAGAGTCGGTTTGTCAAGGAGGACTCTCTCTAACATCTACAGGTGCACAGTAGAGAGCATGCTGACCGGTTGCATCGTGGCTTGGTTCGGCAACTTGAGCGCCCTGGAGAGGAAAAGACTACAAAAAGTAGTAAACACTGCCCAGTCCATCATCGGCTCTGACCTTCCTTCCATCGAGGGGATCTATCGCAGTCGCAGCCTCAAAAAGGCTGGCAGCATCATTAAGGACCCACATCATCCTGGCCACACACTCATCACCCTGCTACCTTCAGGTAGAAGGTACAGGAGCCTGAAGGCTGCAATGACCAGGTTCAGGAATAACTACTTCCCCACAGCCATCAGGTTATTAAACTTGGCTCGGACAAAACTCTGAACATTAATAACCCATTATCTGTTATTTGCACTTTATCAGTTTATTTATTCATGTGTGTGTATATTTATATAATGGTATATGGACACACTGATCTGTTCTGTAGTCATGCCTACTATGTTCTGTTGTGCTGAAGCAAAGCAAGAATTTCATTGTCCTATCAGGGACACATGACAATAAACTCTCTTGAATCTTGAATCTAGATAGATGGATAGATAGAAAGAAAGAAAAAGGGGGACAAATTAGAGTGGAGAAAGGGGTTTGGGAGGTAATTGTGGATTACCATCTGTTCAAACAATTGTGAGTTTATCCTTTTAAGTCAGGTGGTTTTGAACAAGTGCCAGATCTGCAATAAGCTTTTATACCTGACCCCCAATGTCACTAAAGCATGTGGCCATAACAAAAAATGTGTCAGATTAGTTTCAACGGGGTCTTTCTTGAGCTACAAAAGAAACTATTTTTGAAATTGTGTAAGCACACAAATTGTGAGGTTTCAGCAGCTTCACTTTATTCCAGAAATGAATATGTGTGGCACAGATTGCTGAGCAAGCAGCTATTTCACTTATCTGTAGAATGGACATGTCACAGAGCTGGGAAAAGGCAGTTTTAGTGTCTGAGATTGATCTGCGGCCAAATGTGAATCTAATCCTCATGTCAAGGATGTTGCCAGGACTCAAGGCCTGAGCTATAGGGAGAGATTGAGCAAGCTATGTCTTTATTCCTTGGAGGAGGAGGGGTCATCTCATAGAGGTGTGTATGATTATGAGGGGGGTAGATAGGTTATCTAGACAGGATATCTATCTGTGCATAGAATCTTTTACCCAGAGTTGGGGAATCAAGAACCAAAGAACATAGGTTTTAAATTGTTGTTTCTGATAAGACAGTGGGCTGCAAAAGCTGTATGTCAAAAGTACTGAAGTCGTGGGCGGCACTGTGGCGTTAGTGGGCGTCAGCGGAAGAGCAACTGCCTTACAGCACCAGAGATCCAGGTTCGATCCTGACTACGGGTGCTGTCTGTACGGAGTTTGTACGTTCTCCCCATGACCTGCGTGGGTTTTCTCAGAGATATTCGGTTTCCTCCCACACTTCCAAGACGTACAGGTTTGTAGGTTAATGGACTTTGTATAAATGTGTCAATGTAAAATTGTCCCTGGTGTGTGTAGGATAGTGTTAATGCGTGGGGATTGCTGGTCGGTGTGGGCCGAAGGGCCTGTTTCTGTGCTGTATCTCTAAACTAAACTAATCTACAGTGAGGTGTCAGCTGGCTGCAGAGCAATGTATTTAAAGGGCAATAATCACACTATTTAGATAAGGAAGCTTGTTTTTCAGCAGTGTTTTCTGTGCCTGTTCTGTAAAATTGTTAGTCTACTGTTTTTTGTCTCTAGTCATGTTCAGTCTTCAGTCTTAGTTTAGTTTAGGGACACAGCACAGAAACAGGCCCTTCGGCCCACTGAGTCCGCGCCGATCAGCGACACACTAACACTGTCCTACACACTAGTAATAATTTGCCATTTTTACCTATGCCAATTAACCTACAAACCTGTACGCCTTTGGAGTGTGGGAGGAAACCGGAGCAACTGGGGAAAACCCACGCGGTCACGGGGAGAATGTACACACTCTGTACAGACAGCACCCATAGTCAGGATTGAACCCGGGTCTTTGGCGCTGCCAGGCAGCAACTCTACCCCTATGCCACCATGCCACCCTTTAGTTACAATTCCATCGTTCCTTTGTTTTGTTAGTTATGCTATGTTCAGTTTTTAGTTAAGGTCTGCAGATGTTTTAATGTTTGCTCTGATATTGCATGACCATTGTGCTTGAATAAAAACATTATAACATTACTACTGAACTCGGCAAATCATTGAGGATTCGGTGATCCCACACCCTGCAACTTGAATGTGCCTCAGACAGGCCCATTAACTCCCCCTTATTTCTTATTGCTGTTAACTTTAAACTGCTAACACGCCTTTACAATATAGGAGGAAATTGGAGCAACCGTAGGAAGTCCACGAGGTTATCGAGAGAGAGAACATGCAACAGAAACAAGGTCAAAACCAAGTGTGTATGTAGGAAGGAACTGCAGGTGCTGGTTTATACCGAAGGTAGACACAAAATGCTGGAGTAACTCAGCGGGACAGGCAGCATCTCTGGAGAGAAGGAATGGGTGACGTAAGGATCTCAACCCGAAACATCACCCATTCCTTCCCTCACGAGATACTGCCTGTCTCGCTGAATTACTCCAGCATTTTGAGTCTATCTTTGATCAAAACCTAGTGCCTGGAGCTAAGAAGTAATAGGAGAAATGGTGCCTTAAATTCACAACATTCTCAAAAAATGCATTTTCAACATACCTTGGCTGACGTTCCAGACACAATATGGTGGTAGATAGTTGGTGGTACGGGAGTATCCATTTTTGTATGCAGTTCGCTGGTTTTTTTCTGATTATCCACTTCTAAACGAGATATATTGCGAAAGCCCTCAATGCTTTCATCACGCTCTAGACGAGTCTCAAAAATGTGTTCCTGAGAAATTACTGACGAGGCTATGTTTTCTTCTGATCCCATGACTTCAGGGCTTTTGACTTCAGGGGTCTTGACTTCAGGGGTCCTGACTTCAGGGCTCTTGACTTCATGGCTCTTGACTTCAGGGCTTTTGACTTCAGGGGTCTTGACTTCAGGGGTGTGGACTTCAGGGGTGTGGACTTCAGGGGTGTGGACTTCAGGGGTCTCGACTTCAGGGGTCTCGACTTCAGGGGTCTTTATTCTTGGTTCTGTTTCTGCCATTTTTGACTCCACCCTCTCTGGTTGCACTTCCACAGGATCGGATACCTTCTTCTTAAGGATGGTCGAAACCTTGGAACCTTTCACCAATTCATATTTGTCTGTAATAGGTTGGAAAATCTCGTTGATTTGCTGCGAAATTCTTCCAAAGTCAAAAGCATTAACGTCCACGGGATTTGTCATGAGCTCTTTATCGGACAAGTGAATGCCATTAGTTTTCTCCTTCAGATGCTGAGTCAAGTGGTTGACAGTTTGCAAGAGCACAAGCTCGTCCGTTTCCCTCGCTGCTTCCTTGGCGTATTGAACTAAACCTTCTGCACCTGCAATGTGCTTAGCTGTGTCGTCCATAAAGTTGTTGATGTTGGTCAATTTCATATTCAACTCACTGTCGTGTATAGCTTTCACCTCTTTTTCTTTCGCCTTCAGTTGGTTGTGTAAGGCTTCAAATTCAGTGTTTACCTGCTTATGAAACTTGTCTTTATTCTCTTTTAGCTGGGATTTAAAAATACTCAGTCTCAGCAGGTCATTTTCACTCTCATCTTTAGCTGGAAGACATGAATTTACAGTTGCAGTTACAGTTTATTTATTGTCATGTGTGCCGAGGTACAGTGAAAAGCTTTTGTTGCGTGCTATCCAGTCGGCAGAAAGGCAGTACCTGATTACAATCGAGCTATTTACAGTGCACGGATACATTTTTGTAATTTTTTTTAATTTTTTTTATTTTATTTTTTTTTATTTTATTTTTTTTAATTTTTATTTTTTAGAAGTACATTACATTACAACCACATACATTAATACTCGTCATTTGTATCTTCTTACAATTAATGTACTCCCTTTATTTATTTTTTTACACTAGAAAAGGAAAAGATTGAAAGAAAGAAGAAAGTGAAGGAAAAAGTGAAAGTGTAAAAAAGTGTAGAAAATGTAACAACAAAAAAGGACGAAGACCCTATAAGAGCGAAATTAAAAACAAAAGAAAAAGAGTTAAGAAATAGGCCCTAGGAAAAAAAAGAGAAAGAGAGAGAGGAAAAAAAGAAGAAAAAATATATATTTTTTTGAGCATTACGTAAATAGGACATACCAATTCTTCAACTATCATCCCCCCTTACCTAACCTCAATTTTTTATTTTTTTAAAGTACTTTTGCCCCACAGTGCACGGATACATGATAAGGGAAACACATTTAGTGCAAGGTAAAGCCAGCAAAGTCCAATCAAGGATAGTCTGAGGGTCATCATAGAGGTAGATAGAAGTTCAGCACTCTTCTCTGGCTGTGGTAGGATGATTCAGTTGCCTGATATCAGCTGGGAAGAAACTGTCCCTGAATCTGGAAGTATGTGTTTTCACACTTCTCATACCTTTTGTCTGATGGGAGAGGGGAGAAGAGAGAGTGGCCAGGGTGCAACTCTTCCTTGATTATGCTGCTGTAAATAGGTAAATAAGCATATTTCAGAATGTGTGTACTCAGCCATAAGAGCTTGTGAAAACAGTGTCTGAACATCATTAAGATAGATGAATTTTTATTCATTGCCATATTTTCATATTTTTGCTTAAAGAGATCCCCTGAAAATATGCCAATGAACATTTCAGCACATGGGAGAAGGACTTTCTAAAGGTCCTTCATAAATTTCTGCTCATTGAGTTTGCTATAATTAACCCACTCACTTCTGTCCTGTCCATTCTACATTGTGAGAAACTAATGTGATCACTCAATCTTCAGTTGATCTATATGACTCTAGGCATTCATGTCTGGGACCTTTCTAGTAAACCTTTTACAACCTCTAGAACAGCTGGTAGAGCTGCTGCCTCAAGAGCATCTGAGACCTGGGATCGATCCTGACCTTGGGAGCTGTTCTGCGTAGAGTATGCCCGTTCTCCCTGTGAGCATATGGGCTTCCTCTCACATCCCAAGGATGTGCGGGAAAATAGATTAATTTGCCTTTATAGATTGTCCCAAGTGCGTTGGGAGTGGATGATAAAAGTGGGATAGCATAGAGCTAGGGCGAGCGAGTGATCGATGATCGGCATTGACTTAAAAGGCCAAAGGGCCTGTAACCACAATGTTTCAGGCAATGATTCAATGATCACATATTACAACTAAAATACAGTTCCAGAAATTATTGGGATACTCCAGGTGCAGCAGGACCAGGGTTTTATGGGCTTGAGATAATTAGTACTGATTTACCATGAATTATCTTTGACGTTTTCCTCCTCATTACAACAGGATATCAGTGAGATTTTGTTTTGTACTCAAGTTCCATGAATCTCCAGATCCCTTATACTTTTTAACCACTTTCTCATAGAGTTATAAAGTGATACAGAATGGAACCAGGCCCTTCGGCCCAACTTGCCCACACTGGCCAATGTGTCCCAGCTATCTTAGTTCCACATGCCTGTGCTTGGTCCATATCCCTCCAAACCTGTCCTATCCATGTACCTGTCCAACTGTTTCTTAAACGTTGGGATAGTCCCAGGCTCAACTACCTCCTAAGGCAGCTTGTTCCATACACCCACCACCCTTTGTGTTAAAAAGTTACCGCTCATATTCCTATTAAATCTTTTTCCATTCACCTTAAACCTATATCTTCTGGTCCTCGATTCACCTACAATGCCTATCTTACCACCGTGTGCACATGTACTAACAAAGACCGATGGCATCTTGGTACAGTGGTAAAGCCTCCTGGATCTCTTAGTGGCTAACCACTTTAACTCCCCTTCCCATTCCCATACTGATCATTTCTGGCCGTGGCTTCCGCCATTACCAGAATGAGGCCACACACAACTTTGAGGAACGTACCTCATATTTTGTTTGGGTAGCTTACAACTCAACGGTGTGAACGTTGAATTCTCCAATTTTAGGTAAGTTCTACAAACACCTCCCCCATCCCCCACCACCCCCTTCTCCACCCCCCCCCCTCCTCCCCCACCCCTCCTCCCCCACCTCCTCCTCCCACCTCCTCCTCCCACTTCCCCTCCACTAAAAGTCCATGAACAAGTTCCACAATTCACAACAACATATCTTTCTGGGGCTCACACTGCCTGTAGCCAATCAATGGCCTATCAGGGAACCTCCTTGCCCGAGGTTATCAGTTGCTGGCCCCAATTTGTCCTGTTATTTTTCCTCAGTTCCAGATCCTCCTCCCCCCTCCAACCACAATCGGTCTGAAGAAGGGACCAGAAGGGTCACCTGTCCATTTTCTCCAAAGCCGCTGCCTGACTCACTGAGTTACCCCAGGATTTTGTGTCGACCTCTGGTATCAACCAACAAGTGCAGCTCCTTTTTATTACATTCTCTTGCAGGTGTTCCCTATGCACCACACTGTTATGCCTCCAACCTTTCTTTTGTATAGAAATATACAACCTACAGACAGCACTAGTACCTACCTTTACCGTATTTTCCAATAGACTGAAATAGATGAATGGATTGGTCCTTGAAAGCAGCTTGTATGGAAATTGTAGCATGGCCTTTGTGTTTGTCTTTGAGGCCTTCCTCGCATATGGGAATCTTGTCAACCAGGCAAAACAATGTCAGGAGTGTGTCGGGATGGTAAAAGCAGTTTTTTTGATCCTCTCCGCTCGTAGGCTGAACAAAGCTGTGGTTCGTGTAGGTTTTGTCGTGCTGTTTGCGGCAGTCTTTGCAGAAATTTAGATCACAGTTTTCACACTTGACCGCAGCTTGCTTATTTTTCTTGTCGCAAAGTTGACAATTAGGTTGCTGTTTGCCCAACGACTTCTTTGAGCCTTTCTTGTTCCGCCTTTCCAACTTATTTAACACATCGTTGAGCAGATAGTTATCCGGGAATTTGACTTTTTCAGAGCTGGTAAAATAACTTTTATCTTGGCAGGTCGGGCACGTAACCACGGCGTGTTTCTTTGAACCTATTCTGGTTACCTCTTTCTGCTTTGGAATGCATGATTCACATATGCAGTGTTCGCAGGGTAGCAATACAGGGTTAGCATATGTCTTCGAACAGGATGGGCAAGTAAGCTCATCATATATTGGTTCTTTAGTGGTCTTCTTTTTACTTTTTACATTCGTACTACTGGCCGGTATTGAACTACTAGGGCTGAAAAACAAAAAGAAAAACGTATTCAGAACATTCATTCTATGAACATAGAACATAGAACAGTACAGCACAGGAATGGGCCCTTGGGCCCACATGATTCTGCTGAACATGATGCTGTTAAACAGATCTCATCTGCCTGAAAAGCGCTTTATAAATAAAATCTATTATTATTATTATTAACCTGCCTTTCAAGAGAGAGTTAGATAGGGCTCTAAAAGATAGCAGAGTCAGGGGATATGGGGAGAAGGCAGGAACGGGGTACTGATTGTGGATGATCAGCCATGATCACAGTGAATGGTGGTGCTGGCTCGAAGGGCCGAATGGCTTACTCCTGCACCTATTGTCTATTGTCATACACATCCCTCTATTCCTTGCACATCCATAGAAACATAGAAAATAGGTGCAGGAATAGGCCATCCAGACTTTTGAGCCAGCACAGCCATTCAATATGTTCATGACTGATCTTCCAAAATCAGTATCCCGTTCCGGCTTTCTCCCCATATCCCTTGATTCCGTTAGCCCTAAGAGCTCTATCTAACTCTCTCTTGAATACATCCAGTGAATGGCCTCCACTGTCTTCTGTGGCTTCCACAGATTCCCAACTCTCTGGGTAAAAATTGTTTTTCCTCATCTCAGTCCTAAATCGCCTACCTCTTATTCTTAAGAAAGAACTGCAGATGCTGGAAAAATCAAAGGTAGACAAAGATGCTAGAGAAACTCAGCGGGTGTGGCAGCATCTATGGAGCAAAGGAATAGGTGACTTTTTGGGTCGAGACCCTTCTTCAGAATGAAACGATGAAACTTTATTCATCCCCGGAGGGAAATTGGTCACAACAGTCACAACAAGGTACAGAAAAACTTGCAGTTAAAAGTGAAAAGAAAAAGGACAAGCGACTGTTGTCTGCCGTCCGTGCACACAGCGCCTTCACCAGAACAAATGAACAAATAAGCAAACAGACGACCACAGACTTATCCCCTTGGAAGAGGATTCTAAAACCAGAATACTCCCCTCAAGCACACCGGGTTCCCCTTTGTTCTCCCACCCTACATCACGGCGGCCCCCCCCCCCCATTGCCAGGTCCCCATTGTTCTTCACGGCGGTCCCCCCGCGCCGGGTCCTCCATTGTCTTCCCCACCCTCCCCCCTCACGTTTCACCGCCACAGAGGTTCTCGTTGCTGCCGAGGCTCTTGCTGCTGCCGAGGCTCCCACCGCCACTGAGGCTCCCACCGCCACGAGGTTCCCACCGCCACCAAGGTTCCCGTTGCTGCCGAGGTCCCACCACGCCAAGGCTCCCATTACGGTCGAGCCTCAAGCTGTTGCAGAGTCTCCTGCTGCCGCCGAGGCTCCCATCGCTGCTGACGCTGAGGCTCCTTTGACCCAGGCAGGCCTCGCCGCCCGGCTTCTCTGCAGTCCCCTGGAGGCCTGTGGGGTGAGTCGGGCCTGCTGGGGCTCGTTCCGGTCGTCTAGCCATTCCGGTCATGTAGCGGGCCCGCGCGGCTCCCCAGGACACTCCAGAAGCTTTTTTTAACCCTAAGGGTGATAAGTATATGGAACGAGCTGCCAGTGGAGATTGTTGTGGTAGGTACTATCACCTTTTAGAAACATTTGGACAGGTACATGGATAGAAACATAGAAACATAGAAACGCAGAAAATAGGTGCAGGAGTAGGCCATTCGGCCCTTCGAGCCTGCACCGCCATTCAATATGATCATGGCTGATCATCCAACTCAGTATCCTGTACCTGCTTTCTCTCCATACACCCTGATCCCTTTAGCCACAAGGGCCACATCTAACTCCCTCTTAAATATAGCCAATGAACTGGCCTCAACTACCTTCTGTGGCAGAGAATTCCAGAGATTCACCACTCTCTGTGTGAAAAAGTTTTTCCTCATCTCGGTCCTAAAAATTTCCCCCTTATCCTTAAACTGTGACCCCTTGTTCTGGACTTCCCCAACATCGGGAACAATCTTCCTGCATCTAGCCTGTCCAACCCCTTAAGAATTTTGTATGTTTCTATAAGATCCCCCCTCAATTTTCTAAATTCTGGCGAGTACAAACCGAGTCTATCCAGTCTTTCTTCATATGAAAGTCCTGACATCCCAGGAATCAGTCTGGTGAACCTTCTCTGTACTCCCTCTATGGCAAGAATGTCTTTCCTCAGATTTGGAGACCAAAACTGTACGCAATACTCCAGGTGTGGTCTCACCAAGACCCTGTACAACTGCAGTAGAACCTCCCTGCTCCTATATTCAAATCCTTTTGGTATGAATGCTACATACCATTCGCCTTCTTCACTGCCTGCTGCTCCTGCAGGTCCACTTTTAATGACTGGTGTACCATGACACCCAGGTCTCGTTGCATCTCCCCTTTTCCTAATCGGCCACCATTCAGATAGTAGTCTACTTTCCTGTTTTTGCCACCAAAGTGGATAAGCTCACATTTATCCACATTATACTACATCTGCCATGCATTTGCCCACTCACCCAGCCTATCCAAGTCACCTTGCAGCCTCCGAGCATCCTCCTCACAGCTAACACTGCCCCCCAGCTTCGTGTCATCTGCAAACTTGGAGATGTTGCATTCAATTGCCTCGTCCAAATCATTAATATATATCGTAAATAGCTGGGGTCCCAGCACTGAGCCTTGCGGTATCCCACTAGTCACTGCCTGCCATTGAGAAAAGGATCCGTTTACTCCTACTCTTTGCTTCCTGTCTGCCAGCCAGTTCTCTATCCACATCAATACTGAACCCCCAATACCATGTGCTTTAAGTTTGTATACTAATCTCTTATGTGGGACCTTGTCAAAAGCCTTCTGAAAGTCTAGATATAACACATCCACTGGTTCTCCCTTATCCACTCTACTAGTTACATCCTCGAAAAATTCTATAAGATTCGTCAGACATGATTTACCTTTCATAAATCCATGCTGACTTTGTCCAATGATTTCACCACTTTCCAAATGTGCTGCTATCCCATCTTTAATAACTGACTAGCAGTTTCCCCACTACCGATGTTAGACTAACTGGTCTGTAATTCCCCATTTTCTCTCTCCCTCCCTTTTTAAAAAGTGGGGTTACATTAGCTACCCTCCAATCCTCAGGAACTACTCCAGAATCTAAAGAGTTTTGAAAAATTATCACTAATGCATCCACTATTTCTGGGGCTACTTCCTTAAGTACTCTGGGATGCAGCCTATGTGGCCCTGGGGATTTATCGCCCTTTAATCAATTCAATTTACCTAACAACACTTCCTGGCTAACCTGGATTTCACTCAGTTCCTCCATCTCATTTGACCCCCGATCCCCTGCTATTTCCGGCAGATTATTTATGTCTTCCTTAGTGAAGACAGAAACAAAGTAGTTATTCAATTGGTCTGCCATGTCCTTGTTCCCCATGATCAATTCACCTGTCTCTGAGTTTCTCCCAGTCTTCTGGTAGGCTGCTTTTTCTGGCTAATTTGTACGCTTCGTCTTTTGTTTTGATACTATCCCTGATTTCCCTTTATTATCCATGGATGCACTACCTTCCCTGATTTATTTTTTTGCCAAACTGGGATAAACAATTGTTGTAGTTCATCCATGCAGTCTTTAAATGCCTTCCATTGCATATCTACCGTCAATCCATTAAGAATCAATTGCCAGTCTATCTTGGCCAATTCACTTCTCATACCCTCAAAGTTACCTTTCTTTAAGTTCAGGACCCTTGTTTCTGAATTAACAATGTCACTCTCCATCCTAATGAAGAACTCAACCATATTATGGTCACTCTTGCCCAAGGGGCCACGCACAACAAGACTGCTAACTTCCTCATTACTTCCTCATTACTCAATACCCAATCTAGAATAGCCTGCTCTCTTGTTGGTTCCTCTACATGTTGGTTTAGAAAACTATCCCGCATACATTACAAGAAATCCTCTTCCTCAGCACCCTTGCCAATTTGATTCACCCAATCTATATGTAGATTGAAGTCACCCATTATAACTGTTTTACCTTTGTTGCACGCATTTCTAATTTCCTGTTTGATGCCATCCCCAACTCCACTACTACTGTTAGGTGGCCTGTACACAACTCCCACTAGCATTTTCTGCCCCTTAGTGTTTCGCAGCTCTACCCATATCGATTCCACATCCTCCAAGCTAATGTCCTTCCTTTCTATTGCGTTAATCTGCTCTCTAACCAGCAATGCTACCCCACCTCCTTTCCCTTTCTGTCTATCCCTCCCGAGTATTGAATATCCCTGGATGTTCAGCTCCCAGCCTTGGTTACCCTGGAGCCATGTCTCCGTGATCCCAACTATATCCTAGTCATTAATAGCTATCTGCACATTCAACTCATCCACCTTATTACGAATGCTCCTTGCATTGAGACACAAAGCCTTCAGGCTTGTTTTTACAACACTCTTACCCCTTATACAATTATGTTGAAAAGTGGCCCTTTTTGATTTTTGCCCTGGAATTGTCTGCCTGCCACTTTTACTTTTCACCTTGCTACCTATTGCTTCTACCCTCATTTTACAACCCTCTGTCTCTACGCTCACACATTTAAGAAACCCTTTCCCTTTAACTCCATCCTCAACTATCCCATTCAACACCCCACCCCCCTTATTCAGTTTAAAACCACCCGTGTAGCAGTGACAAACCTGCCTGCCAGAATGCTGGTCCCCAACCTGTTTAGATGCAATCTGTCCCTTTTGTGCAGTTCCCCCTTACTCCAAAACAGATCCCAGTGATCTAAGAATCTAAATCCCTGCCCCGTGCACCAGTTCCTCAGCCACACATTCATGTCCCGTATCTCCCTGTTCCTGCTCTCGCCAGCATGAGGAACTGGAAGCAAACCAGAGATAACAACCCTGGAGGTGCTGCTTTTCAGCATTTTTCCGAGCTCTCTAAAGTCAAGCTGCAGAATATTCATGGGTTTAGAGGGATGGGTTTAGAGGGATATGGGCCAAACGCAGGCAGGTGGGCCTAGTGTAACTGGGACATGTTGGTCAGCATGGGCCAGTTGGGCCGAAAGGCCTGTTTCCACACTGCACGGCTCTGACTCTATGATTTCCATTTGATTTTATCCTTATTATGTTTCTCATTGACAGGATGTGAGGCATAGCCCTAGTCCTTTCCTCCCAGCATAGACAGTCAAGGGAATCCAGAGGCAGGAACACTAGGGGGGGGACACACTTAATTTGTTTTTACATTCATCAATTATAAATTATTTTGAGTAAGCTGCCACACAGCACTGGTGTAGAAGATGTATCAACTACAAGTCATATGGATTAGATGGAAAACTGTAACTTCACATGGATCACCTACATCAAATAAAATGTTTACTCATGTCACTCACCTCTTCCTTCATTGTGCAATTTCTTCATCTATTTTAATGCTGAAGCTTTGGAGTTTATGGGAGTTTATGGAACCATTTTATACTTACATGCGGAAAAATATGAACCACTCTGCTTCTTGAAAATGTTGCGCAATCTTGTCACATATAGCGTGTTTAAGCAATGAATATTTGTACATTACTACCGATAGAGATGCACAATTAAAGCTGGAGAGGATTTAGAGGAGATTTACGAGGATGTTGCCAGGACTCGAGGTCCTGAGCTATAGGGAGAGGTTGAGCAGGCTAGGACTCTATTCCTTAGAGCACAGGAGGATGAGGGGTGATCTTATAGGGGTGTATAAAATAATGAGAGGAATAGATCGGGTAGACGCACAGAATCCCTTGCCCAGAGTAGGGGAATCGAGAACCAGAGGACATAGGTTTAAGGTGAGGGGAGAACGATTTAATAGGAATTTAAAGGGTAACTTTATCATGCAAAGGGTGGTAGATGTATGGAATAAGCTGTCAGAGGAAGTAGTTGAGGCGGGTACTATCGCAAGGTTTAAGAAACATTTAGACAGATACATGGATAGGATAGGTTTAAAGGGATATGGGACAAATTCAGGCAGGTGGGACTAGTGTAGACGGGACATGTTAGTCAGTGTGGGCAAGTTGGGCCAAAGGGCCTGTTTCCACGCTGTATGACTCTAACTGGATATTCCTTATCACCACAATTTGATCATTTTCCATAAAAAAAACATATTCACAATAAATACTCGTTTATTTATGTTGCTGAAATTCCAGGATTTCTTTTTTTGCTGCTTTGGGAGATTAATCCTTCATTTTCAAAGAATTCTATGAAAACCATTCACCTTAAAAATGGCCAGAATAGCATATAAATACCTCATGATAAATAATGGGGCAACACAGTGATACAGCTGTCGGAGCTGCTGCCCCACAGCATCAGGGAACCAGGTTTGATCCTGACCTCAGGTGCTGTTTGTGTGGGGTTTGCGTGTTCTCCCAGTGACTGTGAAGATTTCCTCTGGGTGCTCCCCTCTCCTCCCAAAACCCCCCCAAAAAGTGTGAATTTGTAGATAAATTGGCCTCTGTAAATGTCTCTAGTGTGTAGGGAGTGGATGGGAAAGTGGGATTATATAAAAATAGTGTGAACGGGCGATCAATGGTTGGTATAGACTCGGTTGGCCGAATACCCTTTTTCCATCCTTATCCTTCAATCAAAATAGGACCCGTTTTTAACAATGCAGATGTATCTGGTCTATAAGAATTATTACTTACTAACAAATTTCTTCTTCATCATCATCTGGGGATTTCCAGCAGACATAGTCAATTGCACTGTCCTTCCGTTGCGCTTTATTTTTTATTTTTGATTGTTGGTTTCCCTCCCTTTTTGCTATTTTGTTATTACTCGATGATGTCTTGATTTTTGAGTCTGACACGATGCTCTCCCCTTCATGCAGTTGGTCAAATGACTCTTTGCTAAATCCAGTGCGGCTCTGATCGTTTACATATATTTGAAGCTTGCTCTTCCCCTCCCCCTTTATTAAAGACGTGTCATAATCGGGTTCCTCGGATTGTCCGAATTTGCTGTCCACTGAGCTTAGACTGAAGGCTCTCTTCTGTTCAGCCCATACTTCCTTCTCCGCACTTGGATTCTTCCGCCTAAAATTCATTGCCAATTAAGAAGTGGCACACGACAGAAGAATCACACTGCTTCATCGAGAAGCCAGAGTTAGTTATCACCTCTCTTCTTTTAAAGTTTACAATTTGAGAAGAGTCTGAGGAAAACTATTCCAGTACTCCAAAATAATATCAGATTCTCAGCAGCCCAACCCGCATTACAATCAATCAATAATGTCTCAATGTTTAAACCATCTTGAGCTCACGGTATTTCAATCTTTGCTCGTGAGGCTTCTCAGCTCCCCGCCCAAGATTAGACCATAAGCACTGATGTGAACCTGAGTGTGACATCATGGATCAACGAAAGGAGGCAAACATCACAGAATGATTATCACTGCAAGGCTGAAACATGTATCACTTCTGTCTGTGACATCACAAATGGGGCATCAAGCAGGCAGTAGGAAGACTAAGCAGTGGGCTGTAATGTACACATCACCCCTTATAAAAGATTGTGAAACAAACATGATTTGGGAAGAATATTTCTTCATGAACTTCATGGGCGCAGTGGTAGAGTTGCTGCCTTACAGCACCAGAGACCCGGATTCGATCCAGATGATGGGTGTTTGACTGTACAGAGTTTGTATGTTCTCCCTGTGACCTGTATGGGTTTTCTCCCAGATCTTCGGTTTCCTCCCACACTCCAAAGACGTACAGGTTTGTAGGTTTGAAAGGGCTTGGTATAAATGTAAATTTTCCCTCGTGTGTGTCAGATGGTGTTAATATGCAGGAATTGCTGGTCAGCGCGGACTTGGTGGGCCGAAGGGTGTGTTTCCGCGCTGTATCTCTAAACTAAACTAAACTGCGATGCCTGTAACACAAAATGCTGGAGTAACTCAGTGGGTCAGGCAGCATTTCTGGAGAAAAGTAATAGGTAATGTTATGGGTCGAGACCCTTCAGACTGAGATTCAGGGGAGAGGGAAACTCTACAGGGACCTCTGTACCTTTTTATACCTCTAGTTTCCCTCTCCCCTGACTCTCAGTCTGAAGAACGGTCTCAACCCGAAATGTCACCTATTCCCGACCTGTTGAGTAATTCCAACATTTTGTGTCTATCTTTAGTGTAAACCAGCATCTGCGGTTTCTTCCCAAACACACCAGTAACACATGTGGTTTGTGATGATACTGGTCCAGGAGAGTGGTGGTTAGATTGCATTGTGCCATGGGATGGAGTCAAGCACTTTCCAATCAAGGTCAGATTCGCAAATACAGAGCTTTAGGTGAATGGGAAGTGGAGTTCAAATGATTATCAACCAATGTTCCAGCAGTAGGGTAGCACGGTGGCACAGCGGTAGAGTTGCTGCCTTCCAGCGCCAGAGACCTGGGTTCGATCCTGACTACGAGAGCTGCTTGTATGGATTTGGTGCGCTCTCCCACTGATCGCGTGGGTTTTCTCCGGGTGCTCTGGTTTCCCACCATGCTCCAAAGATGTACAGGTTTGTACGTTAATTGGCTTCGGTAAAGATTGTAAATTGTCCCTAGTGTGTAGGATAGTGCTAGTGTATGGGGATCGCAGGTTGGCTGGGACTCGGTGAGTTGAACGACCTGTTTCCGCGCAGTATCTCTAAACGCTAAACAGTCCTTGGCGGACAGCAAGCTAATGTTTGGCGAAAAGATCAATCTAATCTATGTTTGGTTTTGCTGGTGTGGAGGAGGCCACAGTGTAAGTGTAAGAGGAGTGTGAATGCACTTAACAATTTTTGCTTGATATTACTGATTTCATTGATTGATATTTTGGTGTGATTTGACATTTAGTTTAGTTTAGAATTTAGAGATACAGCACGGAAACAGGCCCCTTGGCCCACTGACTCCGAGCTGACCAGCGATCCCGGCACACTAACGCTATCCTACACACACCAGGGACAATTTACAATTATTCCAAGCCAATTAGCCTACAAACCTGTACGTCTTTGGAGTGTGGCAGGAAAACGGGAGAAAACCTACGCAGAGAATGTACAAACTCAGTACAGACAAGCACCCATAGTCAGGATCGAACCTGGGTCTCTGGCGCTGTAAGGCAGCTACTCTACCATTGCGCGACAGACATGTAGGCCGAAATTCCAAGCAATCATTCAGCTTGAAGATCTACAGATAATTATGTAAGCCTTGCGTGGAAGAGCCAGGCATACCAACAGTGTAAAGTTGGTTTGTGTATTTTTTTTTTTTTTTTTAATTTTATTTATTAGTACATTATCAATTACATTAATACACACCACGTATATCTTATTACATTTAATGTACCCCTTCATTTTTTAAAGCTATTAAAAAAAGGTTGAAATTGAGAAAATAGAGAAGTGAAAGAAAATAGTGTTAGTGTAAAAGTGTGTTGAAAGGAAAGAAGAAAGACCCTTTAGATGAGAAAATAGAGGAAGGAAATTAAGAGATAGACCCTAGGAAAGAAAAAAGAGAAAGAAGAAAAAATAGAAAGACAGATACTCTATTATGAACATCGCGCAAAAGGGATATACCAGCTCGCCACCTTTCCATCCCCCTTTTACCAAGTCCTGACATCGGTGCCTTTTTAAAGTACTGTTGCACCTTATGCTTGTAGTAATTCTATAAATGAAGACCACGTCCTATAGAAGTGATCTGATTTGCCTGCCAGGAGGAGTCTTATCTCTTCCAGGTGTAATGTTTCAAATATATTTGAAATCCACATGTTTATTGTTGGTATAGGAGCATTTTTCCAGAATTTTAGAATAAGCTTTTTTCCCAGTTATTAACCCGTAATCAAATAGGTTCTTTTGAAACACATTTAGTTCAGGGCTACCTTCCATTGTTCAAAAGATAATCCATTCTGCTTTTGGTATCAGTTTTATTTTAAATAATTTTGTAAAGATTTCAAAAATTTCAATCCAAAATTTTTGAATTTTTGTACAAAAGACAAATGAATGCGCTATAGTAGCTTCTTGAGACTGACATTTATCACAGATAGGTGATACGTTGGGGAAAAAATTTACTTATTTTGGTTTTTGAGTAGTATAATCTGTGTAAAATTTTAAATTGATTTAAAGTGTGTCTTACATTAATCGAGCATTTGTGCACATTTAATAAATGTTCATCCCATCTCTTTTGAAATTTTAATAGCTAATTCTTGTTCCCAGTCTCTTCTAATACCATCCGTTGCTGGTATTTCTACATTTAAAATAATATTATACAAATAAGATATTAAGTTTGCTGATTCGGCTTTTGTCTTCATTGCTTCGTCCAGTAAATCTAATGGCATATTATAATAATCTTTTGTATATTTTTTCAGATAATCACATATTTGAAAATATTTAAAATATTGATTGTTTCCCAGATTATATTTTAGTTGTAATTGTTGGAATGATAGTAATTTTCCAGTTTCATATAAGTCTCCAAGTGTTTTAATTCCTATTCTTTCCCATTGTATAAATGATTTGTCTATAATGGAGGGTTTAAACAAAGGGTTATTAACTATTGGAGAGAAGAGCGATAGATTTCTTAATTTTAAATTATGTTTTATTTGTTTCCAAGTTCTAATTGTACTGTGTATAATTGGATTTTTGCTATAGTTTATGTTATTCAACTTCATTGGTGAGAGGAGGATCGCTCCAATATTACAAGGGGAGCAGTCCTCTCTCTCCATTATAATCCAATCCACCTGCTAGGCAGAGTTGTCCAGCAGTTGAATCATATTTTTAATATTTACTGACCAATAATAGTACATAAAGTTAGGGAGTGCTAAGCCACCTAATACTTTGGGTTTGTTCAAATGTGTTCTTTGTATTCTATAGGATTTATAATCCCATATAAAATTTGTAATGTCTGAATCCAGTTTAAAAAAAAACTTTTTTGGTAGGTATATAGGAATTGATTGGAATAGGTATAGAATTTGTGGTAAAAAGATCATTTTTATAGCATTTATTCAGCCTATTAAAGACATCGGAAGTGATTTCCAGAATTTAATTACAGTATTTAATTTCTTAAATAGAGGATTATAATTTGCGTTAAACATGGCTTGATATTTTCTGGTAATTTCAACACCCAAGTATTTAAATTTTTCTGTAGTTATTTTAAAAGGGAATTTTAAGAGGTGTGTCGAGTCTTTCGGTTTTATTGACATAATTTCACTTTTGTTCCAGTTTATTCTGTATCCTGAAAAGGATTCAAAATCCTCAATTAAATTTAATATGTTTGGTATAATAGTTTGAGGTTTTGTGATGTACAATAGTACATCATCAGTATTCTTTTTGTCTCAGTAAACAGCGCTCTCTTCGTGAAGACCTCCGCCGGGTAGTCTCGGTAGATACTGATCCTCTCTCCTTCAAAAGAGAGCTCTCTGCTACGGACAATTTTCTTCATTATATCATCAAATTCGTGATCAAGTTGCACCTTTACTATAATTTGTCTTGGGTGAGCATCATCTCGTGGACGACGCCCCTGCGCTCTGTGTGCTCGACCAAGTAAAGGCTTTTGATCCAATTTTAGGGCTTTTTGTAGTAAATCTGCCGCAAAATCCCGAGGGCCAATACCCTTCTCTCTTCCTTCTTTAACACCTACAATTCTTAAGTTCTGGCATCTTTGACGCCCCTCCAGGTCAGTACACTTTCCACTTAGTTTAGTCACCATTTCGGAGAGGCGTTGATTTTCGGTAAGGAGTCGATTTACAGTCTCCGCACTTGTCACAACACATTTCTCTAACTCAGTTATTGCTGTATTTTGTTGATCCAATATCAGATAGATGGGGTCCAACTTTTCATTAAGGTTCGATTCCGCCGAAGTGATCCTGACTTCCGCCTCTTCCATCTGACCCTTGACATCCTCTTCCATCGAACTCTTCCAATCCTCCAGTATGTTTTGGACGGTAGAAATCATTTCTGCTTTAAAATCTGCCTTAAAAGAGTTAAGTTCCTCTTTAAGTTCCTCTTTAAAATTCAGCCTTTCCTCAAAAGCTTTAAGCTGTACTTGAATATTTTTAATTTCAATGGTGAGAAAGTTTTTAAGTTCTTCAACATCCGATTTTTTTTGTCTTGTTTTCCTCGATGTGTCTTCCTGGGACATCTTTGCACCTGAGGCCGAGGCCGCGGTTAGGCCTACCTCTTCCGTCGGTTGTTTGGCTTTACCGACCCTTTTTGTCCCCTTGAGGGGGGAATGTTGCATCGACATACCGGTAGAGTCGCGCGCCTGATGACGTCACTCGTTGCAGGCAGCCGTTCAAATCGCAGTCGCCACAGGTAAGTCCCGATTTTTCTCCCGTTTTCAGATTTTCAGCACGGAGCTAGTTGACGCTGGGCTTTATGCCTCCATAGCGCCACCGGAAGTCCGGAATACTGAGGAACATACCTGATTTGAGATACGGCTTGATTTATCCTGCAACTCTAAGAGTCACCTACAAAGAGAAGGAGCAACTTTTTATAGACCATGAAAAAGCACTGGAATATGCCAAAGGCATCGGGAACGTGACCACAGACTGAACAATGTACATCACTCCCCAGGAGTCAAGGAGCAACGGGACCTCGCCAGGTCTAAAAGGAACTTTAAAGTACTTTTAAGAACTTTAAGGACTATTGAAAATTGAAATGGACATAGGAGAAAACCTGTTGTTTTTTTTTTCTCCATTTTTATATTCATCTTTTGTGTTTAATATAAATTCCAAGAACAATAATATCACAGTTATTGTTAATTGTTACTAATCACTATTAGTAATTAGTATATTCACATTTAACCATATATTTAACTACTAATACTTATTAAATATCAATATTATTACTAAAATTATTAACATTTATACTATTCATAAACATTTACTATTGCGTATGATTACTAACAATGATTAACAACTAACAGTTTCTGGTTAACGTAGAAATAGTTAAAATACGATCTGAAGAATATATGTTATATGATTATAAGTAAGAGTTAATTTAGCACATGTTTTAATAAGGCTTGATGGTTTTCCTCCTTATTTTTCAACTTAAAATTAAAAATACATACTTAAAGAGGATTTTAACATGGTATTTAGAGAATAATAATGTTGTTAATTAAGGAATTAATAAATCTTTTTGTTTAATTTTTTTTGTTACTCCCAAAGAAATTATTTTATTGTTAAAAATATTTTCATTCTTTTTTTGGAAAGCACGGAGCTAGGATTTTTTCTTTTACAAAGGCTACGGAAGTCCTTAGAATACTAGCCACGCTAGTGTGGCTATCACTAACTACACTAATTGTAGATGTAGTTTCTTTTCTCTCTCAATATACTAACCAATTATATTACTTCTTTCACTTTAAATATTGTTATAATTTTAAGTTTGAATGGAACTACAAGATTAATTTAAGGAGATATGTTCGGAAGAGCGATGTACATAATTAAAAATTCATCTATCTGATGTTCGGGGACAGGATCAGGTTTTGTGTGTTGCGCCTTCTGCTCGACTATAGACCACCCTAGAAACAATATGCAAGATGGTAATATGACAAGAGGGGGTGAAGGAATTACATTTTGTAGTTGGAATGTTAAGGGAATTAATTAACCAATTAAGAGAGGTAAAGTTTTAGCACATTTAAATTCACTTAAGACAGATATAATATTCCTCCAAGAAACACACCTTAAAAAGGAATCACAACATAGACTAAAAGCTAAGTGGATTGCTGAAATGTACCATTCCTCTTTTTCACACAAGTCCAGAGGAGTTGCAATATTAATTCGTAAAGGGATATCTTTTACTCATTCATCAACAATAGCGGATATTGATGGTAGATATATTTTATTAGTTGGAGAGTTAAATGGAAAAAAAGTGATTCTTCTTAATGTATACGGACCTAATTTTGATAATCCTATGTTTTTTAATAAAACATTTAATATAATCCCAGAATTTACACAATATAAATTAATAATTGGAGGAGACTTAAATTGTACACTAGACCCTTATTTAGATAGATCATCAAGGCAAAAAAAAGTTAAATCTCAATCAAGTGTATTTCTAAACTCATTTATTAATACCACTAATATTAAGGACGTCTGGAGAATTGAAAATCCAACTGGACGGGAATATTCATTTTATTCACCGGTACATAAAACATACTCAAGAAGACTATTTTTTAGTAGACTCAATGTTTATCCCATTTACTTATAATTCAAAATACCATAATATTATAATTTCAGACCATGCACCTTTAACATTTATGATTAAATTAAATGTAATGGCCGAGAAACAAACATATTGGAGACTTAACCCACAAATCTTGAATGAAAGATCATGTCAGGAATATATTATTAAACAGATTCAAACATTTTTCGAGACTAATGACACCCCTGGCACATCTGTTTCTCTTATTTGGGAAACATTTAAAGCGTTTGTACGAGGTGCATTAATTTCTTCCCAAGTATTTTATAACAAAGAGAACCGGATTAAACAACAGACATTGGAAAGGGAAATAAAGCAACTAGATATAGAAAATGCGACAATGCCATCTATGTTAAAACATAGTAAAATCGCTGTATTGAAATATAAATTAAACAAAATGTATTCAGAACAAGTAATAAAACTTTATCAACATACTAAACAATTACATTTCGAATTCGGAGACAAACCACAAAAACTATTAGCACGTCAGCTCCGAAAATTGGAGGGGGAAAAAACAATTCATAAAATTAGATCAGATACGGGAGAATTATTAAAACTGCCCAAGGATATAAATGAGAGATTTCTCCAATATTATCATAATCTTTACTCAACTAAAACTATAGAACAACCGGAAGGAATAGCAGAATTTTTACAAAAATGTAATTTAAAAGGTTTAGACTCAAAAGATAGAGAATTATTAGAAGCTGAAATTACGATAAAAGATATTGAAGAGTCTATTAGATCTTTAAAAAATGGTAAAGCAGTAGGCCCAGATGGTTTAGGCTCTGAATTTTATTAAAAAATTTACTACTTGCTCTCTCCACGTTTACAAGCACTGTATGAGTATACTTATACTTAACAGAAACTGCCAGATACCTTAAACGAATCTATAATAACACTTATACCAAAGGCTGATAAGGATCCTGAAGATCCAGGATCATATAGAGCAATTGCACTTTTAAATACAGATCAGAAAATATTAACTAAAATTCTAGCGCACAGATTAAATACAGTGATGAATAAATTAATACACCCTGACCAAACAGGCTTTATTCAGAAACGGTATTCATATTTTAATTTGAGACGATTATTTAATATAATATACTCAAAGAGAATCACTAATGAAGACCTAGCAATAATCTCACTTGATGCCGAAAAAGCTTTTGATCAGGTTGAATGGCCCTATTTATTTTCGGTGATGGAAATATTGCAACTGGGTGAGAAATTCTGCACATGGATAAAACTGTTATATACTAACCCAACGGCTAGAATATTAACAAACCAAAGGTTATCATCTAAATTTAACCTATCTAGAGGTTGCAGACAAGGATGCCCGTTGTCTCCATTATTATTTGCGCTTGCTATTGAGCCACTCGCAGAAAGAAATAGGACCCACCCGGAAATATATGGGTATAATACAAAGGACACAGTGAATAAAATTTCTCTATACGCAGATGATGTATTAATTTACATTACAAAACCAGAAATTAGTATTCCAAATTTATTAAATCTAATAACCCAATTTGGTTCACTCTCTGGATACAGAATTAATTGGAATAAAAGCGAAATTATGCCAATAAGGGAATATAATAAACATATACTACAACAATTTCCGTTTAAAATAGTAAATGAAAAATTTTAATACCTAGGAATTTATGTCACTAAGACATATATATCATTATTTAAATCAAATTTTCCCCCATTACTGAATAAACTACATAAGAATATTCAGTACTGGAAAACACTTCCTATCTCAATGGTTGGTAAAATTAATGCCATAAAAATGATTTTCTTACCGCAAATATTATATCTTTTTCAAACAATTCCGATATACTTGCCAAAAAACTTTTTCAAAAAGTTGGATTCCATCATCAATGACTTTATCTGGGATTATAAGAATCATAGGATAAGCAAAAAAAAATGTGCAAATCAAAAATAAATGGAGGTTTAGTTCTACCAAACTTTTTGTTTTATTTTTGGGCAGTCAACATTAAAAATATGAATTTTTGGTTGGAAGAAATAGATCAACAACCAGATTGGTTAAAAATGGAAAAGGAAGATTATTTACCTTTTGAAATTGTCTCGATACTATTTGCTACTTCTAAATTAAATTAAAAAATTTATAGGGAAAATCCTATAATATATAGTACTATGCGAATTTGGAAACAATTAAAAAAGATTTTAAAATTAGATAATTTATCACTTTTTCTTCCAATTGTGAATAATCCTTTATTTAAACCCTCATGGTTGGATAAAGGTTTCATACAATGGAAAAATTATGGAATTAAAATGATGGGAGAACTTTACAAGAAAGGCAATTTTCATTCATTTCAGGAGCTGCAACAGACTTATGGACTTCAAGTAAATGATTTTTTCAGATATCTTCAACTTAGAGATTATGTTAAAGCAAGTACTCAAAACTTTAGAATTAGAAATTCAGAAATTCTTGATGATTGTTGGAATAAACATCCTAATACAGAAAAATTAATATCCTACATATATAATATTTTATTAGATAGCGAGATTCCATCGACGGATTTATACAGACAAACATGGGAAAAATAACTAAATCAAATAATAACGAAAGATACTTGGGAAAAAAGTTTACAACACATACATCAATGTTCATTAAATGCCAGACACTCTCTAATACAATTCAAAGTACTACATAGGTTACATTATTCTAAAACAAAATTAAATAAAATCTTCCCACATATTTCCCCTATATGTGATAAATGTCAACATTTAGATGCTAACTTAACTCATACGTTTGTGAATTGTTTAAAAATTAAAAATTTCTGGGCAAATATTTTTAGAATAATATCTATAGTTACCAGCATCCAATTGGACCCGGATCCAAAATTAATAATACTAGGAATATTAGAACCAAATCAAACATTTACAACAACTCAAAGAAACTTTATTGATTATAGTATAATAACTGGGAAAAAATGTATTCTAAAATTTTGGAAAGGTCCTATAACCCCCACAATCAAAATGTGGATTATAGAAATGACGGAGACCTTACACTTGGAAAGAATTAGACTTGTCCTGTTGGACAAACAAGAATTATTTGTTGGAACATGGTCTCCATTTATTGATTATCTAAAGGGTCAGATTGGTTCAGCACGGGAACCTGACTAGCACTCGAGCCAAGGATTAGATGAAATGTTGTACTCTGAAATGTACGAATATATCTCGAATTAAGTATTTTTAGTAAGTTATTCCATTCTTCTTTATTTTCTTTCTTTTTTTTTCTTCTTCTTTTCTTCTCTCTCTTTTCTCTCTTTCTTTCACATATTTTTTTATTTCTACTTACTTAAAAAAAAAAAAAAAAATTATTGGAGACAATACGAATAATGTTTGACAATATTATTAATTTAGAAATTAAAGACTTGTAACGATTTTAATATGATATGTATTTACCTCCAATAAAAAATATTATTACAATAGTACATCATAAAGATATTTTATTATTTGAATATTTTGTATTATAGCCATGGATATTCGGATGTGTTCTAATTCTTTCCGCTAGAGGTTCAATTATAAGAGCATATAACAGCGGTGATAGTGAACATCCTTGTCTATTACCCCTTGATAATTGGAATTTCGTAGATAATATGTTATTAGTTAATATTCTAGCCGTAGGCATATTATATAATAATTTAATCCATAGGGTGAAATTCTCTCCCATTTGGAAATTTTGCAATACTTTAACCAAGTAATCCCATTCCACTTGATCGAATGCTTTTTCTGCGTCCAACGAAATAATTGATCATTCTTGTTCTTCAGTTTTATGTGAATGCATTATGTTGAGCAGACGTCTCAGATTATTAGATGATTGTCTCTTAGGGATAAACCCCGTTTGATCCGGATTTATTAATTTACTAACATACTTAATCTTCTAGCTAATGTTTTCGCTAATATTTTTTGATCTGTATTTAACATTGCGATAGCTCTATACGAACCGGGTTCTTCTGTATCTTTGTCTTTTTTAAGTATTAATGTAATCGTTGATTCTGCTAGTGTATCAGGTAATGTTTGTTCTTTAAAGGCATATTTATACATTTTCTGTAAACGTGGTATAATTATGTCATAAAAACTTTTATAAAATTCATTACTAAATCCGTCAGGTCCTGGAGTTTTTCCATTCTTTAATGAAGTTATTGTGTCTTCTATTTCCTTAATTGAAATTTGTGCACCCAATTCCTCTTGTTCCTTCAACTCTAATTTTGGAAGATTACAATTATCCAAGAACTCTGTGACTTTATTGGTGTCCGTTGTCGTTTTGGATGTGTACAAATTCTCATAAAATTGCGCAAATCTTTTATTAATATCATTCGGTAAAGTTAATAATTCCCCTCTATCTGATTTAATCTTTTGGATTGTGTGCTCTTTTTCTTGTTTTTTTAGCTGACGTGCCAAGAGTTTGGCTGGTTTATCCCCAAATTCAAAGTGTTCCTGTCTTGTAATTTGGAATAGTCTTATAAATTTGGCTGATAATAATTTATTTAATTTAAATTTCAGTATTATTATTTTATTGTGTTTATCCATAGTTGGATCTTTAGCATTATCTATATCCAGTTGCCTAATTTGTTCTTCTAACTGTCTTTGTTCGTCCTTGTTCTTTTTATTTTGAAAAGCTTGGTATGAAATTATAATGCCTCTAATAAATGCTTTGAAGGATTCCCATAATAAAGTGGGCGATATATCTGGTGTCATTTATTTCAAAAAAGAGGTCCATTTGTTGTTTTAGATATATACTCCCTTGCGGGTCTTTTAAAATTTGAGGATTAAACCTCCAAAACGATTTATTCTTAGACATTCCTTCCAATTTTAAAAAGAAAGTTAACGGGGTGTGATCTGAGATCGTGTTGGTATGGTATTTTGGGTTCAAAGTATATAGGATTAATTTTGTATCCACCAGGAAATAATCTGTAGGTGAGTATGTTTTGTGTACCATTGAATAAAACGAGTATTCCCTGCCAGTCGGATTCGCGATCCTCCAAACATATGTTTAAAATTGAGGATTATCACAGTTGGGCGCGTATATATTTACCAAGGTGATTGGGGAAGCGTGGATCTCTCCGGTAACTATCAAATATCTCCCTTCCTTATCTGTTATGGTATTCTTTGCTTTAAATGGTATGCCTTAACGGATAATGATTGACGTACCTCTAGATTTCGAAGTATATGAAGAGTGATATATTTGGCCTATCCAATTCGCCCTCAATCTAGCCTGATCTTGGGATTTGAGATGGGTTTCTTGTAGAAAGATGATGTCAGTATTGTACAATTTCAGCTGAGCTAATATCTTACCCCTTTTAATAGGTTCATTAACACCTCTTATGTTCCAACTACAGAATGTGACTCCTCCCAGTCTCTTTTGTTTAACGTCTTGCATTTTGAATGGTTTTAATATCCTTAAATCTTATGGTGCATCCGTACCTCAGGTCTTTAGATATTGGGGGAACCTTTATCCCCCAATACAAAGTTCAATTGGTAGATCCCTTTTGCGATTATCCTTAAACAAAAAACACAAGCATGTGACTTGTGATTTAAAAAAAATGGAAAAAGTGAAAATACCATGTCTAAACTTGTCGACACTGTAACAAGTGGCCCACCTGTAGAGAAAACGTTGTATCGACTTCCATTGTTGATATTAAACAATTAGCTCTGCTCCCTTGATTACTCATAGCATAATGTAACGGGACCTCAAAATCAGATGTATAGCACCCATTTACCATATATGTATATATTTCGTTATGACATATATATATATAGAACAATTTTATCTACTAAGTGTTTAAACGTATGGTTTTACCTTCAATAATAATCAACTGTTGGTTGAAGGGGTTAACCTGAAACGTGCTCCTGGATCTGGGCCAGGTGCCCGTTTCTCCACCCCTCCCCCCAATTATAGATAAGATTTAAATTTATTAAATTTTATGTGTTAGTTCTTAAATTTGTTATTAGTTATTTCCTTATCAACTATCGCCCTCTATAAAAGGGATGTTCCCTCTTTGTAATACTTATCTAAATTCTTCCCCAATCTGCAATTCCTGTTAGCATCCATTACTATTTCTATATTAATATTGTTAAAAGGATTAGTTCTGTGCGATTTAAGTTAGTATTTTAATCTCTTAAACAAGAGTAATTGCTTCTGGTGTATTTCACATTCTGCTCTTCGGTTCGTCGTTCCCGTGTTATTCACTGTTTGCTTCGCTTGGAACACAGAATGTCCTTGAATAAAAATTTCACAGATAAAGAGTCTAGACAGGCGCACATGGAAAATTTCTCCATCTTAGTTTTGTTTTTTAAAGTACTAAAAGAACTGTTTCTTCACTTCTGTTCAGCCGATGACTGTGGAATAATAAAGAGAAAGATTTGTCCATACCGTCCATACCTTCCCGCTACTTTCTTTGAGCGGCATTCTCTTCCACGATGATTTGGGCATATTTGTATGCAGCCTCCGGGTTTATGAAAGATTTTTCTTTCCCCTTGTAGGTAATCCGCATCTTAGCTGGATAGAAAACACCGTATCTAACATCTTGAATTCCTTGAAGAATGTCTTTTGTCTTTGAGAACTGATTTCGCTTTTGTACAATTTCATAAGGATAGTCCCTGAATATTTTGATAGAGTCCTTATCAAACATCAATTGCACTCCGTATTTGATTTTCCTCATCACCTCTTCAAGGTCTGAAATGTCTCGAAATTTCACGATAATCTGTCGTGGATGGTCTGATCTTGTTTGTGATCTTGGTATAAATCTCGGTACTCGATGTGCCACTTCAATTTTCGGTTCAGTAGGGAGATTAAGCAGTTGTTTGAGTAAGCCCCCAGCGAACTCATGAAGGTCCTTTCCCTCGGCTTCCTCTGACACTCCAACAATTCTTAGATTTTGGCGTCTCGAACGAGCTTCCAGATCAAGGCATTTATCCGAAACTTTCACCAGCTGAATCGCCATCTGTCTTGTGGTGTGGTCTTGTTCTTGCCTCATTCTCTCCATATCTTCAGCCATTCGTGCCATATATATCTCCATTTCTCTCATTGTAGTCAGATTCGAAGCGACTATTTCAAGCACAGCCTTGAACTTCTCCGTGGTAACTTCTTCCACCTTATCAATTCACTCCGATAATTCTCCTTTCACATCATCAATTCGTTTATTTATGGTGCCAATTGAATCAATAACTTTCTGATTACCAGCACTCATATTCTCCGTCATCTTTTCCATTTTTTCCATCATTTTTTCCATCATTTTTTCCATCATTTTATTATTTCCATCCACAATTTCATCCTTCATTTCTCTTACCGATTTCTTTAATTCCTCAAATTCTTTGTCTTTGTCATTAACCACCAGTCTTGGATCTTGTAATCATTTCAGCGACCACTCCAGGGACCCCTTCAGAGGTGAATTCTTCAGGTTTCGTCTGGCTTTTCAGGAGCTGTCTTGTGACTGTTCTTTGAGGACTCTGAGCAGGAGACGATTTTTTCATTTAAAAGGCTTTAAACCTCCGTTAAATTCACAGCGCTTACTGATGACGTCAGCAGCGCGACGTCCAGAAGCTCCGTTAAGTTTTTTTAATCGGTCCCGACCAGTAGACCCGATTTTAACGCGAAAAATCGCAAATTTTCGGGAGCGGAGCTAGGTCTGCATCTGTTACTGTAATGTGGCGCCACCGTAAGAACCTGGGTTCGATCCTGACTACGAGAGCTGCTTGTCTGGATTTGGTGCGCTCTCCCAGTGATCGCGTGGGTTTTCTCTGGGTGCTCCGGTTTCCCACCATGCTCCAAAGACGTACAGGTTTGTAGGTTAATTGGCTTCGGTAAATATTGTAAATTGTCCCTAGTGTGTAGGATAGTGCTAGTGTATGGGGATCGCAGGTTGGCTGGGACTCGGTGAGTTGAACGACCTGTTTCCGCGCAGTATCTCTAAACTCTAAACAGTCCTTGGCGGACAGCGAGCTAGTGTTTGGCGAAAATCTAATCTATGTTTGGTTTTGCTGGTGTGGAGGAGGCCACAGTGTAAGTGTAAGAGGAGTGTGAATGCACTTAACAATTTTTGCTTGATATTACTGATTTCATTGATTGATATTTTGGTGTGATTTGACATTTAGTTTAGTTTAGAATTTAGAGATACAGCACGGAAACAGGCCCCTTGGCCCACTGAGTCCGAGCTGACCAGCGATCCCGGCACACTAACGCTATCCTACACACACCAGGGACAATTTACAATTAGTCCAAGCCAATTAGCCTACAAACCTGTACATCTTTGGAGTGTGGCAGGAAACGGGAGAAAACCTACGCAGAGAATGTACAAACTCAGTACAGACAAGTACCCATAGTCAGGATCGAACCTGGGTCTCTGGCGCTGTAAGGTAGCTACTCTACCGTTGCGCGACAGACATGTAGGCCGAAATTCCAAGCAATCATTCAGCTTGAAAATCTACAGATAATTATGTAAGCCTTGTGTGGAAGAGCCAGGCATACCAACAGTGTAAAGTTGGTTTGTGTATTTTTGCTAATAAAAATGGGAGATTTGTATTGAATGCTTAAGAAATTCTGATTGAGTCTTTTAATAATCCAGTGGAACAAAATTTTTAGCTTGGAAATTAGGAGGCTTTAGTTTAAAATAAATTGGCACGGTTGCTCTACTTAACAGAGACATACAAATTAAAAATGTTTGTAAAATTTGGATTGTCCACTTCAGTGTTAGTATGATTGAATAGGCTAATAATTATTCATTACCTCTGCCATTGAAGATCATTTTTACAAATGTTTAGGTTTGAATTATTATTGGAGATTTATGCATATCAAGTATATAAATAAACCTCATGAATTTTTGGATGGTGGTGGAAGCAGACACGATAGTAATGGTTAAGAGGCTTTGTGACGTTGGGAATGGAGGAATAAGTGATTAGATTAATTTGGCATCATGTTCAGCACTACATATCACGGGTCTAAGAACCTGTTCCTGTACTGCATTGTTCTATGTGTGGGAAGGAACTGCATGTGCTGATTTAAACCGAAGATAGACACAAAAAGCTGGAGTAACTCAGCGGATCAGGCAGCGTCTCGAGAGAGAAGGAATGGGGGACATTTCGGATCAACCCAAAACGTCACCCATTCCTTCTCTCCAGAGATGCTGCCTGTCCCGCTTACTCCAGCTTTATGTGTCTTTCTGCATTGTTCTATGTTCCAAGTCATTATACTGTGTTGCATGCATACTAACTTGAATAAACTAACTGTTTTTGCCCTATTCACACATGCCACATACCAGCATGGAGAGAGAGAGATATTTTAATGATGGTCAGCTCCCAGAAAGACCCTGAAGAATTGCTCTGACCTGAAACGCCACCTATCCATGATCTCCAGAAATGCTACCTGACCCCTGCTACACAAGTGCCTGTGTAAGAAGGAACTGTAGATGCTGATTTACACTGAAGATGGACACAGAATGCTGCAGCAACTCAACAGCATCTCTGGAGAAAAGGAATAGGTGACGTTAGATGACGAATAGGTGTCAGCGTCTGATGAAGTGTCTCGACCCAAAACTTCACCTATTCCTTTTCTCCAGAGATGCTGCCTTACCTGCTGAGTTACTCCAGCATTTTGTGTCTACTCCAGTGCTTTGTGCCTTTTATTGTAAACCAGCATCTGCAGTTCCCTGTTTCTATACTTTGACAGAAGTACCCACTGTGTGAGCTTATTCAAGTCCATAAACCAAATGCAACCACTGACCACAAAGTCCATTTTTACAATTTATTTTACTTGTGGAATACTAACCTCAATCCCAGGACACAATCTAGGAAGAAGGCCATTGAATAATAAACCAGTATGTTATTTATCAATTCAGAAGCTATCCCAGACACTGAATGGTTGAGTCAATGGTGAGATGAGTCAAACAGACCAAGAAGTTACCTAATCCAATCTCAACTGGCATTGAGCCTGTGGGAGTAGAGGCAGGGGTTGTTTGTAATGCTCACTGCAGTTGAAAGTCAGTCATGAATATTCACACATGAAGCTACTTTGGCTAGAGTACAAGTACTCTTTGGCTAGTGACAAGTACCTCTTAGCAAAGAGTCTGCGTGTCAAGGAGAGAAGGATGTAGAGCAAATTGGAAAGAGAACACTAATCCATATAAATCATCCAATTATTTATTTACAATTTTTCCATGTCTTGTCACTCGATGGCAACCATGATCAAAAACATAGGTTTCATGTGTGAAAGTACCTTACAATTCATTTTACATCAGGTTATTTGATCAAAATAACCTGAAGAAGGGAGGAGAATGGGTTTAGGAGGGAGAGATAGATCAGCCATGATTGAATGGCGGTATAGACTTGATGGGCCGAATGGCCTAATTATACTCCTATTCCTTATGACCTTAAAATAATAAATACTTGGATGATTTTTATGATGACCACTACTGCATTAAAATCCATCATAGAATATTGCCAGAAGACACATGATCAACACATCAACTTCACCAATCTTAATTTATCCCTAAAATGCCCAGGTTTATCTGAAAATCTAAAAGGTAGATTTATCTACCTGGCTATGCTAGATTTTAACCCTTTGTGTTTCATGTGGAACCAAGAAACTGTAGCAAAGACAGACATTTCTCCAGGGATGCTGCCTGACCCATTGAGGTACAACAGCATTTGGTGTCTACTTATTTTTTTGCTTTTCAATCTACAGACTAAAGTCACTTTCTCACCTTGAATATATGTGGACATGTACAGCTCATTTTGTTAACTGGGGATAAGATGGAGAGACATAAAGACACATAGAACTGTTAGAAAATGTGCCACATGTATATGCAACTCCTTGCAATGTGCATGGGTCAAACATCAGACAAAAACTTAACCCACGCTACCTTCTATTTTTAAAACAAATGAGTAATTAAAAAATGCACACTACAACTTCTGGAATACACTCATAATCATTTAACTGCTACGATCTATTTTATACAACTTGCTGGAAATAAGTGTAGGAAGGAAATGCAGATACTGGTTTAATAAGTGATTGAACTATTTGCTTCCACTTTAATCTGTTTTCACAAGATTCTCATTCTTCAATTATTATCCCAATATTCCTTTTCCCACTTTCAAATTGGCTAGGCAGTATTTACAGTCATGCTGTCAAGAGTCAAGGGTTGTGAGTGTGTAACTGTCATAGAAATTCTGACGTGCAACAGCATAACAGGCCTGTAAACACCAAATGCCTAGATAATATATAACAAAGAAGAATTCAATAAAATCAATAACACCAATACCAGTGCAAAACCCCCAATGTATTCGGTACAATTAAAGACAGTCCATAGTTTATAGTTGACAACAGTGTTGTGTAATAAAAAGCAACACGAGATGATGGTTTATACCAAAGATAAATGCAAAATGCTGGAGTATCTCAGTGGGTCAGGCACAAGAACAATCACTCCCTCAAAATCAACAAAAGTAAGTCAATGGTCGTTGTTTTCAGAAAGGATAAGAGATCGGTGACAGTTTTCATTGGAGGGTCGGCAGTGAAGAGTGTTAACAATTTCAGATTTGTGGATGTTAACATCTCAGATGATCTGTCATGAGCCCTACACATAGATACAATCATGAAGAAGGTGCATCAGCACCTCGACTTTCTTAGACTTTTAAAGAAATTTCGCATGTCACCGAATACTTCAACAAATTTCTGCTGATGCACTGTAGAAAGTATCCTGGCTGGTTGCACTGTGGCCTGGTACAGCAGTTATACAATGCATAGAAACGCAAGGGGCTGCAGAGAGTGGTTCAGTTCAGTTCAGTTTATTGTCACGTGTATCGAGATACAGTAGAAAAGCTTTTGTTGCATGTTAACCAGCCAGCGGAAAGACAATACGTGATTACAATCGAGCATTCACCATGTACAGATATTAGATAAGAGGTGGACCCAGTCTGGTCCATCACAGGCATAGCCCTACATAAGGTGCTCCCGCAAGAAGGCATCCTCTATCATCAAATTTACCCACCATCCGAACCATGCATTTTTTTCTCACTGGTACCATCGAGCAGAAGGTACAGAAGCCTGAAGTCCCACACCACCAGGTTTAGGAACAGATCCTTTCCGACAAGTATCACGTTCTTGAACTGACCTGCATAACTCTAATCCTACATCACCAATGGAACACAACAAACCATCTCTTGCATTATTATGAATTTGATTTCTAATTGTGTATTCTTACAATAGTGTCTTGTTATTTTTGCAGTCTTTTTCTTTTCACCGTCATGAAGGATTTATATATAATTCCTGTTTTATTTCCGTACTGTGTTGTCTATGTCCATGTGATAATGCTGATGCAAGATTTTCATTGTACCTCGTACCTGGGACAGTTGAGGCAGGTACTATCACAATGTTTAAGAAACATTTACACAGGTACATGGATAGGATAGGTTTAGAGGGATATATGGGCCTAACGCAGGGAGGTGGGACTCATGTAGATGGGGCATGTTTGTCAGCATAGGCAAAGTGGGCCGAAGGGCCTGTTTCCACGCTGTATGACTCTACGACTCTATGACTACTTGTGCATATGACAATAAACTCAACTTGGCGAGTTGTATTTATCAAGCTTTAGTGATTTATCATTATATCATGAACGGTCACCTTGATTCATTGTTAGCACGTGTCCCAGAGTTAGTAGATTCTGAGCTTCAGTGCCTCTCAGGATTTTAGGATTAGGTGAGTCTTCAGCTCCTGTTAACAACCATATTAAGAAGCCTGCATCATAAAGTGAATGATATAGGAGGTGCCAGAGACTATCTGGTCAATATTCATCATTCAACCACCAAATCCTCAGTGGATATTAAATTTAATTTGCTGATTTGGCAGCTTTGTATGGATATTTTGGTTACCACAACTACCTAGAAAATAACACATACATTTCAAATGTGCTGGATGTGTGTATTTTGGAACAATTTAAAGACATTAAAGGCGGCCGGGTGGCACAGCAGTAGCATTGCTGCCTTTCAACACTTGCAGCACCAGAGACCTGGGTTCAAACTGACTACGGGCGCTGTCTGTACGGAGTTTGTACTTTCTCCCCGTGACTGCCCGGGGTTTTCTCCGAGATCTTTGGTTTCCTCCCACACTCCAAAGACGTACAGGTTTGTAGGTTAATTAGCTTGGTATAAAGGTAAATTGTCTCCAGTGTGTGTAGGATAGTGTTAATGTGTGGGGATCGCTGGTCGGTGTGGCTTCGGTGGCCCGAAGGGCCTGTTTCTGTGCTGTATCTCTAAACTAAACTAAGCATTCAATACGTCACTTAGAGGTAAGTCCTTTAGGTTTCACTATGGTGCTGAAAAGATTCTTATGATTATGTCTAAGTCTACAATTTTTAATACCCATCACACTCCCAAAGTCAGTGTATTTGTGTGATCAATTTACAGCCTTGCTTGGAACACGTCCAATCGATTTGATTCAGCAATTGGTATGTATTAAGATGTACTACCATGCAGCTCCACATGGTGGCAGTGCTATACTCTTATGTTTAGTTCAGTGTAAGGTTTAGAGATACAGCGTGGAAATTGGCCCTTTGGCCCACTCGAGTCCACGCTGACCATCAATCATGAATGGGTTCTGTGTTATCCCAGATTTCTCCGCTCCCTACACACCAGGGGCAATTTACAGAGGCCAATTAACCTGCAATCCCACATGTCTTTGGGATGTGGGAGGAAACCAGAGCACCCGGAGGAAGCCCACACAGTCAGAGGGAGAACGTATACAAACTCGACACAAACAGCAGCCGAGGTCAGGGTGGATCCTGGGTCTCTGGCACTGTTAGGCAGCAGCTCTACCAGCTGCACCACTGTGCCACCCACTGTGTTGGTTCCTGTCAATAACATGCATATCTGTAGGGACTGTATGGAAAGCAGATGAACAAGGGCCATGCATCTCGTAAGGGGGAGTTAAGATCTGAAGGCGTCAAACCCACACTTTATTGTATTTCTATTATTGGATAACTGAGTAGCAGGACTTAAGGAAGTAGGAACATCAATTCAAGATCAGGAGGTTAAGGGTGATCAAATGGAATGCAATTAAATTGATATTCTGCACAATTGTTGTGAGTTGCCTTAACTCTGATCTTCACATCAGTGGAGAACTCGCAGATAGATGTTGCTAGTTTAAACAGCTGCAATTGATAGTTATTTGAAATGGCCTGTCCGTTCCCCACTGGGTTTTTATTTCCGTGTACATCACAAAGCATGTCACAGACTGTCACTTGATGCAGCCTGACCTCCGTCTGCTATTGAGGTCGAGGTGCTGTGTAAACAGGGTGCAGGGTTACATCCCTGAACTGAATTCCATCTGCCACATCGACTGACCAAAGGTTAGAAGTGGAGGGGGACTGAAAGGGCTCGCTGTTCCCTTCTGCCTGGTGTTTGTTTCTGTTCAACTGGGCTTCCGCCCGTGCCAGCAACTGCTCACATCCACCTGGGCGTCACGCGGCAAAGGTCCTTACCATTCAATTGCCGTTGTATCTTGGACCCGATGCATTAAGAATAACAGCAGGCAGGATGTCCCTCAAATCAGGATTTTCTGCAATGGATTTTCTATTTACTTTTGATACATATGGCTATGTACCTACAATCACACTGAGAAATAAATTGCGTACAGTCAAACTCATCGATTTCTCTGTAATGTCGGAGGTTGAGAGGAGACTTGATAGCAGTATATAAAATTATGAGAGGCGTAGATAGGGTAAACAGTCAGCAGGGCTGTGGAGTCAGAGTTGTCGAGTCGGAGTCGTAGCAATTTTGGTGCTGCTGGAGTCGGAGTCGGTAAAAAAGTCCAGACTCCGACTCCGACCTCAACATAAATTTCAGAGACTACGTAAATCGTAAGACTATTCTCCACACTGAAAATAAATAAATTAGAGTTAAGGGCTTCAATGAAAGAGGATCTGGCAGAAGCAATTCTGTTCCTAAGGACAAGTTATTAATAAATTTTACGTATGTACTTTTGTAGCAAACTTAATTATCTATGCATTTAGTTTTAATTTGTATTGCACTTGAGATTTTTTTTTGTAATAATTTAGCTCATACCTGTGGTCTTATTTTAATACATTTTGGAGTAATGCTTTTATAATTTTTAGTTAATTCAATGGAGTTTTAATTTTGTCATAGTCCTATATGTATTTTCTTTTTTTCTTTTAGCATAATGAATTATGGTTTTTTTTCAAGAATAAATAATTTAAAAAAGCCACAATAACATAGCTACAACCATTAGTCTCAAAACCTTAGGGGCATGTGTTTAAAAGGTAGCCTGATGATTCATGCAGTTCTTATGAAATGCCATCTTGTGTAATGTCATCATAGCAGATTTAGAATTATTATACCTACAGGTCAAGGTCGGAGTGGGATACACAAGAAGTCAAGGAGTCGGTCGGAGTCGGGTGTTTTGGGTATCGACTCCACAGCCCTGACAGTCGGAAACCCCCATCTACCTCATTGGAGACCTTTGAACGATCTTTAATCGCATTTCTGTTATATCTTTGTACTAAATGCTGTACCCTTTATCATTTATCCGTGCACTGTGGACGCCTTGATTGTATTCCTGCATAGTCTTTTCTTTGACTGGATAGCACACAAACAAAAGCTTTTCACTTTATCTCGGTTCTCGTGACAATAAGAAACTACTCACTAAACTAAACCCTGTTTCCAAGGGCAGAAATGTTCAACACTAGAGGGCGTAGCTATAAGTTGAGAGGGGAAATGTTTAATGGAGATGTGCGGGGCAAGTATTTTTTACACATAGAGCAGTGTGGGCCTGGAACGCATTGCCAGGGGTGGTGGTGGAGGTAAATACAACAGTGGCATTTAAGAGGCTTTTAGATAGGCACATGGAACTGTAGGGAACAGAGGGATATGGATTATGTATAGGGAGATGAGATCAGTTGAACTTGGCATCATGTTCGGCAAAAAAAAATTGTTTGCAAATTAAACTGACAATTACTGTATGTGAGTGCGGTCAAAACTATCTGTAAAAGGTACTCCATACACTTCTTGTTGGTATTTTTTATTTCGTACTACCCCAGATAGGGTCGGACCTGCATTTTTTAAAGTTAAATGTCCGTTACCAACCACAAGCTCATTCTCCAACACACAGACCTCAACCTGGACTCCTGGAGTGTTTGTTGATAATTCTGCAAGCTTGGGGGTCACTGTCCATGCAGCTACATCTAAATTATTAACAAATACAGAACAAAGGTGTTTGTACCGACCGCTATAAGACATCACCCGCAATCATTCTCCAAGTAGATGCAAATCCATTCTCTGCTCATTTTAACTTTACAGCATAAATGTGTACAGTGGCGCAGTGGTAGAGTTGCTGCCTTACAGCGCCTTGAATCCGGGCTCGATCCTGACTACGGGCGCTTGTCTGTATGGAGTTTGTAGGTTCTTGCCGTGACCCACGCGATCTCCGGTTTCCTCCCACACTCCAAAGAGGTACAGGTTTGTAGGCTAATTGGCTTGGTAAAATTGTAAATTGTCACTAGTACGTGTAGGATAGCGTTAGTGTGCGGGGATCACTGGTTTGCACAGACTCGGTGGACCGAAGGGCCTGTTTCCGCACCGGATCTCTAAACTAAAACTAAATCACTACAACAAGGAAATGCATGTGCCTAGTACCATTGGTATCAGAACAATTGTATATAAACTAAATGCTAATCTTTTAATCATAAATAATTTGAATATAGGTTTGGAAACATCTGATTTAACTGTCCTCCAATGTATTTGCCAGCTAGCCAGCTGGAACAATTTTGTAGAACAGATTTATTCTAACTACAGTTTTCTTTTAATCCCATGGCCATTTAATGGGCTGAGGAAAGGATCATAATTTTTTTTAAGTTACTTTTTCGATTAAAACATCGAAAATGTCTTTGGATAAATCAATGAAAACAGTCGGGGGCAGCATTTTACCATTTACAAGTTATGTAGCTGATCCAAAAACTAATGTCATCTCTGGATTGTGAATTCAAGAACCATTGACCTCTCTCTGGTACAACTAATGCATAACTTCAAGTGACAAAATAGCATTTATCAATTCCAAATATGTGACATTGACCTGACAGAATAATGAATATTTAATTTGCAATGAAATATTCAATAAAGGTTCAAGGTTAGAATGGGGAAGATTTAATAGGAACATGAGGGACAACTTTTTCACTCAGAGGGTGGTGGGTATATGCAAAGAGCTGCCAGAGGATGCTACAATAACAACATTTAAAACACAGGCAGGTGCACAGATTGGAAAGGTTTAGAGAGAATGTGTAGGAAGGAACTGCAGATGCTGGTTAACACCGATGATAGATACAACAGCTGGAGTAACTCTGAGTCTGAAGAAGTGTCACAACCCAAAGCATCACCTATTCCTTTTCTCCAGAGATGCTGCCTGACCCACTGAGTTACTCCAGCCTTTTGCGCCTATCTAAGGTTTAGAGGGATGTGGATCAAATGCTGGCAAATGGGACTAGCTTAGATGGTGTATCTTGGTCAGCAGGGACAAGGTGGTCTGAAGGGCCTGTTTCTGTGCTGTATGACTCTATGACTCTATGTATGGTTAGTTTTGCCAATTCATAGAGATGTCTGTACCATTCGTTGCAATACTGATGATCAGTTTGACACTCTCAGTAAACAATTACGTGCTTAGAAATGATTTTTTTTTAAAGTTTATAAGTTCTGGGAGCAGTATTAGGCCATTCGGCCCATCAAGTCTACTCTGCCATGGTTGATCTATCTTTCCCTATCAACTCCATTCTCCTGCCTTCACCCCATTACCCCTGACACCCTTACTAATCAATGTTTGATTATAAACTGAAAAATTAGCACTTTTCAAATAGGCTATGAAAGGACTCCACAAAGTTGACACCGAGGAAAGTTTTCTCTGGTGGAAAAGTCTAAAAGTAAGGGACAATCCATCAGGGAAAAAAGGTCACCCATGTAGGCAAGAATAAATGCCTTCTCTGGAAGAGATGTGAATATTTTTGATTTTCCACTCCAGAGAGCTGTGGAAGCTGAATTAACAAATATATTCAAGGTTAAATTCAATTTTTAACCTGAAGGTAAAATGGGGATTATGGGTATCCGGAAGAAGGTGGTGGCCAAGATCAGATCCTCTAAGATTGGTTGAATTACAAAGCAGACTTAAAGAGTTTTTAGTTTAGGGAAACAGGCCCTTCGGCCCACCATGTCCACGCATTCCAGCGATCCCCGCACATTAACAGTATCCTGCACCCACGAGGGAAAAGCAAATTAACCTACAAACCTGTGTGTCTTTGGAGTGTGGGAGGAAACCGAAGATCTCGGAGAAAACCCGCGCAGTCACGGGGAGAATGTACAAACTCCGTACAGACAGCGCCCGTAGTCGGGATCAAACCCGGGTCTCCGGCGCTCCATTCGCTGTAGGGCAGCAACTCTACCGCTGCGTCACCGTGACCGCCATTAGGCGACTTATTCCTGCTCCTATTTCTTAGACACTATAGCTACAGCTGTAGCCACGCTGCAGATAGGGTAGATACACAGCGTATTTTACACAGAGAAGGGGAAAATCAAGAAACATAAGTGAGAGGGGAAAGATAGGAACCTGAGGGGCACATTTTTCATGCAGTGTGGAGGGTATTTGGAACAAGCTGCCAGAGGAGGTTGTTAAGGCAAATACTATAACAACATTTAAAATACATTTGGACTGGTACATGTGTAGGAAGGAACTGCAGATGCTGGTTTACACGGAAGATGGAAACAAAATGCAGGAGTAACAGCATTTCTAGAGTGAAGGAATGGACACTGTTTTGGGTCTGAAGAAGCGTCTCAACTCGAAACATCACCCATTCCTTCCATCCAGAGATGCTGCCTGTCCCGCTGAGTTACTCCAGCATTTTGTGTCTACTGACAGGTCCATGGATAGGGTAGGTTCAGAGGGATATGGGACAAACGCAGGCAGGTAGGACCAGTGTAGATGGGCATCTTGGTCGGCATGGGCAAGTTGGGCCGAAGGGCCCGTTTCTGTGCTGTATGACTCTATGACTCTATACCTTCAGGACTATTTAACATTGCAGCTGTAAAACTGATGCTCCAGGCACAAACACTGGTGCAAAGCTATCATAGTTCACATTTTCACTTTTTTTTTCTAAATTAACATTCAATTTGTTTTCTTTACCTGAAACACAAGAAGGAAGTTCAGGACTTCTCATGATTTCCTATCCTCAAGCACAAGAGACTGTGAATTGAGAAAGTTCCATCATGGTGTAAACATCAACAGATTCAGACTGTTAACCCAGAGGTCTTGGCTAATACTTCAGGGATGAGTTCTTATTCCATTGTGGCTGTTGGACAATGAACTATCTTGAACATATGGGTTAGATTTTTAATTTGCAACCAATGGGGCAATTGTCCCTTTTGTGTTTGTTCTTCTCATCACCGAAGATAATTAGTCCCAATGTTAACCGCCACTATGATTTGGCTTAAGTCTCATTACCTCATCCCAGGTTAGGGTTATATACTTGCAACTTAAATTGATTTCCCCAATTAACCTTTCCAAGTTATTGATCTTCACAACTTTGCGAGATCAACTCTCAGATTCTTCCAAGTTCGAGAAGCTCGGTTTTAGCCTGAGACTGAGGATTAGCCTGGAGGGTCTTTTCCTTAGTGCCTCCACTTCCTGAAAGTCTCCCGTCTATGGTGAAATAGAAAGCAACCTGTATTGGTGAGAGAACTGAATTTCAAACTAAGCGCAGGCTCAAAAATGGCATGGTTACAGATAAACAAAACAGCATTTATTGACAATGTTACAAGCAGATGGGGCAGAGTGTGAATTGTAGTAAATCCTTTAGTGAAATATCAATTTACTCTTTAAACACTATCAAATTGCATTGAAAATCAAAATGTCAGCAACAATCCCAAACAAAAGATGGGCAATTTCTTCTAAAATGTGAATTGAGATGAGTTCATACAAATTATATGCATAACATCCATCTTTTTATTCAAGGAGTCACTAAGTTTGGCAGACAGGATAACTATCCATGATTGCCGTTCTTGGTGGTCAGGGAATGGTTATTAAATACAGGCACAAAAACATGTAACGTGAGAAATGCTTAACTGGTCAAATATTATCAGCCGACAGAGAAATATAGGGGAGACAATCTGAGGTTAATCATCTTCAGAAATTAATCTTTAATTTGTTCTGCTCTTTAACAATGACAATGACAGGTGTGACGAGTTTCAGTGTCTTTTTCCTATCCTTTGGCTAATAAACAGATGAAGACACAAAGTGCTGAAGTAACTCAACGGATGGGTCATGGATAGGCAACGTTTTGGGTCAGGATTCTTCATTAGACCTTTTCTTCTCGACCTGAAACGTTGTCTATCCACGTTCTCCAGATATGCCGCCTGACCCATGGAGTTACTCCCAGCACATTGTGTGCTTTTTGTAAACCAGCGTCTGCGGCTTTTTGTGCTAAATAAACAGATGAACTAGTTTATCGCGATGAGCAATTGCCTTGTAATTAGAGAGTGGACAGAAGACAATTAAGTGATAGAACTGATAATGCCAAATGGGAAATTGGCACAAGCCATGTGGACTTGTAGTTAATTTCTTCCAAGCCACTTAATTTTACATATTTCTGTGATATATTTATACAAGAATATGATGGACATCTTAGAGATTTCCTGTCAGAATGAAAAGAAATGGAATATTTAACAGCAGGAGAGGATAGCTCTTAAAGCTTATTTATACAATAAATTGAGGAGCCATGTTGAAGTTTCAGCAAAGGTGGACTAAATATATTTAATATTTTATCCAACTGTGTTCACTAGATGAATAATTTCATTTATATTAACTTCACAGTTAGGGGGTAAAAGTTAACCCCATTTTATTCGTCGGTCTTGCTATGAAAGAAAATATTTTTAACCTTAGATATGATTACTTAGAAAATGTTATTGTTCAGTTGAGGGGGTTTTAAATGGAAAACATCAAATAAAAAAGCAGTCTGTAAAATATTTTGTAAGTCATGCATCAGTTATTAAAATCTTAATAAAACTGAAATATTGTTGGTTGTAATGTCAAGCTATTAGCGTAAATGAAGACTTATCCAGGCCACTTTGGGAACGTTTTTCTCTCATGGCATAGCCTGGCGATAGGGCATTTCCCACACCTCTGCATTTCACAGCTTTTACATTCCTTTGGCTTCATTCATTCTCTAACTGCTCTCATTAATCTGTAGTCAGATAACTCATCAACAGTTTGTCCAGAGCACAATCCTGGCCTCACCCTATCAGAGACATTCCCTTAATCCTATCAATCAGTCCTCACCTTCTCTATAACAAAATGTGAATTTGTTTATTATTCCTTGACAATTTTACCAAAGATTCTCCAACTTGAAATATTAACTCAACTTCTCACTGATGTTCAATGATTCAATTCAATGACACTTTATTGTGACATGTTCAGTGAAATGCTTTGTTTTGCGTACAACTGCAGTGACTAGTGGAGTGCCACAAGGCTGGGTGCTGGGACTGCAGCTATTTATTATATTTATTACTGATTTAGATGAAGGAACTAAAAGTAACATTAGCAAATTTGCAGATGATACAAAGCTGGGTGGCAGTGTGAACAGTGAGGAGGATGTTATGAGGCTGCAGGGTGACTTGGATAAGTTGGGTGAGTGGGCAGATGCATGGCAGATGCAGTATAATAGTAAGATTAAATGAGAACTTACCAGTTTGAAGTTTGATCTTTATTTTATGAGGAGTTACGATGTGGGACTACGTGAAGAACCCATCCAGCCGCACGTGCGTCAATCTTCAAAGCAGCAGTGAGAAATCACAGATAATAGTGACTGAAGTATAATAGTAAGACGAGAGAAGACTAGAACTACCAGATGATATTTATGAGGGTTGGGAGCGGAGGGCACGTAGTCCCTCATCGTAACTCCTCATAAAGTAAAGATCAAACTTCAAACAGGTAAGTTCTCGTTTAATCTTACTATTTTACTTCGGAGTCACGTGAGTGACTACATGAAGATTTCAAAGCTCTGTGATTTCATGCCGCGAGAAACAAGTCTACACAACCAAAACTGCTTCATTGACAAATGAGGGAAAACATTCATAATGCATACAGTCATGACATAGATTTAAAACATGCTGTTGTTGTTAAATGAAGTAATCATAATAGTCCCATCTCTCATCCGGATGGAACCTATAAACAGAATGTAAAATGAGATTGAGAAAAACCCTGGTCTGCAACGGTTATTATCAAATGTTTGGAAATTCGTTCTTTTGACCATGCTTCAGCTGTTAGGATGTGGCCCAGCGAAACATAATTAACCGTTGCTGCTGCTGTTGTAGCAGTCCTGGTAGAGTGAGATCTGGAATCAGTATCTACTGCATAACTCAACTCTGTTTTATCACCTGGAGATGGTCTGAACTGATACGTTCTTATAAAGTGTTTTTTTGTATTTTTTGTAACTAACAATCATAGCTAGCTAAGAGCCTTGAAGGCTCTTGGTGACCTTGACATATTGTTGTATATGTGAGCCCTCACATAACTAAAGGTCCCTGGATATGCCTTAACCTATTTTGAGACCTGACACCCCTTCTGCTCTGATTAAGTAAATTATAAACATAAAATACTATACATATTATTTACAGATGTAATCATCCTGTCCCGTCGCAATTATGTAGCGACTGACCTGTTGCTCTAAACCAGCGCCAGGAGGATTACTAACTAATGAGATCCGCCAAAGCTAAGAATGTAGCTAGAAACCCCCTGGTGAAAATAGTGTTAACACAATGTCAACCTCCCATACTGCATTGTACTTGTCCTGGGAAAACTTGTGTTAAGGATATCCTTTACTAACTCGATATCCGGGGTGAACTCAACAAAGTGGATCTCGTTTCCTGCAGCAAATCTGATGGAAAGCACCTTGGCACCGTTAATGACCCTATAACTCAATATTGTCAAAGACCATTAAAAATGAACTCCAAGAGCTCCGAAATCTGTACCATTTTAAATGTAACATGAGCATTAAACAAACACTTCCCATCTGCTGAAGAAGCAAAATACTGCTTTTTGGTACTATCCCAGCACTCTGAATACATACAAGAATAGGGGTGACAACCCAAGCCGTAGGCAGTCTATTGAGAATCTGTAGAACATAAATTGATTTTATCATGCAACATCTGATTTCCCGAGCCACAGGCTGAACCAGCAAGTTACGTTTAAAATAACCATATAAGGTTGCATTATTATTATTCCCGACAAATCGGGAATTAAACTGCATAGGCCAATCCCACAGTTGGAACCTAAAGCGGGCTCTTGATGACTTTATTTGAAGCTCCGACTGATGAAGCTTGTAGCGAGAATGTATCTTTCGCCACTGTTATGCCACACATTTTTGCAACCTGTGCATTAGCATGAAAACAACATATGTGTGTTCAGTGTTGCATTGTATCAGAATTTCATAAATACGGTGTGGTCCAACACCCATTCTGTGTTGTCATTGATCTGTACTTGATGATACTCCAGTGGCAATTGAGATTATGTACCTATTACGGGATTCTTTTACTTGATTGCACCCCCGTGATTATCATATGGCACCATCATAGTGTATCAACATGAAGTTGAACATGCAGATATGCATATTCGCTCAATCACTGTTTAACCCATAAAATGCACGTAGGGTCTATAGATAGTTGATACCAATAACTGCAGAGTTAATAACTCATGCAAATCTCCTTCACCTCCAACTAGAGATGACATTCGCAATTTCCCACCTTAGGCAATTAGCATCATTTTGCAATATAATGACATATTTATTGATCAACTACTGGAGCAATGCTGACTACTGTTTGTCCATCATAGTGACATTAGTAGCTTCAGCTGGTAATAGCAAAGGTGTGTTATCAATGATCTGCATGGCCCTTAATAGTTTGCCATTAACCACGCTGTCAGTTCTCTCACTTGCACAGCTGCATCACATCTATTACATTGCCAATTAGTCTAATGAATAGAAAGCTGCTTATAACAACAAGGCTGTTCCAGGTTTCTATTGACTCCAATCTGTTGCCCAGGGCGGAGTCACAGGCCAACTAATAGCCAAAGGCAAACCCCAATGACCAACTAGTCCATTTGATAACCACTTCATTTTAACTGGATAGAGGAGCCCAATTTCTCAAATATAGTTTGAGACTGAAACAGTGGATTTTAGCAAAATACAGCATTAACATATCATCCAGTCAATACATAACAAGTGCTTTTGAACTCTAAGTAGTCCTCTTTGAATGATTTATTGTCATCATACTGTTATATTGCCTCATCATAGCAATGCCTCCAAATATCTCTGATGATCACTGTAAATGGGAACACCCTATGACATCAGTTGTTAATCAGCCATCTTTCATAATGAACAGGCCACTCCTGCCATCATTTCATGTCTGCCCTGAATGGCAACTCTGGCCCGATTCCCGAGCCTGTCCCATAATTCTGAGCATGACTCAAAAGACAATTCTTGTCATATTTCCGAGCCTGTCTCGAAGGCAATCCTGGCTAAAATACTGAGCCTGCCTCAACACAATTCTGGCCCAATTCCAACCTGCTTGGAATGCTAGTAATGTCCAGTTTTACATGGTTAAATGTCTCTGAGTAGATGGCAATGTCTTAATCATCTGTGTATTGTACAACCAAGTGTAAATCTTAACAACTTGTAAGTGGTACCTTAGTTGTAGAGTAGAACTGGTAGAGTGCGTGGACCCTCTGGCCAACTTTCATGCTGCCACCAGCTTCAGTGAACCGCTTACTACCCATGAAGACGTGAGGTGCGTTGTCACCGAAACTATGAAACCTTGCTCGTCGTTGGCCTTAATTGGTCCAACAGCTTGTGCTTTGTCCTCCAGGTTTTGCCTGTTGAATAGGTCTTCCCTGAATAAAAGATTCGGCAGCTGGCTCTAACGCCTCTGATAGTGGTGTTTACTGCATTGTGTTGGGATGGCAACCTTGCTGCCAGGAATGGTACCTCTGACACGTGCCTTACATCCCTTGGGGTATGCTCCACGGCTAAACCCTCAGACTCGGCGTCAGATTTACATTGACCCGGCATGCTGTCCTCCTCCATAAGGGAGACATTAGGCAGCCCTGTTACAAGGCGCTGCTGGCGCGGCCTCTGCAATAGGCCCACCCTTCAGGGTCAGAACAAAACTGCCCCGGTAAGCTCACCTCCTCCATTAAGGGAGACATTATGCAGCCCTTCTACAGGTGCTGCTGCCATACATTAAGCAGCCCTATTACAAGGCGCTGCTGGCGCGGCCTCTCCCATAGGCCGGCACTGCCATAGATTCAGCATCCCCATTAAGCAGACCTGTCCAAGGCGCTGCTAGTGCGGGCTCTCCCATAGGCTGACACTGCCATAGACTTGGCATCCCCATTAAGCAGCCCTATTCAACTCCTGCGGTTGGAGTGTATCTAGATGGAGCTCCTGGCCAACCTCCAATTTTTCTGATTACCGGAAGGGAACCCTCCCGGCACCAGGGCTGACCATTTTGGTCCTTTTACCCCATATCCTGGGGACCACTGCTGTCTGGGTACTTCATTGCTGCTGAATTTCCCCTCCCCGGGAATCCCAGCGTTTATATGCCTCACTGGAGGGAAACCCTCCCGGCACCAGAGCTGACCATTCTGGTCTGTTTAACCCCTATCCTGGGGACCCCTTCGTCTGGGAGCCACATTACTACTGGATTTCCCCTCCCCGGGAACCCCAGCGTGTATATTTATATCGGAGGGAAACCTCCCGACCGGTCTGCTAGATGTCCCCTCCCCGGGAACCACAGCGTCTGGCAGTCACTGACGGTCTTATCAGTGACTGTGATCGCGAAACCCGACATTCGCCAGCTACCCGCTTCTACGGTCGGACCTGGGTTGCCCCACAGCCATAGCTGGTTCCCTCGTCGGTCCTCGCGAATCGCCCGGCAGAAAGCCTCTGGAACAAGAGGTTCCTGCAAGGAAACAAAACAGGTAAGAAATACAAATTTACCTGAAGTTTAAACTTACTGCGCTGGAGGAGCTCTGCTGCTCCAACCGGCCGCCTGCACCAATGCGTCTGACGTAATAACGCACGTGCGGCTGGACGGGTTCTTCACGTAGTCACTCACGTGACTCCGAAGTAAAATGAGGATAAATGTGAGGATATGCACTTTGGTGGCAAGAACAAGAAGGCAGATTATTATCTGAATGGTGTCAGACTAGGAAAAGGGGAGGTGCAACGAGACCTGGGTGTCCTTGTACATCAGTCACTGAAAGTATGCATGCAGGTACAGCAGGCAGTGAAGAAAGCTAATGGCATGTTGGCCTTCATAACGGGAGGATTTGAGTATAGAAGCGAAGAGGTCCTTCTGCAGTTGTACAGGGCCCTGGTGAGACCATACCTGGAGTATTGTGTGCAGTTTTGGTCTCCTAATTTGAGGAAGGACATTCTTGCTATTGAGGGAATGCAGCGTAAATTCACAAGGTTAATTCCCAGAATGGCAGAACTGTCATATGATGAAAGAATGGGAAGAATGGGAAGAATGGGCTTGTATTCACATTGAATTTAGAAGGATGAGAGGGTATCTTATAGAAACATATAAAATTATTAAGGAATTGGACAGGCTAGATGCAGGAAACATGTTCCGGATGTTGGGGGAGTCCAGAACCAGGCGCTACAGTTTAAGAATAAGGGTTAGGCCATTTAGAACTGAGATGAGGTAAAACCTTTTCATCCAGAGAGTTGTGAATTAGTGGAATTCTTTGCCTCAGAAGGCAGTGGAGGCCGATTCACTGGATACCATCAAAAGAGAGTTAGATCGAGCTCTTAGGGAGAGCAGAATCAACGGATATGGGAAGAAGGGAGGACGGGGTACTGATTGTGGATGATCAGCCATGATCACATTGAATGACTGTGCTAGCTCAAAGGGCTGAATGGCCTCCTCCTGCAATTATTTTCTATGCCTCTATGTTTCTATCCCTTCCATCCAGAGATGATGCCTGTCCCGCTGAGTTACTCCACCATTTTGTGTCTATCTTTGGTTTAAACCAGCATCTGCAGCTTCTTCCTACAATTTTTAGTTCAATTTAGTTTATAGATACAGCATGGAGACAGGCCCTTCAGCCCATCGAATCCAGGTCAGGCTGATCTGCTGAGTGTTTCCAGCATTTTCTCTTTTTGCCAGAGAAAAGGCTTTGATTTACGAAGGGTTAATTGACATTGGGCAAGCGGTGATCTTTTATTATATAAGTCTAAAGGGAATTTCTGCCAAACTAAAACACATATAAATATTTTATGTTTCTTTCAGAACACTTATTTTTCATATCCATTCTGCACTTAGTGATTAATGATTATCGATCCCTAGATCGAAATCCTCTCAGGTTTCGATTTTTTTCTAAATTTATCTGCTGTGCTTCTTACAGTAAAATAAATCAACAAATGGCTAATGGAAGTTAGTTTGAAAGTCGTACAAGACCCATCTGTATAATGTTTACAGCTGCGACATCAATTGAATATCCTACTCATTCGGGAGTCTAAAAGGTGATAGTGAGGAGGCAGCCCTTCGGCCCGTCATGTCTGGTGATGGCCACAAAATGTTGGAATAACTCAACGGGACAGGCAGCATCTCTGGAGAGAAGAAATGGATGACGTTTCGGGTCGAAACCCTTCTTCGGACTGAGAGTCAGGAGAGAGGGAGACATAGAGATATAGAAGTGTATGGTGTGAGGGTCTCGACCCGAAACATCACCCATTCCTTCTCGATAGAGATGCTGACCATACTGCTGAGTTACTCCAGTGTAAACAAGCATCTGCAGTTCCTTCCTGCACATGTCTATGTTGGCTCTTTGGTAGAGTTCTTCAATAAATCCCTACTATTTCTCTATTGTCCTAAAATAATTTCCCGCCTTTCACAATAAATTCCCATGATTTGGAATAACTCTTGGAACCTCCTCGTAACTTACTCTGTTCTGAAGTGGACATGAAACATAGAAGATAGGACATAACGTCAGAGGAACAGGCCCTTCGGCCCACAACATCTGGGTCAGATATGACACCAAGTCAAACTAATCTCCGCTTCTGCATTTGATGTATATCCATCCATTGCCTGCATATCTATGAGCCTATCTAAGAACCTCTTCAACACCACAATCATATCTACTTCCACCACTACTCCTGGCACCGCATTCCAGGCACCCACCACTCTATAAACATTTTGCACCACACTTCACATTTAAACTTTCTCCCCTCATCTTAAAACTATGCGTTCCAGCACATAGAACATCATTGAACATTCACGTTACTGCACTGCAGCCTTCCTCATGATGAGCTGCAGAAACCAAAGGTGTTTGTTGTTGTTAATTCTTAATGATCTGTATCAGCTGAAAGTATTAGTTACCATTGTAAGGCAATACTGGCAAGCAAAAGTATATCACAAATAATGTCAGATGGACACAAAAAGCTGGAGAAACTCAGGCAGCATCTCTGGAGAGAAGGAATGGGTGACGTTTCGGGTCGAGACCCTTCTTCAGACTAGTCAGGGGAAAGGGAAATGAGAGATATAGACGATGTTGTAGAGAGATAAAGAACAATGACTGAAAGTTATGCAAAAAAAGAACAAAGATAAACGTCACCCATTCCAGAGATGCTGCCTGTCCCGCTGAATTACTCCAGCTTATTGCGTCTATTCTTCGGTTTAAACCAGCATTTGCAGTTCCTTCTTACACAAGTAATGTCAGTATCGTCATAAAAAAAAATCAGATAGATGGAATAAAATGAACTGGTAGCAATATAAGCGGAAAAGGAGGATGAAAAGAAGACATGAGGTAGCTTTGGCAGAACAAATAAAGGAGAAGGTACACAAAAATGCTGGAGAAACTCAGCGGGTGCAGCAGCATCTATGGAGCGAAGGAAATAGGTAACGAAGGAGAATCCTGAGTATATTAGGAGCATATGGATAACTGGGGAGAAGATAGGTGCCCTGAAGGATCAATGCAGTTGTCTCTGTGTGTAGCCACAGGAGATAGGCGAGAATATTTCTCATCTGTGTTTACCATCGAGAAGGTCATGGAAGCAAAGGAATTGAGGGAAATGAATAGTGACTTTCAGGAACTTAACCACAATACAAAACAGGGCGGCACAGTGGCCAGTTTTCACAGGACCAGCCAGTGTTACAGTGCTTTGAAGGGTAGGGCAAAAAAGGTTTTGTAAATTAGAAGATGGATTTGGAAACAAATAGCTCGGAGAAAAAGGAAGTTAGCAGGTTGAGATGCGATTGGTTATTTGAATTGTACACAATGTGATACTTCAGTTACACCATTTTGGGATGAGTTGGGCTTGAAATCTGTCCAGAACTTGTTCTGGTTTATTATCATATCCTTGAAGAATTATGAGGGAGAAATGGTAGACCGAACAAAGTCTTTTCTTATGTGTCGGTGGTAGGTATTTATTAGCAAGTCACAATGGAGAATTCCTGCTTACTTTGAAATGGTGTAGGAAGGAACTGCAGATGCTGGTTTACACTGAAGTCACATACAAAATGCTGGAGTAACTCAGCGGGGCAGGCAGCACCTCTGGAGACAAGGAATAGGGTTGAGACCATATAACCATATAACCATATAACCATATAACCATTACAGCACGGAAACAGGCCATCTCGGCCCTTCAAGTCCGTGCCGAACATTATTATTATTATTATTATTATATATATATTTTTTAAAATAAATACTTCCCCCTAGTCCCATCTACCTGCACTCAGACCATAACCCTCCATTCCTTTCCCGTCCATATACCCATCCAATCTATTTTTAAAGGATAAAATCGAACCAGCCTCCACCACTTCCACTGGAAGCTCATTCCACACAGCTACCACTCTCTGAGTAAAGAAGTTCCCCCTAATGTTACCCCTAAACTTCTGTCCCTTAATTCTCAAGTCATGTCCCCTTGTTTGAATCTTCCCTACTCTCAATGGAAAAAGCTTATCCACGCCAACTCTGTCTAACCCGCTCATAATTTTAAAGACCTCTATCAAGTCCCCTCTTAACCTTCTGAGCTCCAAAGAATAAAGACCTAACTTGTTCAACCTTTCTCTGTAACTTAGTTGCTGAAACCCAGGCAACATTCTAGTAAATCTCCTCTGTACTCTCTCTATTTTGTTGACATCCTTCCTATAATTAGGCGACCAAAATTGTACTCCGTACTCCAGAATTGGCCTCACCAATGCCTTGTACAATTTTAACATTACATCCCAACTTCTATATTCAATGCTCTGATTTATAAAGGCCAGCACCCCAAAAGCTTTCTTTACCACCCTATCTATATGAGATTCCACCTTCAGGGAACTATGCACAGTTATTCCTAGATCCCTCTGTTCAACTGCATTCTTCAATTCTCTACCATTTACCATGTACGTCCTATTTTGATTTGTCCTACCGAGATGTAGTACCTCACATTTATCAGCATTAAACTCCATCTGCCATCTTTCAGCCCACTCTTCCAAATGGCCTAAATCTCTCTGTAGACTTTGAAAAAGTTTGTTATCCACCACACCACCTATCTTAGTATCATCTGCATACTTACTAATCCAATTTTCCACACCATCATCCAGATCATTGATGTACATGACAAACAACAGTGGACCCAACACAGACCCCTGAGGCACCCCACTAGTCACCGGCCTCCAACCTGACAAACAGCCATCCACCATTACTCTCTGGCATCTCCCATTCAGCTACTGTTGAATCCATCTTGCTACTCTACCATTAATACCCAACAATTGAATCTTCTTAACCAACCTTCCATGAGGAACCTTGTCAAAGGCCTTACTGAAGTCCATATAGACAACATCCACTGCTTAACCCTCATCAATTTCCCTAGTAACCTCTTCGAAAAATTCTAGAAGATTAGTCAAACATGACCTTCCAGGCACAAATCCATGTTGACTGTTCCTAAGCAGACCCTGCTTATCCAGATGCTTATATATATTATCTTTAAGTATCCTTTCCATTAATTTGCGCACCACTGACGTCAAACTAACAGGTCTATAATTGCTAGGTTTACTCTTAGAACCCTTTTTAAACAACGGAACAACATGCGCAGTACGCCAATCCTCCGGCACTATTCCCGTTTCTAATGACATTTGAAATATTTCTGTCATGGCCCCTGCTATTTCTACACTAACTTCCCTCAATGTCCTCGGGAATATCCTGTCAGGACCTGGAGACTTATCAGTTTTCATCTTTTTCAAAAGTGTCCGCACCTCCTCTTCTTTGAATCTCATAGTTTCCATTGCTACTCTGCTTGTTTCCCTTACCTCACATAATTCCATATCCTTCTCCTTGGTGAATACCGAAGAAAAGAAATTGTTCAGTATCTCCCCCATCTCTTTTGGCTCTGCAGATAGCTGTCCACTCTGACTCTCTAATGGACCAATTTTATTCCTTGTTATCTTTTTGCTATTAATATAGCTGTAGAAACCCTTTGGATTTACTTTCACCTTACTTGCCAAAGCAGTCTCATATCTTCTTTTAGCTTTTCTAATTTCTTTCTTAATATTCTTTTTACATTCTTTATACTCCTCAAGCACCTCATTTACTCCATGCTGCCTATATTTATTGTAGATCTCTCTCTTTTTCCGAACCGTGTCCAATTTCCCTTGAAAACCATGGCTCTTTCCAATTTTTACTATTTCCTTTCAACCGAACAGGTACATAAAGATTCTGTACTCTTAAAATGTCACCTTTAAATGTCCTCCATTTCTCTTCTACCTCCTTCCCATAAAACAACATGTCCCAATTCACTCCTTTTAAATCCTTTCGCATCTCCTCAAAGTTAGCCTTTCTCCAATCAAAAATCTCAACCCTAGGTCCAGTTCTGACCCTCTCCATAATTATATTGAAACTAATGGTATTGTGATCACTGGACCCGAAGTGCTCCCCAACGCTTACCTCCGCCACCTGCCCGGTCTCATTTCCTAACAGGAGGTCCAGCACTGCCCCTTCTCTAGTAGGCACCTCTATGTATTGCTGCAAAAAACTATCCTGCACACATTTTACAAACTCCAAACCATCCAGCCCTTTTACAGAATGTGTTTCCCAGTCTATGTGTGGAAAATTGAAATCTCCCACAATCACTACCTTGTGCTTACTACTAATATCTGCTATCTCCTTACATATTTGCTCTTCCAATTCTCGCTCCCCATTTGGCGGTCTATAATACACCCCCTATAAGTGTTGCTACACCTTTCCCATTTCTCAGCTCCACCCAAATAGCCTCCCTAGACGAGCCCTCTAATCTATCCTGCCAAAGCACTATGTATTATGGGAAATTGCCTAGGGCAGTACTATTATTAGTAAGGAATTGATTTTTAAATACGATAGAAGTGTGGGAAAAGGGGTGAGATTTAATAAGTTATTCTTCTTCTCACTCCTTTTCGAGCTTGTACAGACTCTGAGTTGGACATTGGAACCTTGATTTTGTTCTTCTCAATTGTAAATGTTGATTGCAATGTTCAATTGTTTGATAATTTCGATTTTGTTAATATCAATGTCTTTAATGTCTTTACTTGTTCGGAATAAATAAATAAATAAATAAAATAAATAAATAAAAAGCACTGCTGTAATATCTTCCTTGACAAGCAATGCAACACCCCCACCTCTTGCCCCTCCAATTCTATCACCCCTGAAGCAACGAAATCCTGGAATATTTAGTTTCCAATCACAGCCCTCCTGCAACCATGTTTCACTGATCGCCACAACATCATACTTCCTGGTATAAATCCAGACTCTAAGCTCATCCACCTTTCTTACAATGCTCCTAGCATTAAAATATACACATTTAAGAAACCCACCACCACTTATTCTGTTTATTATCTTTTTCTTCTTTCTCCCCTACATTTTGGGTCCGAGTGCTTCCCTTCTCTGCCTCCTGCCTCCCACATTTTCTACCATCTTTCTCTATTTGAGTCCCTCCCCCCAACCATTCTCGTTTAAAGTCTCCCCAGTAGCCTTTGCAAATCTCCCCGCCAGGATATTGGTTACCCTCGGGTTCAAGTGCAACCCGTCCTTTCTGTACAGGTCACACCTTCACCAAAAGAGGTCCCAATGATCCAGAAATTTGAATCCCTGCTCGCTGCACCAGTTCCTCAGCCACGCATTTATCCTCCACCTCATTTCGTTCCTGCTCTCACTGTCGCGTGGCACAGGTTGTAATCCTGAGAGTGTTACCTTTGCGGACGTTCTCCTTAACTCTCCTCCCAACTCCCTAAATTCTCCTTTCAGGACCTCTTCTCTTTTTCTGCCTGTCATTGGTACCTATATGTACCACAACCTCAGGCTCCTCTCCCTCCGATTTCAAGATCTCTTGGCCACGTTCAGACACATCCCTGACCCTGGCACCAGGGAGGCACACTACCATCCGGGTCTCCTGACTGCGTCCACAGAATCGCCTATCCGACCCCCTAACCATAGAGTCCCCTATTACTGAGGAATAGGGTCATAGAGGAATAGGGTCATAGAGACCCTTCATTAGACTGAGGAATTTCTTATCTTGGAAATGCTGTTAGCTGAAAATCAGTGGGCCATAAAAGTAACCATTGGAGAGCCGTAAAAGTAACCATAAGGATTATTCCATTAAGCTTTTTGCAGGCATTATAGCCACTTCAACAGATCATTAAAAAGCCTACAATTCGATGCCCCATCCCTGGGTTAGGAATGGGATAAGAAAAACAATTGCAAGCACATTTCTATTGAATGGCTCCTCCAATGAATGAAATGTGCTCAGACACTGGCCGCGCACTCGCACTAATTAAGCTAACGTATGGAGTCTTCATTTGGGTTTTGATGGAACATCAGGGTATTCCAGGTGAGAGAAAATTGGAATAGAATTTGTTTTCTGTCAGAAGTAATTGTATGTGTTCACCCAAAAACCATATTTCATGTTTTGGGTTGGGAATGGCAAAAACATTTTTTAAATTAAAGTGAGATTTGTTCAGGTTTTAATTTCCTTCCCCAGTTTCCCCCCCCCCCCCCCGTAATTATTCAAAGAGGTATCATTTGGTACTCAAAGAGTAAAAGTTTTTTGTTTCATGTACACACTTTGATAAGCTGTGCCAAGTCATTCATCTATTTTAAGAATCATCCAGCATCATATTAAGTGATAGAAGTAACCGTGCAAGGCTTACTTATACAGATATTTATTGTCGGCTGTTGCTGGATATTTATAAGAAGAGAAATGGTTGGATGACAAATCAACTTCATTAGAGGAAAGGGTGGTGATAAATATTAAAAAAGGGCAAACAGAACTGTTTTACTTCACCTGCAATAGTCCTCAGTGCTGCATAATAAACAATCCATGCCAGAAGTGATAGAAATTAGTTTAGTTTAGTTTAGAGATGACTGTGGGGAAACAGGCCCTTCGGCCCACCGAGTCTGCGCTGACCAGCAATCCCCATACACTAGCACTATCCGACACACACTCGGGACAATTTACAATTTTACCAAGCCAATTAACCTACAAATCTGTACGTCTTTGGAATGAGTGAGGGAAACCGGAGCTCCCAGTGAAAGCCCATGCAGGTCAGGGGGAGAAAGTACAAAGTCTGTACAGTCTGCACCCAGCGTCAACATTGAACCCGGGTCTTTGGCTCCGTAAGGCAGCAACTCTACTGCTGCGAAACCATGTCGTGATCACAATAATATTTCTTGTTTCGTCTACCCTCTACTCAAACAATCCTGCAGCCTCGCCAATACACTGAATTGTAATGAATGGCCCCACTGGCTCAGCATTTATTCAAAGGACAGGATAATTCTGCATCATTTCCTCCCCAGCAGTTTATTTCCAAGAACAAATGGATCTGTGTTCTTCGGCTACAAGACTGATTGATTTTAACATCATGGATGGATGATCTGCTGTAAAGATGAGGAAAGCAATCTGATATTAGAACGTCAAATATTGTGTATTTCAGCACTAGCTGAACTGGTACATTTTACACATGGTTTTAGTTTTTCTCGAGGAAGTTAGGGCGGCACGGTGACGCAGTGGTAGAGTTGTTGCTTTACAGCGCCATTCACCTGGATTTCATCCTGATTACGGGTGCTGTCTGTATGGAGTTTGTACGTTTTTTCCACGACCTGCCATTATGAACAGATTTAATCACTTCTGCTGCTGATTAAAGTCAATAGACAATAGACAATAGGTGCAGGAGCAAGCTATTCGGTCCTTCGAGCCAGCACCGCCATTCAATGTGATCATGGCTGATCATCCCCAATCAGTACCCCATTCCTGCCATCTCTCCATGTCCCTTAACTCCTCTATCCCTAAGAACTCTATCTAACTCTATGCTATAAATCAATGCTCTCCAAAGAGCAAATTTCACTTGATGAACATTTTATCTTTCACAGATATAAAACTCAAGCAGTTGATACCCAAAATTGAGATATAAATCAATTTATTTAAGACAACGTATTTAATTTTGAAGAACAAGCTGTTCTTTATGGAAATCACTGAAGCAAAATGCATTGGGTATTTCCCACATTAATTATGTCATGAGGTGGGTAATGTGAAAGAATGAATGTTTTAGTTTAGTTTAGAGATACAGCGTGGAAACAGGCCCTTCGGCCCACCGAGTCCGCACCGACTTGCGAACCCTGTACACTAACACTACCCTACACACATGAGGAACAATTTACATTTATACCTAGCCAATTAACCTACAAACCTGTACGTCTTTGGAGTCAACCTTTCCGACCCGAAAACCCACCTATCCTTCTGACAAAGTTTGGGGGTGGGGAAAAGAGAGAGAAAATACATATCAAGCCAAATTAGTAGAATATCCAATTTAAATCTTGTACCAAATTTCTGATTGCAAGCCTCATGGAGATCAGAATATTGAAATACAGCAAAGTATTACATAGTACATCAGAGAAAATGTAGTTTAATCATTATTCCTTGGAGCTGACGTGTTCAGTAGATTAACCGGAGACAACACTGTTTGTCACCGTTTTATTACACCATAAGGAGCAGTATGTGTTCTCCACTGGAAATTCAGGCTGCTGTCATCATGGTTATGGATTGCAGTGTGAAAAGATGTTTTGACAATATTGCAGCAATGCACCAATCTGTTCTCTATTGCAGCAATCTACAGTAAATGATCGTGCAGCCTCAAACTGCTCCTTCTGGGACCCGGAGTTGTTTAAAATCGTACTGCAGAGCCACTTCCAATCTCTCTCTTCTAGCTTAGTTTTAGTTTAGAGATACAGCGTGGAAACATGCCCTTCGGCCCGCCGACCGGCGATCCCCACACATTAACAGAACCCTACAAACACTAGGGTACAATTTACAATTTTACCAAGCCAATTAACCTACAAAACCTGTGCGTCTTTGGAGTGCGGGAGGAAACTGGGGCTCCTGGGGAAAATCCACGCAGGTCACGGGGAGAAGGTGCAAACTCTGTATAGACAAGCACCCTTGTCTGGATCAAATGCGGGTCTCTGGCACTGTAAGGCAGCAACTTTACCGCTGTGCCACTGTGCCGCCGTCTATTGAATATCAGCAGCCTTCCATCCGACTTGTGTAGCGACTGGAATGGGTCCGCGGAGAAACGTCAGCACCAAAGACCCGGGTTTGATCTTGACCTCGGGTGCTGTCTGTGTGCAGTTTGCACATTCTCCCTGTGACCGTGTGGGTTCCCTCTGGCTCCTCAGGTTTCCTCCCACATCACAAAGGTGCGGGTTGGTACACTAATCGGCCTCTGTAGAATTATCCCCAAGCGTGCAGGAAGTGGATGAGAAAGTGGAATAACGTGTGACTAGTATGGACGGGTGATCAATAGTCGGTGCGAACTCAGTGGGCCGAAGGGCACATTTCCAAGCAGGATCTCTAAACTAAACTACATAAAGGCACTTGGAAGACTGGCCACTAGGGAACAAGAAGGATGCATGGGACAGGAATAGACAGCTGGGATCAAGTGCATCCCTGGAAGAGTTTCGGGAACTACGGATTAAACTGAAAAAGGAGATCAGAAGGGCAAAAAGGGGCCAGGAGATAGCTCTGGCGGGTAGCATTAAGGACAATCCCAAATGATTGTAAAAATACATAAGGGGGGAAAGGGTAACTAGAGCGAGAGTGGGATCTCTCAGGAATCAAAGCGGCCACCTCTGTGAGGAACCACAGGAGATGGGCAAGGTCCTAAATGAGTATTTCTCCTCTGTATTTACCGAGGGGAAAGACAGTAGGACGGAGGAACTTGGGGCAGTCAATGGAAGTGTCTTGTTCAGTCAGTGTTACTGCTGAAGAAGTACTGAAGGTACTGATGTGTATGAAGGTACACAAATCTCCAGCGCCTGATCAGATATATCCGAGGACATTGTGGGAAACAAGAGAGGAAATTGCGGGAACCCTGGTTGAAATTTACGAGTCGTCCTTAAATACAGGAGAGGTGCAGGAAGACTGGAAGGTGGCAAATGTTGTGCTTTTTTCAAGCAGGGCTGCAGGGAAAATGCTGGGAACTATTATAGTCCGGTGAGCTTAACTTCTGTAGTTGGAAAGTTACTAGAGTATTCCGAGGGATAGGTTATACAGGCATTTGGATGGGCAAGGGCTGATTAGGGATAGTCATCATGGTTTTGTACGTGGGAGGGCGTGTCTCACAAATCTGATTGATTTATTTGAAGACGTGACCAAAAAGGTCGACGAGGGCAGAGCTGTAGATGGATTTCAGTAAGGCTTTCGACAAGGTTCCGCATGGTGGGCTGCTCTGGATGGTTAGATCGCATGGGATCCAAAGAGAGATAGCTGAATGGATAGCATATTGGCTCCATGGAAGGAAGCAGAGGGTGACGGTGGAAGGTTGCTTCTCGGACTGGAGGCCTGTGACTAGTGGTGTGCCTCAGGGTTCGGTGCTGGGCCTGTTACTGTTTGTCATCTACATCAATGATTTGGATGAGAAAATACAGGGCAAGATTAGCAAGTTTGCTGATGATACAAAAGTTAGTGGTTTTGCAGATAGTGAAGATGTTTGTGAACGATTGCAGCAGGATCTGGATCGATTGGCCAGGTGGGCTGAGAAATGGTTGATGGAATTTAATACAGAGACGTATGAGGTGTTGCATTTTGGGACGTCGAACAAGGGCAGGACCTACACAGTAAATGGTAGGCCTCTGGGTAGTGTTGTAGAGCAGAGGGATCTAGGAGTACAGGTGCATGGTTCCTGAAGGTTGAGTCACAGGTAGATAAGGTGGTTAAAAAAGCTTTTGGCACTTCGGCCTTCATCAGTCAGAGTATTGAGTATAGAAGTTGGGAGGTCATGTTACAGTTGTATAATACGTTGGTGAGACCGCATTTAGAATATTGTGTTCAGTTCTGGGCACCATGTTATAGGGAAGATATTGTCAAGCTTGAAAGGGTTCAGAAAAGATTTACGAGGATGTTGCCAGGACTAGAGGGTGTGAGCTATAGGGAGAGGTTGAATAGTCTGGGTCTCTATTCCATGGAGCGCAGGACGATGAGGGGGGATCTTATAGAGGTGTACAAAATCATGAGAGGAATAAATTGGGTAGATGATCAGCATCTCTTGCCCAGATTAGGGAAATCGGGGACAGAGGACATAGGTTCAAGGTGATGGGGAAAAGATTTAATAGGAATCCGAGGGGTAACTTTTTCACACAAATAGTGGTGGGTGTATGGAACAAGTTGCCAGAGGAGGTAGTTGAGGCTGGGCCTATCCCATTGTTTAAGAAACAGTTAGACAGGTACATGGATAGGACAGGTTTGGAGGGATATGGACCAAGCGCAGGTAAGTGGGACTAGAGTAGCTGGGATATTGTTGGCCGCTGTGGGCAAGTTGGTCCGAAGGGCCTGTTTCCACACTGTATCATTCTATGACACAAGGTTTATCAGTTAGCTTACAGATTCAGATTATATTTATTCTATAAAGATGGAGCCGGCGACAATGACGGACACAACGGGCGATTAGCGAGGCCGGTAGGAGAGGAGAGGGAGCCAGGGTCCTGCCTATTCCACCCTCGAGATCGGCTGCAGGAGGCACCCCCAGGACACAAAGGAGAACGTGAAAGGAAAAGGACGTCGGTTTGCAGATCCAAGGGAAGGTGATGGTTGGAGGCCCCGCAGCAGCCTGGGGCTTGCCTAGAATGGGCACCGCTCATAAGACCTTGAGCGTGGACTACACTTTGAAAAAGACATGGTGCCTCTTGCTTGCGGGATCAGTTGGCTATTTCTGTACGATTTGCTAATTGGGGATGTACTAAGGTATAGCAATATTCTACTGGACTGTTTGCAAGACAAGATTTTCACTGTGCGTTTGCACTTTGTACAAGTGATAATAAAAGCACCATTGACCATTATTCCAATTTATTGTAATGTCTTGATTGAATTCATGCTTAAATGCTTCTAAAAATCCTATGACTGCACCTTTGTTTCTGGTTAACTGCCAAACCATTTAAACAAAAAGTGCTGCAATGTCTGTTAATTTTTCTTTTAAATTTATCATCCAAGGCATGCAATGGCCAACAACAAGAGAATAAATTGAACTAGGGCATAACCATCAAGTCTACAGAAGATTTAAGTTTGAAATATAATAACATACAGACCCCTATATTTCATTTCAGAGGTATCATAGATTTTTTAACTGTTGCTTCTTGATTTCCGGCAGCACTTCTAGAGCAGAGAAAATTATTGTCCTACAGAGCTCTGAGTTTATATCAATTTTTCAATAAGTATTTAAACAGGCAACTGGCAAGTTTACAACAAATATGGGGCTTTTATAAAACCTTTTAAATATAACAGAAATGTCTCGACCCGAAACATCACCCATTCCTTAAAATGCCCAGATACTGCCCGCCCCACTGAGTTACTCCAGCATTTTGTGTCTATCTTTGGCGTAAACCAGCATCCGCAGTTCCTTCCTACACAGAATAATTTAAATTTTCTTTACAGGGGCATAATCATATGAAAATGCACACTTGCTCACTGGTGTTATTGACTTGAGTTAGAGGAATTACTGGAGGTTAAAACAGATCGTGTCCAATCATACAATGTCCGATCCTAAACGTCACTTATTCCTTCTCTCCAGAGGTGCTGCCTGACCTGCTGAGTTACTCCAGCATTTTGTGTCTATCTTCTGCCTATTTAATTGAGAATAATTGCACGATTACATTATAGTGATAGATGTGAAAATTGATACTGGCGACTAAGTCTTTTTTTACAAACTGAAAGAATATTGGAAGCAGCAAAAAATGAATATATATTTTGAATGGCAAATATCAAGGGGAATGTTGAACAGACAAGTAGATTTAATTGGGTGACTCTTTTATAGAGTTAGCACATGGATTGCAGGACAATTGGTAGGCAAAGAATGAAATGGGAGGGCACTGAAGTGGGGAAAAGGAAATTAGAGATTGTTTGTGGAGCTAGGAGGGGAGGAATTTCAGATTCAGAATCGCAAGGTCTAACTTCCTTTAATTTCTCTGGTGAATTTTCTCTGGTTGCTCTGGTTTCATCCCTATTCCAAAGAGATGTGGGGGGATTGTAGGTTAATTGGCATCGGTAAAAACTGTAAATTGTCCCTAGTATGTGTTGGATAGTGCTGGTGTACCGGGATCACTGGTCGGTGCAGAGTTGGTGGCCCGAAGGGCTTGTTTCCGTGCTGTAACTCTAAACTAGGATCAAATGAATCAACTCAAGGTGTTGCACAAAAGGCAATAGGCTCAGATTTAGGAAAGCTCTTGCGCAACACATAGCTCTCAATTCCGTTCTATATAAATAACTAGTTGGGCACAGACCCAATAAAGGAGGGCTTTCATAGAATTACAGCACAAGTGAGACATATGGGGATGGGACACAAGTGGAGGTGAGAAATATCCATTTCCAGGAGGTTCCGATGTAAGCCATGAGCATTGTGAAAACCCTGCAGCCAGAGTGTCTGATATCCTCCTCTTCTCCTTCCTAAAATAACGCCCTTTAATTCTGAGGCTATGACCTCGAGTCCGAGACTCTCCCACTAGTGGAAACATCCTCTCCACATCCACTCTATCCAAGCCTTTTACTATTCTGTATGTTTCAATGAGGTCCCCCGCTCATTCTTCGAAACTCCAGCGAGTTCAGGCCTCACCAGTTGTGACACACAGACACAGACATAGCAAAGCATGAATTGGAACAACTTCATTTGGACAGTAAACTTTATTAGAAACTTTGTCATTCAGTGAATTCACATTTAAAACTCTGAAGGCAACACTGTCCTTACATTCGACACCCTACAACTGCAACAACTTCCAGTTTAAAAACTAAATAAATTGATCAGGCAGACACTATGAAAAACAGGTCAAAGAAAATTAAGCAGCAGCATCTTTAAAAAGTTCTGGTCTGAGCAGAAGTGAAATGACTGGACTCCATCAGTGAAAGGACTGGTGTGGAGCAGAGTTATAATTGTCTCACCGATTCTGCACAAACCATCCCACACAAAACAGTACATTGCAATAAACAAAGTTTACAAGCCTGAATGAAGTAAAAGCCTTTGTAAAACTTTGTTCCATTTAAAAAAGTGACTTGAGCGTTGTAAGATTGAATATTGTGTGACCTTCCAGTAGTGTTTCAAAGTTCATGCAAAGCTTCCTGAGGAAATTTGCCACTAGAAGCTCTTGCATACAGGTTCATAGGCATACATTTTCACTGTACCTGAACAGCAAGATCCCAAATCAGTCATGCTAAAATCAATAGCACAATAGTAAACGTTTTCATGCCAATATCTCTGCAGTTAGCTGTTGTTTAACAGCCCCTTTTGATCGTGTGCATCATCTGATCATTGACTTCAAGGATCTCTTCAACTTGTACGTTCGGTTTCAATTGTAAACAGAAACAATACCAAGGAGATATCCTCAAGTGATTACCCGGCTAATATCACACAATGCATTTGAACAATGTAGATCGAAAGGGGCAATAAGCTAAATTACATACGCATATAAAGAGGATTCATGGATGAAGAGGATATCATGAGATACTGTTTGACCGTTAAAATATGGTTTAATTTTTTTCTTACACACTGCAAATAATTCTCTTAATTCAGACAATGTTATCTCCTAATTCTGGTTCTGCTAAATAGAGTCTATTTGGAAGTCACTATTTCAAACAACTATGGTGTCCTCCACAGATTAAAATATTATGTAAACGGCAGCTTTCCATCGCTTTGCATTGATATTTTTGTTAGTATAGTACCAGTTTATTCATCACTGGTATTGTAAATAATTCTTCAGAGTAGCTGGCATTGGTAGAGTTTCTATCTCCGGCAGTCGCTCTCTGCCAAGAGAAAGGCGAATGGACCTTCGACACATGTCCATTAAAGGCAATGGCTCAGCTGAAAGAACATAAGCACAAAGTCAAAATGTTAAAACACTGAATAATGAAATCCAAAACTTAATACAACGTAAGAACCTTTTTTTTTGCACATGCAAGTTCTCAAGTTAGTTCCCATAGAACCATGCAGCACAGAAACAGGCCCTTCGGCCCAACCCATCCATGCCAACCAGGATACCCTATTTAAACTGTGTAGAAAGGAGCCGCAGATGCTGGTTTACGCTGATGATAGACACAAAGGGCTGGAGTAACACAGCGGGTCATGCAGCATTTCTGGAGGAAAAGGATGGGTGACGTTTCGGGTTGGGACCTTTTCTTCAAACTGAAAGTGTGCTGTTACTCCAGCACTTTGTGTCTATCTATTTGACCAATACCCCTCTAAACCTTCCCTATCTGTGTACCTTCCCATGTGTATTTTACATGAAGTCGAAATGCCGTTAAATGTTGTTATGTTCTTAAATAGAAATAATCTTTTTTTTCTTAATTTTACACCAATTTAAAATGGGAATTGTAAATGAACTAGTTACTCTTGTTCCTTCTTTCACCGCTGGGTCAAAATCCTAAACTGTCCTATTGAACAGCATGAATGATAAACATTCAACCTACAGTCTGCAGCAGTGCATGGATAGACACAAAAAGATGGAGTAACTCACCGTCTGAGTTACTCCAGCTTTTTGTGTCTCTCTTCAGTTTAAACCAGCATCTGCAGTTCCTTCCTACACAGTGCATGGAACCAGCTCGTTGCTCCCTTCTCAAAGGCAGATTTGAGAAAGCAAATTATAGTCTCCAGCTAAAAATAAGATGTTTGATCACATTTCCATGGACAACATTGATAAGATTCCTGATCACAAATCTGCCAGTGGAAAAATAAATTATAGGATTAATTCTGTCAAAATTAATTCTGTCAAACCTCTCAATTAAAAAAAAAATTCTGACAGGCTGCTCCCAGTGCAAGAAGTCCCAATTGTGCAAACTTGTTTAGTCAGCGGAAGTTATTCATTACTGTCTTCCATTGCTTCTGAAGGCACTGGACATTGGTAAATCATAGCTCCTTGCGTACTGAAACTAATTCTGCTGAGGATCACCAAATCGTTATTCTGTATACTTACCCTTGTGGTATTCTGGGATTGCTTCATCCGAGCACAAGCACTGATGTCTTTACAAATGTACTTCCTTTGGACTTTAGAGATACAGTGCGGAAACAGGCCCTTCGACCCATCGAGTCCAAGCCGACCAGCAATCACCCCGAACACTAACACTATTCTACACATAAGGGACAATTTACATTCTTTTAACAAAGCCAAATGACCTACTAACCTATATGTCTTTGGAATGTAGGAGGAAAGCGGAGCACCCAGGAAAATCTTACAGGGAGAATTACAAACTCCGTACAGACAGCACCTGTGGTCAGGATTGAATCAGGGTCTCTGGCACCGTAAGGCAGCAAGCCTACTGCTACCCCACTGTGTCACCTCAGCAGGGTTTGGTTACCATAAAACCACCTGTTATTCCTGTTATCACTAGACCAGGTATCCCAAAGTATCCCAAAGTTAAGAATAAAGGACCTAATTAAGAATTAAGGATCAAGGAGTTCAGGAACACCATCTTCACCCGGAACAGCAACATCAGTCTCAATCTCATCCCGAAACATCACCTATTCCTTTTCTCCAGAGATGCTGCCTGACCCGCTGACCCGCAGATGCTGGTTCCCCTCCAAACAGCACACCAGGCTGGCTTGGAAAGAAATCATATTTTTTCTTTCAAACCCGGCACTCAAATACATCTGGACCATTTCCGACATTTCCCTACCATTTCTAGACCTCACGATCTCCATCACCGGTGATAGACTACTGACCGACATCTACTATAAACCCACTGACTCCCATGGCTATCTGGACTACACTTCTTCCCACCCTGCTTCCTGCAAGGACTCCATCCCCTACTCCCAATTCCTCCGTCTACGCCGCATCTGAACCCAGGATGAGGTGTTCCACACAAGGGCATCGGAGATATCCTCATTCTTCAGGGAACGGGGGTTCCCCTCTTCTACTATAGATGAGGCTCTCACCTGGATCCCTTCTATATCCCGTAACTCTGCTCTCACTCCCCAACCCCGCACTCGTAACAAGGGGAGAATCCCCCTTGACCTCACCTTCCACCCTACCAGCCGTCACATACAACAAATAATCCTCCGACATTTTCGCCACCTCCAACGGGATCCCACCACTGGCCACATCTTCCCTTCTCCTCCCCTGTCTGCTTTCCGCAGAGGCTGCTCCCTCCATAACTCCCTGGTCAATTTGTCCCTTCCCAACCTTCCCACCCCCTCCCCTGGTACTTTTCCTTGCAACCACAGGAAATGCTACACTTGTCGATTTACCTCCCCCCTTGACTCCATTCAAGGACCCAAGCAGTCTTTCCAGGTGCGGCAGAGGTTCACTTGCACCTCCTCCAACCTCATCTATTGCATCCGCTGCTCTAGGTGTCAGCTGCTCTACATCGATGAGACCAAGCGTAGGCTTGGCGATCGCTTCACCCAACACCTCCGCTCGGTTCGCAATAACCAACCTGATCTCCCGGTGGCTCAGCACTTCAACTCCCCCTCCCATTCCGAATCTGACCTCTCTGTCCTGGGCCTCCTCCATGGCCAGAGTGAGGCCCACCAAAAATTGGAGGAGCAGCACCTCATATTTCGCTTGGGCAGTTTACACCCCAGCTGTATGAACATTGACTTCTCCAATTTCAGATAGTCCCTGCTTTCTCCTCCCCTTACCAGCTCTCCCTCAGCCCACTGTCTCCGCCTCTTCCTTTCTTCTTCCCATCCCCCCCACCCTCACATCAGTGAAGAAAGGTCTCGACCCGAAACATCGCCTATTTCCTTCGCTCCATAGATGCTGCCTCACCCGCTGAGTTTCTCCAGCATTTTTGTCTACCTTCGATTTTCCGGCATCTGCAGTTCCTTCTTAAACATCTTTTTTCTCTCTACAATTTCAAATCCTGGATTTCTCAACCCAACCGCATGGTGAGAGTACATTCAGTAGAAGGAATGCAGCGGTTCAAGAAGGCAGTTCAACATCATCTTCTCATTTAAGGATAGGTAATATATCCTGGCCTTGCCAAAAATGCCAGATACTGGCAATGCACAGTGAAAAAAATAATAATTGGGATAAATGTTAATTGATTGCTGCGATGGATTAGAGCAGATTGGGAAATGGTATTTCAGGTTTGCTGTTTGCCAATTCTGTTCCCATTAGTGGGCAGTGAATGATTAAAACTCCTTCGAGCGTTAGTCAGACATAACAGAGTGGACTGTATTCTGTCCATTGACACTAAATGAACAGTAACACAGTAACTCAGGTACAGGTGAATAATATTCAGAGACAACTTGCAACTTTCAGTGGACTACTATGTGGGTTTAATATACTTATACAAGAAATAAAGTCAAAAGGATATTGAAGACTAGAATATAAATTACATTCAGTTTATATTCTCTTTAAAAAATATATTAAATGAATTATTTAACCTACTCCAGCACAATAATGATTAATAGCTTAACAATTCACAACTCTTTATTGTCTCGGGCTCACATCTGTTTCTTCATCTCTGGCCTTTGTCCAACAATCTGCCTCTCATATAATCCCCTCACCCGTGTTCCCCTATGACCGGCCAAGTTACGTTCTGCCTTCTTTCCCGCTCTCCCCCTCCACCCCTCCCCAACCACCCCCTCCCTACATTCAGTCTGATGAAGGGTCCTGACCAGAAAAGTTGCCTATCCCTGTTCTCCAGAGATACTGCCTGACCCTGCTGAGTTACTCCAGCATTTTGTGTCTACCTTTGGTATCAACCAAGGTCTGCAGTTCTCTGTTATTGGGTAGTAGAAGTCGCAAAGTGGCAATCTGCAAGCGTATGGACTATTGCACATTGATGGATATCAAAGACATGAAGAGCAAATTGATGACATCAGACTCAGGGAGATAATGGATTAAACATTCAACTCAACTGATGTGTGTCAAGCACAGATTTTCCCATCAGGTTGACAGCTGAGAGATGGTTTAACTGGTAACATCATTTATATCTACTTCAGTACATACCATTTCTTGAAATGGAACAGTAATTAAATTACTCAGCTGGGCAGAAATCCTGAATAAGATTTTCTCAGTTTAAGAATTCCTTAGTATCTGTGGCAAATTGCTGGGATACCCTTCCTTTCCTGGGATACTCTCAACCATCCTGGAATCAGTTGTTGATGAATCATTGACAGATGTTTAAATGATCCATCTGTTCGAGACTGACCATGCCATTATTCTCAACTGTAGTATCCATGGTGACTGACAGGGCTTCCTTTTAACTAAGCCCACTGGCTACAAGCAACTAAAATTGCAGCTTTGCTTTTGATCTAAGATTGAGCCACTCTGAGGAAAGACATTCTTGCCATAGAGGGAGTACAGAGAAGGTTCACCAGACTGATTCCTGGGATGTCAGGACTTTCATATGAAGAAAGACTGGATAGACTCGGCTTGTGATTATTATTGCTTCAAGGACAGTCAAATTCATAGGGGATTCAGTGAAGAAAATCTTGGTTAAAGCAGGAAGTCATTCTCCCGTCTCTCACAGCTTCTACATTTCATGGAAGCTCAGTTCTTTTAAGACTGAAACATTATATATTTTTTCCACTTTGCAAAGTAGGAACACAAACTGTCTTCTATACAAATATCCTTACACAAGGCTCGAAATTAACAGTTGCCCGGGTGCCAATGGCCACCTAAAGTCCCGCCGAGCAAACTAAAAGCCGTGTCATTTTGCCTGGCTTGACAAGCGAAGGAAAGCTTGGCTGATGTGGACAGCAAATGGCCTGATGCAAACTGTGCCAGCATGTCTCAGAGAGCTCCTGTCTTATCCTTGTTCCCTGCCTTGCCCTGTGGAGTTGCTGCTTGTTTGTGAACCAGCGGCTCAGGCAGCGGATTGGCGCTCGACACCGCTGCAAATTGTTCTGTTGCTGTTGTTCCCTTAACGGGCCTGTCCCACTTTGCGATTTTTTCGGCAACTGCGGAGCATCAGTGACGGTTTTAAAGGGCGTCAGTCACTGACGCTCCGCAGTCGCCGAAAAAAAATCGCAAAGTGGGACAGGGGATGTGAGGGGAGGGGGGGGGAGTGGAGTAGGGGGAGAAGAGTGGAGCAGGGAGGGGGAAGAGGGGGGGAGGGAAGAAGGGGGGAGTGGAGTAGGGGGAGGAGAGTGGAGCAGGGAGGGGGAAGAAAGGGGGAGGGAAGAAGGGGGGGAGAGGGGAAGGGAGAAGGGTAGGGGGGAGTGGAGAAGGAGGGATGGGGGTGGGAGGGGGCAAGAGGGGGTGGAGGGAAGAGAGGAGTTCAGTCTCCACTCACTGAATCCATCCCTGTGAAAAGTTAGAGGCGGTGATTTGGATCTGGAAGTGGACCTATACAACAAAACTGAACGATTCAGACATCTTTTCATTTGCAGAATTGATTTTATTGTATTAATTTTAATATATTAATGTTTAAAATACATGCATTGAAGGAAGACTATTTTACAGCCCATCTGTGATCCCTAACCCCAACCCTAAACCTAACTGGGCGTCACCCACAGAACAGCATAAGTCAGCATGTGACAGGGCGCATGACATGATGAGACACCCAAATGTCGCCCCTGGATTTAGAACATTCCAAAATCCTGGGGCAACAAGGAGACACCACGTGAAGGCAGATTACTATCTAAATGGCGTCAAGTTGGGAAAAGGGGAAGTACAACGGGATCTGGGGGTCCTTGTACATCAATCTATGAAAGTAAGCATGCAGGTACAGCAGGCAGTAAAGAAAGGCCTTTATAACAAGAGGAATTGAATATAGGAGCAAAGAGGTCCTTCTGCAGTTGTACAGAGCCCTAGTGAGACCACACCTGGAGTATTGTGTGCAGTTTTGGTCCCCTAATTTGAGGAAGGACATTCTTGCTATTGAGGGAGTGCAGCGTAGGTTTACAAGGTTAATTCCCGGGATGGCAGGACTGTCGTATGCTGAGAGAATGGAGCAGCTGGGCTTGTACACTCTGGAGTTTAGAAGGATGAGAGGGCATCTCACTGAAATATATAAGATTGTTAAGGGCTTGGACACGTTAGAGGCAGGAAACATGTTCCCGATGTTGGGGGAGTCCAGAACCAGGGGCCACAGTTTAAGAATAAGGAGTAAGCCATTTAGAACTGAGACGAGGAAACACTTTTTCTCACAGAGAGTGGTGAGTCTGTGGAATTCTCTGCCTCAGAGGGCAGTGGAGGCAGGTTCTCTGGATGCTTTCAAGAGAAAGCTAGATAGAGCTCTTAAAAATAGCGGAGTCAGGGGATATGGGGAGAAGGCAGGAACGGGGTACTGATTGGGGATGATCAGCCATGATCACATTGAATGGCGGTGCTGGCTCGAAGGGCCAAATGGCCTACTCCTGCACCTATTGTCTATTGTCTATTGATACAGCATGGTATTCCTGAAGTCCCACACCAGAAGAGCTACCCAACATCTGCACTCTCCTTGACCTCGTCCTTACCATACCGGCAAGTGTAGCTGAGGCTGAGCGAGGCTTCAGCCGGCTGAAGACCACCATCAGAAGTTCCCTCCAGGACGACCAGGTGACGGACCAGCTCCTCATCATGCTGCATGCCAGTAACATCAAGGATCTTGATCCCCGGCCAGCCATAAGCTTGTGGCAAGCAGGAGGGATGAGGGCAAGGAGGCCAGACACGGGAGAAGACCCAGCTGCAGCATCTGCCTCAGGACCTCACCCTGACAGTGACAAGTCTGTTGAGGAGGATGCTCTGCTCGAGAGCGACTCAGATGACAATTAAAGTGACTTTACATGTATTTGAACAGCTCTGTCTTTACTTTGCTTATCAGATGGTTTAAATATCAAGCAGAAAAGTTACACATGTTCTCACAAATATAATGTTTCTGTTCATTTAAAGTTGATATCCCCCCCAAAAAAACCCACCAGCCATTTTTATTGCCCTTCTGGGCAATCTCACTTGCCAAGTTCCATGATTGATTCAATACAGACACCTACTTCATGACATCTTCTTAGTGGGCACAGAGTAAAAGAGGTACTATGTACATTCAAAAGTATGGTATAGGACTCGTCAGGTAATAATAATAATAATACAGTAACAAGTATTTTACAAGAAAAAAATCAAAGTACACTTCCATTCTCATTATTTCTTTTAAATTACAAAATCCTCGAGCAGAAGGGATATATTATGTATCTATTTTTCCCCTCTTGATGTTGTTACTGTGTCTACCTTCAAAGGTGTCAAACAGATCGATTCAATTCTTTATCAACTTACCTTGCTGTGACTGGGCACAACAGAGATTGATGATTGAAGATTCAAGAGGAAAAGACCCATGCTATGGCCATGTCATGATAATTTTCGGTTCTTCACAGAAAACATGCTTGCATCAATCTGTAGTGTGCATGGTTGAGCATATATGTTACCATGGTCCAGGATTTATTGACACAGGTTGATCATACGCTGAATAATCCAACCACATTTTTGTTTGGAAGTGGAAAGAAATAATAGAAATTGCATTCATTGCAACGTGTAAAAAGAGTTGAGATACTGTATTATAATTTTGCTGCATGTCATTGTGGTATATATCATGTCTTGATTGATGAATATGCGTAGTTTGTGACTTTATTTGAAGCAGAAATAATATGTGAATGCATCATTGAGCATAATTCCGACTGGTAACTACGCACTTTGTCCGAGCTCATTATCGCATGCGTCATGCAAGCCATCTTAAATGTCCACCTAAACTGTCATTTGGCAATCTAAAAAGCTGCCTAGGTTGCCCGGCTGGCACCAGAGAAAAAAAGTTAAGTGAGAGCCCTGTTACACCTATTAATGTAGATACAATTAGCCACACTATCTGCAGGGATTGTTATATCACCTTAAGACAGTATGATTAGATCCCAAGTACTAGAATCTAATCAAATTTTATAAGAATCTTGCCTTTGTACCTTTGACATGTTCCAGCAAAGGAAGATACTTTAGACTTTCGAGATGGCACAGCAGTAGTTGATGCCTTACAGCAAATGCAGCGCCGGTAACCCGGGTTCGATCCTGACTACGGGTGCTGTCCGTACGGAGTTTGTACGTTCTGCCCGTGCATGCGTGGGTTTTCTCCGAGATCTTCGGTTTCCTCCCACACTCCAAAGATATACAGGCTTGATGGTTAATTGGCTTGGTAAATGTAAAAATTGTCCCTAGTGTGTATAGGATAGTGTTGGTGTGCGGGGATCGCTGGTCAGCGCGGTCCCGGTGGGCCGAAGGGCCTGTTTCTGTACTGTATCTCTAAACTAAACTTTAAAAATACAGCGTGGAGAAAGGCCCTTCGGCACAAAGAGTCCGGGGCGAGCACACTATACACTAAGAACAATTCATAATTTTTACTGAAGCCAATTAACCTGCTAACCTGTACGTCTTTGGAGTGTGTGGAGGAAACTGATGCACCCAGAGAAAATCCACGCGGTCACGGGGAGAATGTACAAACTCCATACAGACAGCACCCGTAGTCAGAATCAAACCCGGGTCTCTGGCGCTGTAAGGCAGCAACTCTATCAGCCACTGTGCTGTCCGACAAGGATCAGTAACCTTTCAGATTGCGAGCCTTCTTCTTCAGACTGAAGAAGGGTCCCAACCCAAAACATCACCTATCCATGTTCTTCGGAGATGCAGCCTGACCCACTGAGTTACTCCAGAACTTTGTGTATTTTTTTTTGTAAATCCAGCACTTGCAATTCCTTGTGTCTCCAGCAAAGGAAAACGAGCATCACACTCAATGATCACTGGAAAATGCAGATGTGTTACGATGGGAGATTACAGAGCGACGTAGAGTTAATTCCCAGGAATGTTATGGAATGCTATTATTAAATTATGAAGTTCTATGTGGAAGGGATGTGGTAGAAAGAGCAGTAAGAGAGAAGACTATATTCAATCCTAATTCCATTTCTCTTACAAATTTAATTTTATATATTTTGAGGAGAAAATGAGGAGGGACCTCATTGAAACATACAGAATAGTGAAAGGCTTGGATAGAGTGGATGTGAAAAGGATGTTTCCATAGCCTCAGAATTAAAGATGTTCTTCAAGGAAGGAGATGAGGAGAATTTTCTTTAGTCAGAGGGTGGTGAATCTGTGGAATTCTTTCCCACAGAAGGCTATGGAGGCCGTCAGTGGATATGTTTAAGGCCGAGATAGATAGATTCTTGATTATTACGTGTGTAGGTGTCAAAAATTATGGGGAGAAGGCAGGAGAATGGGGTTCGGAGGGAGAGAGTGATTGACCAGCCATGATTGAATGGGGGAGTAGACTTGATGGGCCGAATGGCCTAATGCTACTCCTATTCCTTATGACCTTATGAAAATGCATATAATTCATTGTTAATGGTTTCAGTTTTGTTGTAAACACGTGATCATTTCTAATGATAACTGGTGACAGTTTACATGTTTGCACATTTATAAACGTTGTATCACACTGAACTGTGAACACATTGGAAACAAGCAAAATCCCAAAACATTTTTGATTCATCCTGTGAGTTTAAGATACTATTGCTAATATACCATTTTTTTTGAAGAATCCATATCCTACACTCACACAACTTCTTTGTTCAGCGTTACAGTATTAAGTTAAATAGGGGAATGGAGACCTTGAGATAAAATAAAGAGACACAAAGAACTGCAGATAGGCACAAAATGCTGGAGTAGCTCAGTGGACAGGACAGGCAGCATGTCTGGATAGGAGGAATGGGTGATGTTTTGGTTCGAGCCCCTTCTTCAGATCTTCTTCAGACAAAGAATTGCAAATGCAGGTTTACAAACAATTACACAAATTGCTGAAGGTAGACAAAAATGCTGGAGAAACTCAGCGGGTGAGGCAGCATCTATGGAGCAAAGGAATAGGTGATGTTTCGGGTCGAGATCCTTCTTCAAAAGGGTCTCGACCTGAAACTTCACCTGTTCCTTTGCTCCATAGATGCTGCCTCACCTGCTGAGTTCCTCCAGCATTTTTGTCTACCTTTTGTCTGCAGTTCTTTCTTAAACACAAATTGCTGAAATAACTCAGCAGATCATATAGCATCTCTGGAGAACATGGACAGGTGACGTTTCGGGTCGGGATCCTTCTTCAGACTGAACATCATCTAAACACGTTCTCCAGAAATGCTTCCTGACCCACTGAGTTACTCCAGTATTTTGTTTTATCCCAAAAAAAGACACAAAGTGCTGGAGTAACTCGGCAGGTCAGACATCATCTTTGGAGAACATGGGTAATATAACGTTTTGGATCCGGGCCCTTCTTTAGACTGAACATTGCCTTAACTTGTTCTCCAGAGATGCTGCCTGGCCCGCTGAGTTACTCCAGCGCTGTATCTTTGTTATGAGATAAAACAAGGTAATCTGAGCTGTGGCTCCTGATTGTTATCCATTAACTGGCAGAAAGTGCACGTGCATGGATACAAGGACAGGAATTAGTTTGGCTTTGATTCATTGCACTCCTCCTGCAGCCAAGTAGCCTGCCTTCCTTGTCTGGGCTACTTGGCTAAAGTACCAGAGAGCAGTTGGCACCCATAGAAACCCTTCTCCAGAGTGATCCAGCACCTTCAGTAAAATACCTCATAAAATGATAATCAAGCAGAAAGAGCTTCCATCTACTATCTGTGAGATACATCAATATCTAAAGAGCAAGGAGCTGGCGCATCAGTGTGCAACTGATACCAGACTTTATAAATTATTAACGTCACATTGCTTGTTGCAGCCTGCTTTTATACAAAAGGTCAAAGTCATCATTAGATTTGCTGCCTGATGCTGTTTGATATAAAATCCTAGTCTCCATAATTCTTAAGGGTCTCTTATCTGTTATAGGATTGCCAAACCATTTCCACTTACCAGCAGTTGACGGGAGAGCTAATGACCCAATTTACATTGAGCACAGTGAGATTTCTTTGATCAAAATGAAATTAATTATTTTTGCATAACAACCAAACCTTCTTTTAATTAGAAACTTGATGCCAAAATATGCTTCTAACAGCACAGCACTTAAAAGTAATTCTGATGGTACATTGTAGGCACAAAATACATTTATCTAATTACAATGCTTGATGTTAAAGGGTAATTATAGACTGATTCATTGATGCTGTCCATAACAGCCAGCTCATTGAGCGCAAAAGAAATTCAAGTTGAAGTTTGACATGGTGATCGAGGAGTGTTCACAAGTTGTAGTAGTAGAATTAGGCCATTCGGCCCATCGAGTCTACTCCGCCATTCAATCATGGCTGATCTCTGCCTCCTAATCCCATTTTCCTGCCTTCTCCCCTTAACCATTGACACCCGTTCTAATCAAGAACATGTCTATCTCTGCCTTAAATATATCCACTGACCTGGCCAATGAGTTCCACAGATTAACTACCCTCTGACTAAAGAAGATCCTCCTCACCTCCTTTCTAAAAGAGTGCCCTGTAAATCTGAGGCTATGAGTGTATCAGTACAGTTCCAAGAAAACAATGTCCACTGTACATCTTCCATGTCAGTTATGGTAACAAGTATTGGCCTCCTGGGTGCCTGTCAGTTACTGTGCATTCCTGCTGGGTTCTGCTCCAATAATCATAAAGGTAAGCAAACACTCATCTCCACAGTTGTATTTCATCATCTGTTTCCATTCTCTGGCTTTGACCACTGGCTGTAAATGGACCTTTCTTTAATGCAGCATCAATGTTTGGAGGGATATGGACCAAACGCAGGCAAGTGGGACTAGTGTAGCTGGGATACGTTGGCCGGTGTGGGCAGGTTGGGCGAAGGGCCTGTTTCCACACTGTATCACTCTGTGCAAGAGCATGAAGTGCTCTTCTTACTGCTTCTGGAAAGAGCAACTGGAAAATTGTGTCTAACAGTTAGCGATAACTAGTTTAATGAGCTGCCGGAGGAGGAAGTTGAGGCAGGTACTATCGCAAAGTTTAATAAACATTTAGACAGGTACATGGATAGGATGGGTTTAGAGGGATATGGGCCAAATGCAGGCAGGTGGGACTAGTGTAGATGGGACAAGTTGGGTCGAAGGGCCTGTTTGCATGCTGTAACAGAATGTTTAATGTTAAAACAATTCCATTTAAAGCATCCTAACACTGAAAAATTAATAGCTTATATTTATAACACCCTCTTAAACAATGAGGTACCACCGATGGAACTATATAGACACACATGGGAAAATGAGTTAGGTCATTCTATAACGAAAGACATTTGGGACGAAAGTTTACAACATATACATCAATGCTCGTTAAATGCCAGACATGCTTTAATACAATTTAAAGTCTTACACAGATTACATTATTCCAAAGTAAAACTAAATAGAATCTTCCCACATATTTCTTCTATCTGTGATAAATGCTTACATCTAGAGGCCAATTTAACACATACTTTTGCCAATTGTATAAAAATTAAAAACTTCTGGATTGATATTTTTGAAATAATTTCTGAAGTTGTTAATACAAAATTGGATCCAGACTCAAAATTAATAATATTTGGGATATAAGAACAACGTTTAACACTCACAACTAACCAAAAAAACTTTCTTGACTACAGTATAATAACAGGGAAAAAATTAATATTAAAATTTTGGAAAGGTCCTATAACCCCCACAATTAAAATGTGGATTGTGGAAATGTCGTAGACCCTACACCTAGAAAGAATTAGACTTGTCTTAATGGACAAACAAGAACTTTTTGTTAAAATATGGGCTCCATTCATTAACTATTTGAAGGGATAGATGGGCCCAGCATGAAAACCCAACTGAAGCTTGAACTCAGGATTAGATGTAAAAATATATTTCATAACCTACGAACTTATCTCCAAAGACGTATTATAAGTAGTTCATTCCACCTCTTTTTTTTTTTCTCATGATATTTGTAATGCTTTTTTTTTCTATCTTTCTTTTTCTATCTATATAAAAAAAACATTAGAAGCAGAATTAATCGACAATTGACAATTTTAATAATGTATGATTGATGTATATGAAAAGCTTTTATTTCTATTATAATATGTTACCATACCTTATAATATGTTTGCTTCTAATAAAAATATTAATCAAAAAAAAACCCAAAAAAACCAAACAATTCCATTTAAATGAATCTGAGCAATAACTGTTAGACATTGTTGCTAACAGTTGTGGCTAAGTAACAACCACAGTCGGGGCAGGGCTGTGGTGAGACTAGATTGCTATTGACGGTATAATGTAGGTCATAATCCCAGTGGCTTTGTCACACGCATTTATCATAGGGGAAAGTAATAGAATATGGCACCACTCATTAGCTCCAGAAACACCTCATTAACGCATGAACAACAAGCCATGGTAATACAAGTTAACGGCATCTGACGTAAACACTTTCATGGTTCTCCCTAGCACAGCTTCTCATCTGTGTAGCTGAATCCCAATTTGTCTTTCCATTCCACATGGATAGAAGAGGCTTCAACAAAAGTACAAATGATGATGAATACAACTCTCTTTAAAACTAATGATGAGAGGAATCGATCGGGTAGACGCACAGACGCTTTTGCCCAGAGTCGGGGAATCGAGAAACAGGGGACATAGGTTTAAGGGAAGGGGGGAAAGATTAAATAGGAACCTGATGGGTAACCTCTTCACACAAAGGGTGGTGGGCGTGTGGAACGAGCTGCAGGGAGGAGGTAGTTGAGGCAGGTCTATCGCAATGTTTAAGAAACATTTAGAACAGGTTTATTCATGTTTTCATGATTTCAAGAAAGAGTTTGATATTGCTCTTAGGGCTAACAGAATCAAGGGATATGGGGAGAAAGCAGGAACGGGGCACTGATTTTGGATGATCAGCCATGATCATAATGAATGGCGATGCTGGCTCAAAGGGCCAAATGGCCTACTCCTGCACCTATTTTCTATGTTTCAATTCAATTCAATTCAATTCAATTCAAGCACTTTGTTCATCCCCAAGGGGCAATTTAAAAGGGCGCATTACAGTAGCTTTTAAAAAAAAAGAAAGGGACACAAACAACGTAACGAAAAGACAAACATTCAAAGCTACTCTCTGCACCGACCGGTCGACCGCACGAGCAGTGACCCGGCAAGGATTGGGTTGTCAGCAGCGATACAATAATAAAGAACACACAAAATGTAACACAAACATTCACCACAGCATTCATCACTGTGGTGGAAGGCACAAAAAATTTGGCCAGTCCTCCTCCATTTCCCCCCGTGGACAGGACCAGAGTCCAAGTCAGTCCAGGATCGGCTCTTCCTCACCGGAGACCACGGCTTTAGATTGTTGTAGGCCGCAGGCCGGCGGTCAAGATTTAAATTCCCCGCCGCAGCCAGAAGCACCGTAGACTGCAGGGCTGGCGGTCGAAGCTCCCCTCCTGGGGTGATGGTAAGTCCATGCCGGCCCTGTGGTAGAAGTTGGCCGCGGGCCGGCAGTGATGGCTTCTTCTTCCCCCGGGTCCCCCACGAGGGATCCCGGGCTGTAGACGCCGCACCAGCTGGAGCTCTGCAGACCGCGGCTTGGGATGTAATGTTAAAATTGTACAAGGCATTGGTGAGGCCAATTCTGGAGTATGGTGTACAATTTTGGTCGCCTAATTATAGGAAGGATGTCAACAAAATAGAGAGAGTACAGAGGCGATTTACTAGAATGTTGCCTGGGTTTCAGCAACTAAGTTACAGAGAAAGGTTGAACAAGTTAGGGCTTTATTCTTTGGAGCACAGAAGGTTAAGGGGGGACTTGATAGAGGTCTTTAAAATGATGAGAGGGATAGACAGAGTTGACGTGGATAAGCTTTTCCCACTGAGAGCAGGGAAGATTCAAACAAGGGGACATGACTTGAGAATTAAGGGACAGACGTTTAGGGGTAACATGAGGGGGAACTTCTTTACTCAGAGAGTGATGGCTGTGTGGAATGAGCTTCCAGTGAAGGTGGTGGAGGCAGGTTCGTTTTTATCATTTAAAAATAAATTGGATAGTTATATGGCCGGGAAAGGAATGGAGGGTTATGGTCTGAGCGCAGGTATATGGGACTAGGGGAGAATACGTGTTCGGCACGGACTAGAAGGGTCAAGATGGCCTGTTTCCGTGCTGTAATTGTTATATGGTTATATGGTTATGGCTTCAGGCTGCGACTTCAGGCTGCCGGCTGCCCCGGGCCAGTGAAATGGAGCGCTCCCCTCCAGCGAGCCCTAGCGAGGGTTCACCCGCTCCACGCCGAGAGTCCACGCTGCGCCCGCCGCTGAAGCCCCGGGCACGTCTCCGGGAAAGGCCGCGCCGGGCACGTCTCCGGGAAAGGCCGCACCGATCCTTGATGTTAGGCCACGGGGGAGGCGACCTGGAAAAGTCGCCTCTCCGTGGAGGAGGCGACCGAAGCGGTTTCTGTAAATTGTACTACAAACCTCTTTTTAAACATTTAGTTTTCAGAAAGTAGTTGTCACCAGCAAAGCCAGCATTTATTGCCTATCCCTCATGGTCCATGGGAAAATGGCGATGGGCTATTTTTCATTGAACTCCTACAACCCATTTGAAGGTCCTCCTGCAATGTAGACTCATAAGAAGTAGTTCCTGGATATAGACTCAGAGCTGGATGTCCAGTGATATATTTCTAAGTCAGGATAATGTGCAGCTTGTTTAGGATCCTGCAGGTGGTGGTATTGCCGCACACCTGCAGGCCGGATCCTGCGTCTTAATTTAGTTTGGACATACAGTACGGAAACAGGCCCTTCGGCCCACCAAATCCGCACCGACCATTGATCACCTCTTCACACTTCTTCTGTGTTATCCCACTTTCACATCCACTCCCTACACACAGGGGGCAACCTTCTGAGGCCAATTAACCTACAAACCCAAGATAGACATGAAATGCTGGATTAACTCAGCGGGTGAGGCAGCATCTCTGGAGAAAAGGACTAGGAAAGGAAAAGAACAGTCTGAAGAAAGATCCCGACCTGAAACTTCACCTATTCCTTTCCAACAGAGATGTTGCCTGACCTGCTGAGTGACTCCAGCATTTTGTATCTACCTTTGGTGTAAACCGGGATCTGCAGTTCTTTCCTACACATTTAATCCACAAATCCACACGTTTTTGGAAGTGGGAGGAAACCAGGGCACCTGGAGGAAACCCACGTGGTCATAGAGAGAACACACAAACTCCACACAGACAGCACCTGATGTTAGGATCGAACCCGGGTCTCTGGCGCTGTGAGGCAGCAGTTCTACCAGCTATATTGCGGATAATCAGATCATTTCAAATTGAAATGTTAAATGTTTTATCATGCAGAAACATAATTCTGACATTTCTAAAATGTACTGTAATGATTAACATTACAAATTTGATTGAAATATATTTTGCTTTGATTTAAATAATCCCTTTGAAAGTATAGATCTATTAAAATAGAGCAAAAGCTTCCCTTTTTTGCCAATTACAAACCAAGTTACAGTGGATTGAAGAGATATTTCAGTACCACCATTTGTTAATATTCTGTAATTACAAGTTTAAATGGTTACAGGCAATTAACAGGTCAAATGTTATCATTCCAATATCCAACAAATAAGCATCCATGCTGTGCTGTTAACAGATTTTAAAATGCTGTACTATGCTATGCCCGACCCATACTCAAAGAGATTTAAATCACTTCTAACCAGCTTCACTGCCAACTATTTGAAGGACTTTGATGATTTAATGAATTCCCCTGTTCTGGGTAAATAACGGCCGTCTCAACAAGGCAGATTAATTCCAACGACACTGTAATTAAGTTGGCTCTAGGAAACACTGTTGGATCTTAAATGACTGGGTCATTTCTGGGTAACTTCTTCATTTGGCTGAAGGAAATACTGCTTGGAAATCAGATCCATTTGTATCCATTTTTTATGGGTCGATTGTTCATTGAGGCAATTTAACCAAGGGCGGAGAACGCCGATGGCCATTCCTGGGTGATATTGCACACAACGGAACAATTAGACAATTTACCATGGTGCAATATTTCCTGATATCAGCCACTCACCTATCAATGTGGCAATGTTTGATCATCGTGACTTTTTTTCTATCTTTCAATCATTTGTTCTATATCTATATCATATAGATATATGTTCTATATCTTTCTATATCACCATCTATATCTCTTGTTTCCCTTTCCCCTGACTCTCAGTCTGAAGAAGGGTATTGCAGAGAATTGTGGACACGGCCCAGACCATCACACAAACCAATGTGTAGGAAAGAACTGCAGATGCTGGTTTAAATCGAAGGCAGACACAAAATGCTGGAGTAGCAGGAAAAAAGTTCCCATTGTTGGGCGAGTCCAGAACCAGGGGCCACAGTCTTAGAATAAAGGGGAGGCCATTTAAGACTGAGGTGAGAAAACACTTTTTCTCCCAGAGAGTTGTGATTTGTGGAATTCCCTGCCACAGAGGGCAGTGGAGGCCAAATCGCTGGATGGATTTAAGAGAGAGTTAGATAGAGCTCTAGGGGCTAGTGGAATGAAGGGATATGGGGAGAAGGCAGGCACGGATTATTGATTGGGGACGATCAGCCATGATCACAATGAATGGCGGTGCTGGCTCGAAGGGCCGAATGGCCTCCTCCTGCACCTATTTTCTATGTCTATGACAGACAGCATCTCTGGAGAGTAGGAATGGGTGACGTTTCGGGTCGAGACCATTCTTCAGACTGATGTGAGGGGAGTGGATGGTACAGAGATAAAATGCAGTCAGAGACAGTAAGACTGGTGGGAGAACTGTGAAGGGGGAGGGTATGGAGAGAGAGGGAAAGCAAGGGTTACTTGAAGTTAGAGAAGTCAATGTTCATACCACTGGGGTGTAAGCTGCCCAAGCGAAATATGAGGTGTTGTTCCTCCAATTTGAGCTGGGCCTCACTCTGACAATGGAGGAGGCCCAGGACAGAAAGGTCAGTGTGGGATTGGGAGGGGGAGTTAAAGTGTTGATCACACAAACCAACCTCCCTTCCATTTATACCTCACGCTACCCCGGCAAGGCCAGTGGCACAATCACTGTCGCACCCTGGTCTCTCCCTCCTCTTCTCTCTCCCATCAGGCAAAAGGGACAGAAGTGTGAAAACGCACACCTCCAGATTCAGGGACAGTTTCAATCCAGCTGTAATCAGGCAGCTGAACCATCCTACCACAACTAGAGAGCAGTCTTGAACTACCATCGACCTCATTGGAGAACCTCGGACTATCTTTGATCAGACTGTACTGGCTTTATCTTGCACTGAATGTCATTCACGTTATTCCCTTGATCATGTATCAGTACTGTGAATGGTTCAATTGTATTCATGTATTTTCTTTCCGCTGACTAGTTAGCACACAACAAAAGCTTTTCACTGTACCTTGGTACATGTGACAATAAACTAAACTAGACCCGAAACGTCACCTATTCCTTTTCTCCAGAGATGCTGCTTGACCCGCTGGTTTACTCCAGCTTTTTATGTCTATCAATGCGGGTTAGTTGTGAATTTCTTGCTTATTTACTTACAATCCTAAATTGTAACCTACAAACTTTACTCTACCGCTGCGCCACCGCAAAGGCCCTTGCGCCACCGGATCCATTTGTATCCATTTTTCATGGGTAGATTGTTCATTGAGGCAATTTAACCAAGGGCAGAGAATGCTAGTGGCCATTCCTGGGTGAAATTGCACACAACGAGAAAATTAGACCTTACCATGGTGCAATATTTCCTGGCATCACCACCCACCCACCACTCACCCAGCATCAGTACCAATGGGGGGGGTGGGAGATTGCAACCTTCACGTGGTCCGCCCTGTTTCGACGAATGCAATGAACCCGACGTGCACAATCAAATAAGATCGTATAGTTGTCCTACAACTTTAGGCTGTGCACGCCATACACAAGAAGAAGAAGTACCACTGGGGTTACAACTTGCATATGTGTATAGTTAAGTGTACACTCTGCCAATATCAGAGTGACTACAAGCTGCTTAAACACCTTCCAAAAGTCATGATGCGCACTCAGGCTAGTCGAACGTGCTATTTCCAGATACTCATTTGGTGACACTGTTGGCACCAATTCGAGCATTGGAATTGTTGGTAGAGCAATGCTTGGATGGGTTGGGGATCTTGGGAATGTCCAGCTGTGATGAGACTATTCCAAGAGGACCTTCCGAGGCAACACACCGCACTTTGATGAACAACCTATTCTACAGACCAAGAGGTCTAAGGTTTTAAAGGCAGTTATCGCAATGGTATGCGAAAGGCTGTGGGAAAACACTCAACTATGTTCTCATGCCTGGATTGCTCTCACCACCCGGTGAAAGCCACATTGACGCTGAACTTCCATGCCAAAGGATCATTCCAAGTGGCTGCTACAGATCTCTGCAATGTTTTAAACTTTGCTTCTCGCCCGAGCATTAGTCAGGCAGCCAGACACTATTTCTGCAGGCATGAGGTCATATTTCCATTACCGTAAGGAACAGGTGGCATCTCGAAGATTGCTGGTTTACTGTCACTGCATCACAGTTACAACCCCTCCCATTAAAAAAAACACTTGACTTCATCAGCAGGAACATTTTCCACGCCCTCAAAGTTCAGGTGGTTGTGGATCATTGGGAGAACTTCTGATTTCCAACGCCTTGTCTTCTGGAAGTGCACGGTGCCACTGATCTTTAGAGAGTGAAGTGCCAGACATTTTCTGCAGCCAGCACTGTGCAGAAAGATACATCCCAAAGGACAGCAGCTTTCCTCCACATCCCCGACAACCAACACCAATTTGCTGTCCTATTAGAACCACGGAGAGCAGATACATCGAGATCCCATGCGTTTAGAAGATCATCGTGTCAAACAATTGTGTGCAGATTGTTCATCTGTAAGAGATGTTGTGACGCCTGCATTGGGCTGTGGGTTCTGAGCTGGCATTGGAGTTAGTGGGTGCAGCCTCGGACTTTTATTACACACTCATAGTCGAAGCAGGAGCACATCTACGTAGAACACTTCAGCACCATACAGTCCCTTTGGCCTTCAATGTCTGTACTGAACACGATGGCAAGATAAACCAATCTCACCTGCCTGTACATAGTCCACATCCCCCATTCCCCTCATTTTCATGTGCCTATCTAAAACCTCCTAACCAACACTATCGTATGCTTCCACCACCACACCTTGCAGAGAGTTCCAGGCCCCACCACCATCTGTGTAAAAAAAACCTCACCTGCACATCTCCTTCAAACGTTGCTCCTTTCACCATAAAGATATCTCCTCTAGTCTTGAGCATTTTTGCCCTGTTAAAAAGCTTCTGATATCTACCCTATCGACGCCACTCATAATTTTATACACTTCTTATTAGGTCTCTCCGCAACCTCCGATACTCCAGAGAAAACAAACTACGTTTGTCCAACCTCTCCTTACGCTGGTACCCTTGAATCCAGACAGAATCCAGACATTCTATGAATAAAAGTCATAGTTCCATTACAGTAAGGAACAGGTGGCATCTCGGAGATTGCTGGTTTACCGTGACTGAGGCTATGACCACATCACAGTCACAACCCCTCCCATTAAGAAACCAGTTGACTTCAACAGCATGAACATTTCCCACTGCCTCAAAGTTCAGGTGGTTGTGGATCATTTGGGAGATGTCACCAGACGTGGTGGTAGGCGAACTGCAGTGGGTCAAGGTTGCTTGGTAGACTGGATTTAATGCGTCCCATAACCAGCATCTCAAAACACTTCACGATGGTTGATGTCAAGGCCACTGAATGAATGAATGAATGAATGAATGAATAAGTTTATTGGCCAAGTATTCACATACAAGGAATTTGCCTTGGTGCTCCGCCCACAAGTGACAACATGACATACAGTGACCGTGAAGAATGATACATAAAACATTAGCCATTAATAATAAAACATTATTGATTAAACATGTGAATTAAATAAAATACCGGAGCAAAGGGAGGCTACAGAATTTTGGTTATTGTGTGGAGCAACTACTCGTGGAAAATAAGCTGTTTTTATGTCTGGCTGTGGCAGCTTTGACAGTCCGGAGTCGCCTTCCAGAGAGTTTGTGGCCAGGGTGAGAGGGGTCAGAGATGATCGTACCCGCTTGCTTCCAGGCCCTTGCAATGTACAGTTCGTCAATGGAGGGAAGGTTGCAGCCAATAACCTTCTCAGCTGATCGGACAATTCGCTGCAGCCTCCGGGTGTCGTGGTTGGTGGCTGAGCCAAACCAGACCATGATGGAGAAGGTAGGACAGACTCTACGATGGCCGTATAGAATTGGACCACCATTGCCTGTGGCAGATTGTGCTTCCTCAGCTGCCGCAGGAAGTACATCCTCTGTTGTGCCTTTTTGACTGTGGAGTCGATGGTAGCCCCCCACTTAAGGTCCTTGGAGATGATGGTTCCCAGGAACTTAAAATACTCCACAGATGTGACTGTGATGTTGTTCATGGTGAGTGGGGTGAGGGGAGGGCGAGCTCTCCTAAAGTCTACAATCAATTCCACTGTCTTAAGAGCATTGAGCTCCAGGTTGTTGCGATGGCACCAGGACGCCAGCTGTGACACTTCCTGTCTGTAGGCAGATTCCTCCCCATCCTGGATCAGTCCAATCAGGGTTGTGTCGTCCGCAAACTTGAGAAGCTTGACAGAGGAGTCAGTGGAAGTGCTGGATGGTTGTCGTTAAGGTGTGAGATCTTGCTTTTCATTGGCACCGGGATGATGGTGGTCTTCTTGAAGCAGGAGGGTTCCTCAGAATGGAGTAGGAAGAGATTAAAGATGCCCGTGAACACTCCCGCTAGCTGGTCCACACAGTTCCAAAGGACTCGGCCAGGGACTCCACCCGGGCCAGTTGCTTTCCGTGCGTTCACTCTCAAGAATGCTGATCTAACTTCTGCAACAATGACCCTGTGAAGAGGCACACGTGAGTTGGATGTGTTGAGTTAGATGTCATCACCCCATTGGCTTTATGGTCCAAGCGAGCATTGACTGCATAAAGTTAATAATAGGTAGGGGCGCACTATCACCAGCAATGTTGTCTGACTGCTTTGCAGCCAGTATAGTATTCAGACTTTGCCACAGTTTGCGGATGTCCGACATAATTGTAAAAGGGGTAAGAGCGTTGTAAAAACAAGCCTGAAGGCTTTGTGTCTAAATGCAAGGAGCATTCGTAATAAGGTGGATGAGTTGAACGTGCAGATAGCTATTAATGATTATGATATAGTTGGGATCACGGAGACATGGCTCCAGGGTGACCAAGGCTGGGAGCTGAACATCCAGGGATATTCAATATTCAGGAGAGATAGAGAGAAAGGAAAAGGAGGTGGGGTGGCGTTGCTGGTTAGAGAGGAGATTAACGCAGTGGAAAGGAAGGACATTAGCTTGGAGGATGTGGAATCGGTATGGGTAGAGCTGCGAAACACTAAGGGGCAGAAAACGCTGGTGGGTGTTGTGTACAGAACAGTAGTAGTGAAGTTGGGGATGGCATCAAAAAGGAAATTAGAAATGCATGCAACAAACGCAAAACAGTTATAATGGGTGACTTCAATCTACATATAGATTGGGTGAATCAAATTGGCAGGGGAGCTGAGGAAGAGGATTTCTTGGAATGTATGTGGGATAGTTATCTAAACCAACATGGAGAGGAACCAACGAGAGAGCAGGCTATTCTAGACTGGGTATTGAGCAATGAGGAAGGGTTAGTTAACAGTCTTGTTGTGCGTGCCCCCTTGGGCAAGAGTGACCATAATATGGTTGAGTTCTTCATTAGGATGGAGAGTGACATTGTTAATTCAGAAACAATGGTTCTGAACTTAAAGAAAGGTAACTTTGAGGGTATGAGACGTGAATTGGCCAAGATTGACTGGCAATTAGTTCTAAAAGGGTTGACGGTGGATATGCAATGGAAGGCATTTAAAGACTGCATGGATGAACTACAAAAATTGTTCATCCCAGTTTGGCAAAAGAATAAATCAGGGAAGGTAGTGAATCCGTGGATAACAAGGGAAATCAGGGATAGTATTAAAGCCAAAGATGATGCGTACAAATTAGCCAGAAAAAGCAGCATACCAGAGGACTGGGAGAAATTCAGAGACCAGCAGAGGAGGACAAAGGGCTTAATTAGGAAAGGGAAAATAGATTATGAAAGAAAACTGGCAGGGAACATAAAAACTGACTGCAAAAGTTTTTATAGATATGTGAAGAGAAAGAGATTAGTTAAAACAAATGTAGGTCCCTTGCAGTCAGAAACAGGTGAATTGATCATGGGGAACAAGGATATGGCAGACCAATTGATTAACTACTTTGGTTCCGTCTTCACTAAGACATAAATAATCTGCCAGAAATAGCAGGGGACCGCGGGTCAAAGGAGATGGAGGAACTGAGTGAAATCCAGGTTAATCGGGAAGTGGTGTTGGGTAAATTGAATGGATTAAAGGCCGATAAATCACCAGGGCCAGATAGGCTGCATCCCAGAGTACTTAAGGAAGTAGCTCCAGAAATAGTGGATGCATTAGTGATAATTTTTCAAAACTCTTTAGATTCTGGAGTAGTTCCTGAGGATTGGAGGGTAGCAAACGTAACCCCACTTTTTAAGAAGGGAGGGAGAGAGAAAACGGGGAATTACAGACCAGTTAGTCTAACATCGGTAGTGGGGAAACTGCTAGAGTCAGTTATTAAAGATGGGATAGCAGCACATTTGGAAAGTGGTGAAATCATTGGACAAAGTCAGCATGGATTTACGAAAGGTAAATCATGTCTGACGAATCTTATAGAATTGTTCGAGGATGTAACTAGTAGAGTGGATAGGGGAGAACCAGTGGATGTGTTGTATCTGGACTTTCAGAAGGCTTTCGACAAGGTCCCACATAAGAGATTAATATACAAATTTAAAGCACACGGTATTGGGGGTTCAGAATTGATGTGGATAGAGAACTGGCTGGCAAACAGGAAGCAAAGAGTAGGAGTAAACGGGTCCTTTTCACAATGGCAGGCAGTGACTAGTGGGGTACCGCAAGGCTCAGTGCTGGGACCCCACCTATTTACAATTTATATTAATGAACTGGATGAGGGAATTGAAGGCAACATCTCCAAGTTTGCGGATGACACTAAGCTGGGGGGCAGTGTTAGCTGTGAGGAGGATGCTAGGAGACTGCAAGGTGACTTGGATAGGCTGGGTGAGTAGGCAAATGTTTGGCAGATGCAGTATAATGTGGATAAATGTGAGCTTATCCACTTTGGTGGCAAAAACAGGAAAGCAGACTATTATCTAGGAAAAGGGGAGATGCAGCGAGACCTGGGTGTCATGGTACACCAGTCATTAAAAGTAGGCATGCGGGTGCAGCAGGCAGTGAAGAAAGCAAATGGTATGTTAGCTTTCATAGCAAAAGGATTTGAGAACAGGAGCAGGGAGGTTCTACTGCAGTTGTACAGGGTCTTGGTGAGACCACACCTGGAGTATTGCGTACAGTTTTGGTCTCCAAATCTGAGAAAGGACATTATAGCCATAGAGGGAGTGCAGAGAAGGTTCACCAGACTGATTCCTGGGATGTCAGGACTTTCATATGAAGAAAGACTGGATAGCCTCGGCTTATACTCGCTAGAATGTAGGAGATTGAGAGGGGATCTTATAGAAACTTACAAAATTGTTATGGGGTTGGACAGGCTAGATGCAGGAAGATTGTTCTCGATGTTGGGGAAGTCCAGGACAAGGGGTCACATCTTAAGGATAAGGGGGAAATCCTTTAAGACCGAGATGAGAAAAAACTTTTTCACACAGAGAGTGGTGAATTTCTGGAACTCTCTGCCACAGAGGGTAGTTGAGGCCAATTCATTGGCTATATTTAAGAGGGAGTTAGATGTGGCCCTTGTGGCTAAGGGGATCAGGGGGTATGGGGAGAAGGCAGGTACGGGATGCTGAGTTGGATGATCAGCCATGATCATATTGAATGGCGGTGCAGGCTCGAAGGGCCGAATGGCCTACTCCTGCACCTATTTTCTATGTATCTATGTATCTATGTATGATAATGCTGGGGCTGAGGCTGGTCCCAATATTATCTCTTGCCATTCTTGATGGCTTTGCAAAGATCAAACCAAGCTTTCTTGCACCGCTCGGGATCGTTTGACTTACATGGAATGGACCGGGGAACACTCAGATTGTCTTCTTCGGCACACAGTCTTCCTGCACTTCAGTCATAGTAGCGGCTTAATCATTCACGTTTGCTGCAGAATCCCTGAATAATCGACCAGTCCACTGACTCAAAGCAGTCGTGTACGATGCTATATGTGTTCGCCGACCAGCATCGAACAATTTTCATGTGCTTGCCAGAACCGCCACGTCTGTGCACCACAAGGTATTGATTAAAAAACGCACCCCACCACATCTAACCTTGCCCGAAGATGCCGTATGGTCCATCCAGTGAAGGGAGAAGCCCTTGGGCTGAATGGCACGATAGAAATACATACAAATTATGAGGCATAGATAGGATAGGTATTCAGAACCTTTTTCTCCAGGACCGAAATGTCCAATGCTAGCGGACAAAGGTATAAAGTGAGAGGGGGAAAGTTTAATGGAGATGTGTGGGGCAAGATTTTTTTTACACAGAGAATGGTGTGACCTGGAATGGCTTGCCAGGAGCGGTGTTGGAGGCAGATACGATCGTGGTGTTTAAGAGGCTTTTAGATACACTTGTGGAAGTGCAAGGAATGGAGATTGGAGTTGGATGTGGAGAGGATTTTTCCATCAGCTGGAGAGTAGAGAACTAGAAGTCAGCCTCAGAATTAAAGGATGTTCTTTTAGGAAGGAGACAAGGAGAAATGTCTTTAGTCAGAGGGTGGTAAATCTGTGGAATTATTTGCCACAGAAGGCTGTGGAGGCCAAGTCAGTAGATATTTTTAAGGCAGAGCTAGATAGATTCTTGATGAGTACAGGTGTCAGAGGCAATGGGGAGAAGGCAGGAGAATGGGGTTAGGAAGGAGAGATAGATCAGCCATGATTGAATGGTGGAGTAGTTCGACTCTTATTCCTTATGACCTTATGAATAGAGGGATATGGATCATGTACAATCAGATGAGATTGGTTTAACTTGGCACCATGTCCAGCACAAACATTGTGGTCCTAAGGACATGATCCTATGCTATAATGTTGTATGATCTATATTCAGTCTATGAAAGGACACAGAGAAATCCAATTTCAAGGACAACACATGTGAAGCAGCACTACGACTACATTTGAATGTTCTGCTGATCCAGAAATTAACAAAGCTGCAAAACGCACTCCAACGAACGTCATAAAATTAATGACCAGGAATTTGTAGGATAATAATGCTGTTCATTGACCTGAAATATTGACGTGTTCCTTCTGCACAGATGTTGTCTGACCCCTTAATATTACCAGCATTTTCAGAGTTTCTTTAGTATTTCCAGCAACAGCAGATTTCTTGCTTTGAGGTTCTGAATGTTTTGAGTGGAAACTTGATGGCAAATGTACCGAGATGCAGAGGTCCAGACATCTCTGCCAGTAATGCACACTTGAGAAGTTAGTTGACAATGGAGGCTTTCATTGCATGCTCTTCAAAATGTTCGGGACTGCACCAACTTGGTGAAATCACCGTCACTGAAGTTCACAGACCCCCTAATAGCTGGTAATTAGTAGCAGGAAATCCAGGCCACAGTCTTTGTGGGAGGATTTCCTCGAGGTCAGTTCTGAGCACCGTACCTTCACTGCTAAATGCAAAATGCTAGGTATGTCCCAGCCATTTGCTAGGGTACAGTCCGATTCTCCCCTAGCTCATTGTAGCCATAAATTCATAAGCGATAGGAGCATAATTCAATCATGGCTGATATATGTTTCCCTCCTAACCCCATTCTCCTGCCTTCTGCCCATAACTCCCCATTGATTTTGGAAGCCCAAGGATTGAGAAGGACACAAAGGGACATCCTGAAATTAGCATTTTAAACTTTAAAATATGGGTTTTTTTTAATACAAATTTGAATACACATTTTAAATACAGGTTATTCCTTTCTAACATGCGGAGTAATATACTTTGCAGCTGCAAGACAGACAGTGTTAAACTGTAGCTCATGTCCTTGGAGTAATAAGCACACAAATAAATGTCAAAAGGAAGATTATATTTCAATTCCCTAGCAACACCATACCTCACATAACAACAACAGAGCATAAACACAATTTTAAATATTCCCACCACATGATGGGGATCAAATCGTTTTTGTGGTCTTGTGTTAGAGTCATACAGAGTGGAAACATGGCCTTCGACGCAACTTGCGCACACCGGCCAACACGTCCCAGCTACACTAGTCCCACCTGCCAGCCTATCCCTCCAAACCTGTCATATCCATGTGCCTGTCTAAGTGTTTCTTAAATGTTGGGATACTCCCTGCCTCAACTACCTCCTCTGGCAGCTTGTTGCATACATCCACCACCTGTTGTGAGAAAAAGTTAACCCCTCGGATTCCTATTAAATCTTTGTCCCTTCACCTTAAACCTTAAACGTATATCCTCTGGTCAAAGCTTCTTTATGAAAGTACAGAAGACAGTAACTGGTACAAGGGATCGACTGAAGCAAGTTTAGTGACGGTAGACATCGTGATCCGTGGAAGCAGGCTATGATGGTTTTACACAGAGGATCAGAAGGAGCAACCCAACACTTCTCTATCTTAATTAAATTCCTCTGGCTTCAAGTCAGATTTCAATCTTCTGCACGGTTACTGAAGCCCAGAGTTTTGATCATAAAAAGCTTGTTTATTCAGCTCTCGTAATTGCTGATCTCACGATTCTGCACAATCGTCAGTTTTCGTTTTAAGTTTGAGAGATACGGCATGGAAACAGGACTTTCGGCCCACTGAGTCCATGCCGACCATCGATCATACTAGTTCTATGTTAGACCACTTACGCGTCCCCTCCCTGCACTTTAGGCGCAATTTTCTTTAGTATTAGTTTAGTACAGAGGATAACCAACCTACAAACCCTCACATCATTGAGATGTGGGAGTTAAACCCACGCGGTCACAGGGAGAAAATGCAAACTGTACACAGATATCACCCGAGATCGAACCTGGGTCTCTGGCACTGAGAGGCAGCAGGTTGACCATCCGCACCACTGTGCCAGCAATTAGCCGGGTGGTACAGGCAAAATACTGAACCAAGGAAGGGTCTCGACTCAAAACATCAACTATTCCTTTTCTCCAGAGTTTTTTATTTGATTGTTCCCAAAAAAAGCGTTTTATTCTGTTATTAGTTTGAAGATCAGGGGAGAGCACGGACGCAGTCCCCCACTACCACAAAGTTTGCAGTCGAGTGTCCTGCATTTGGGGACATCGCAGGTGTCAACACACCTGAAGTGCAATGGGATAGCCTCGTCCTGGGAGAACCTTTTTTCTTAATATAATTTTAAAATAGATTTATTCAAGTAATAAATATATACAATACAGGAACCGTGCAAAAAATTCACCTGACATTTCGGAGGCTATACAAACACCCGGATGCTGCCTGACCCGTTGAGTTACTCCAGCATTTTGTGTCAACGTTTCTGGACACAGGCCAGCAGGTTACCTGCAACCCTCTCACTAATGGACTGTAGGTGACCTTATTACAAGCACTTTGATGCTCATTTAAATATCAGAATATTTACTTTACACACTACACTTGCACTTCTCATCATTATCACAGATATAAAAATAAATTTACGGAGAGTAGTGTGATATAGACAGGTTAGGTGTACAGCCAAGGATCTGACAATGGATTTCCATGTTGGAAAATGTTCAATTATCCATTCGGGTAAGGGAAAATATACTCTTGACTTAATGGAGAAAGATTCCAGTGCTCTGAGACTAGAGGGATCTTGATGCTCAAGTACAGTGGGCAGGGAATGCAGGGTAGAGTGGGTAACTAGGAACATTAACAGAACAATACCTTTTACGGGAAGGAAATTAAATGCAAAATCTAGGTGCTTATGGTTCAGTGGCCTGGGATATTGGTGAGATCATATCTGAAGCACTGCGTACAAATTTGTTCACTGCTTTATTCAAGGGAAGTTGTTAATGGTTCAGAAGCGGTTCTAAGGAGGTGTAGTCGACCGGACGGAGTTGGCTTATTAGGAAACTTTGGGCAAGCTTGCAATTTCGAGTTTCAAAGAGTAAGAGCAGACTTAGTTAGAACATGTAAGATCCTGAGGGATCTTGCGGATGTGGAGGGAATGTTTCCACTCACAGGGCAATCTAAAAATGCGGTTGATATTTAAAAACACAGGGGGGGGTTTTCCCCACTAAGTCGGAGATTAGGTCTTTTTTTATAACATGTTCTCCAGAGATGCTGCCTGACACACTGAGTTACACCAACACTTGGTTCTTTTTTTTCGTAAAACAGCAACTGAAGTTCCTTGTTTCTGCATTATAAATACATATTTAGCTTAAACTGGCTGCAGTATACTGATGAAAAGTTGATGATACAATTGATGATTAGTTCAAAAAGTACTATTGGCTAGTAGGAAAGATTTGGAAAGTATAAATCTGCCTTTTACCAATTCCAGCAATTGATCTGTGGGCACTAATTCATTCTCTGCAAATTACCAACTTCCAAACATCTACACTGTTTTGCCTATTCACCAAAATAAAGTACAGGGGAGGCAGGATGGTCATCTTATTTTCCACGTTATCTGCCTCAGCGAATTACATTCACTTATACATTCGCTGATCAGCACTTTTCAATGAGCTTAGCTTTATTTTTCCTAATTTGGTAAAGTCTGTTCTGGAACAATTTTCATTCTTACTGATAGCTTTTTTAATGACTAAAAGAACAGAGAAGGCTCATGATCCTGCCAGTAGTGTCCTGTTATGAGCATAATAGATTGAACAGCTTTATAGCTAAATGCTGGAAAAACCACACAGCAACTGATTAAGAGAGTCACAATTACACAGGCAGTCAGGAAAGATGTTCTACTAATAAAAGGATTACAGATTTTCCAAAAAGAATCGGGGCGACGCAGTGGTGCAACAGGGGAAGGCTACAGCGCTAGAGACCCAGGTTCAATCCTGACTACGAGTGCTGTTTGTGTGGAGTTTGTACATTCTCCCCATGACTGCGCAGGTTTTCTCCGGTTTCCTCCCACACTCCAAAGACTTACAGGATTGTAGGTTAATTGGCTTAGGTAAAGATTGCAAATTGTCCCTAGTGTGTAGGATAGTGCTGGTGTGCGGGGATTGTCGCATCGGCGTGGACTTGATGGACCGAAGGGCCTGTTTTTGCACTGTATCTCTAAACTAAACTATTCAACAAATGTATAATTGGATGTCATTTGTTGAAGCAGATAAGGTGGAACACAAGCTGAGCATCCTATCTCCTCCGTACCTTGGTGAAGAGACAAAGTAGTGCAGATATTTAGAAACACATAATTTGCAGAGAATTAATCAGTGTCCACAGATCAATTGGAGAAAGGCAGATTTACAAAGGGAAATTCTCAGTTACTCCACACCTTGTGTTCTTTTCGCAATTTATTTTCTCATATGGCTGCGGATTTTTGTAACTCTACTTCCGAAGGCGATGGAAACATTATCTTTGAATATTGTAAAAGATTTGGATAGATAAATCCTTTAATGAACAAGTGGTGAAAGATAACTGGAGGTAAACAGAAAGAGTTGAAATTACAATCAAATAACCTGTGACAATCTTGTTGAATGGAAGAGCAATTTGTGGGACTGAGTGGCCTATTTATGCTCTTAATCTATATGTTCATATGTTCCTCTATGTGTATTTAGTTACTGTTATTTTTAAACAAGGTTTATAAATAGCTGTTAGTGGTGACAAGAGTACATTAATGTGATGACATCCAGCATGCTATTTTCAATGATATCGTAGCGTAACGTACAATATTTACGACCAATAAGCATCTAAGCTTTCACTTTCCCACTGATGAGTTTAGAGTTTCCTTTATTGTCATTCAAACAATAGTTTGAACGAAATTGCGTACCTTGCAGTCATGACAGTAGAAAAATCAACAGAACACACAATGAACACGGTTTAACACAAACATCCATCACAGTGAATCTCCAGGCACCTCCTCACTGTGATGGACAGCAAAAAGTCTTATCTCTTCCTTGCTTGTTCTCCCTCTGCATTGAGGCGATCCAGGCCCTCGATGTCGGGCCCCCCGCCGGGTGATGGTTAGTCCCGCGGCCGAATCCAAGCTCCGCGAACGGGCCGGTTCAAACTCTGCGACCCGGGGGCGGACAAAGCTGCCACCCTCCAGTCCAGCGGACGAAGCTGTTGTTGCGGGAGCTCCCGAGAATCGGTCACCAGCCTGGGACCTGCGAACTCCCGATGTTACCGTCCACAGGGCCCGCGGAGGAAGCCTCCGAAGTCGGGTCGCAGCCACAGCGCCACCACACCCTCCGAAGTCAGCCAGCTCCGCGATGGTAAGTCCACAGGCTCTGCCACCAGAGCCCACAGGTCGATTCCAGTTGGAGGCTGCCAGCTCCACGACATTAGGCCGCAGCACAGACGGAGACGGAGATACAACAAGGAAAAGGTTGCATCCCCGTTGAAGGAAGAGGTTCAAAAAAGTTTCCCCCACCCCCCACACATACACAACTAAAAATAAACTAAAACATACATCTAACAAGACAACAGAAAACAAAAAAAAGTAAAGACAGACGGACTGCAGGCGAGCCGCAGCTGCTTGGCAGCACCGCCACTTCCGGAATGAGAGACTGACGGCAGGACGTCAATGCAAGTTTATGCAAAGGGGTAAACAAAAGATCAATTCACAATTAGGGCAGCACGGCGGCGCAGCGGTAGAGTTGCTGCCTTAAGGGCCTGTCCCACTTTCCCGAGTTATTCGTGAATTCTCCCGAGTTTTCCCCTTGATTCAAACTCAGAGAATTATGGTAATAGCCATCATGGTATAAAGTGCAATAGGCTATTATGGTAGGTACTCGGGGCTATTTTTTTTACTCGTGGACATTTTTCAACATGCTGAAAAAATGTCCCGACTTACCTGATGCCCCGAGTACCTACGGCTCGCATTACGAGCTGCTACTAAATATCTACGGCCTCCTACAGACTCCTACGGACTCGCTACGTACATTCTCCGAGATTGAATCAAGGGGAAAACTCGGGAGAATTCGTGAGTAACTCGGGAAAGTGTGACAGGCCCTTTACAGTGCTTACTACACCGGAGACCCAGGTTCAATCCTGACTATGGGTTCAAGATTCAAGATTCAAGAGCGTTTATTGTCACGTGTCCCAGATAGGACAATGAAATTCTTGCTTTGCTTCAGCACAACAGAATATTGTAGGCATAAATAAATACAGAACAGATCAGTGTGTCCATAGACCATTGAATATATATACACACATAAATAAGCAGATAAAGTGCAATAGGCTATTAAAGTTCAGATTCTTGTTTGAGTTGAGTTTAATAGCCTAAGGGGAGTATGACGGCCAGGGCAGTTTACTGTTCTGGATGTCAGATGTGGGAAGTCATGGAGTCTGATGCCCTCCAGACGTCCACATCTGCGCCAGGTGTATCGAGATGGGGCTCCTAAGGGACCGTATTAGGAACCTGGAGCAGCAGCTCGATGACCTCCGTCTGGTCAGGGAGAGCGAGGAAGTCATTGAGAGGAGTTGCAGGGAGGTGGTCACTCCAAGACCACAGGAGGCAGGCAAGTGGGTCACGGTTGGGAGAGGCAAGGGGCACAGGCAGGGACTAGAGAGTACCCCGGTGGCTGTACACCTTGACAATAAGTACTCATGTTTGAGCATTGTTGAGGGGGACAGCCTACCTGGGGGTAGCGACAGCGTCCGGGCCTCCGGTACAGAGACCGGTCCTGTTGCTCAGAAGGGTAAGGAAAAGAAGAGGAGGGCGATACTAATAGGGGACTCTATAGTTAGGGGGTCAGACAGGCGATTCTGTGGACGCAGTCGGAGACCCGGACGGTAGTTTGCCTCCCTGGTGCCAGGGTCTGTGATGTGTCTCAACGTGTCCAAGATATCCTGAAAGGGGAGGGAGAGAAGCCCGAGGTCGTGGTACATATAGGTACCAATGACATAGGTAAAAAAAGAGAAGAGGTCCTGAAAGGAGAATTTAGGGAGTTAGGAGGGGAGTTAAAGAGTAGGACAGCAAAGGTAACAATCTCGGGATTACTGCCTGTGCCACGCGACAGTGAGAGTAGGAATGGAGCAAGGTGGAGGATAAATGCGTGGCTGAAGGACTGGTGCAGAGGGCAGGGATTCAAATTTCTGGATCAATGGGACCTCTTTTGTGGAAGGTGCGACCTGTACAAAAAGGATGGGTTGCACTTGAACCTGAGGGGGACCGATATCCTGGCGGGGAGATTTGCAAAGGCTACTGGGGAGACTTTAAACTAGAATGGTTGGGGGGAGGGACACAAATAGAGAAAGCTATTAGACAGTGTGTGAGGCAGGAGGCAGAGAAGGAAAGCACTCAGACCCAACATGTAGGTGGGAAAGAAGAAAACAATAATAAACAGAGAATAAGAGGTGGTGGGGTTTTTAAATGGGTGAGCAGAGAAACAGAGGGGTGTAAAATGCGGGCGGAAGCAATAGGTAGCAAGGTGAAAAGTAAAAGTGGCAGGCAGACAATTCCAGGGCAAAAATCAAAAAGGGCCACTTTTCAACATAATTGTATAAGGGGTAAGAGCGTTGTAAAAACAAGCCTGAAGGCTTTGTGTCTCAATGCAAGGAGCATTCGTAATAAGGTGGATGAGTTGAACGTGCAGATAGCTATTAATGATTATGATATAGTCGGGATCACGGAGACATGGCTCCAGGGTGACCAAGGCTGGGAGCTGAACATCCAGGGATATTCAATATTCAGGAGGGATAGAGAGAAAGGAAAAGGTGGTGGAGTAGCGTTGCTGGTTAGAGAGGAGATTAACGCAGTGGAAAGGAAGGACATTAGCTTGGAGGATGCGGAATCGGTATGGGTAGAGCTGCGAAGCACAAAGGGGCAGAAAACGCCGGTGGGTGTTGTGTACAGGCCACCTAGCAGTAGTAGTGAAGTTGGGGATGGCATCAAACAGGAAATTAAAAATGCGTGCAACAAAGGCAAAACAGTTATAATGGGTGACTTCAATCTACATATAGATTGGGTGAATCAAATTGGCAGGGGTGCTGAGGAAGAGGATTTCTTGGAATGTATGCGGGATAGTTATCTAAACCAACATGTAGAGGAACCAACGAGAGAGCAGGCTATTCTAGTCTGGGTATTGAGTAATGAGGAAGGGTTAGTTAGCAGTCTTGTTGTGCGTGCCCACTTGGGCAAGAGTGACCATAATATGTTTGAGTTCTTCATTAGGATGGAGAGTGACATTGTTAATTCAGAAACAACGGTTCTGAACTTAAAGAAAGGTAACTTTGAGGGTATGAGATGTGAATTGGCCAAGATTGACTGGCAATTAGTTCTAAAAGGGTTGACGGTGGATTTGCAATGGAAGGCATTTAAAGACTGCATGGATGAACTACAAAAATTGTTCATCCCAGTTTGGCAAAAGAATAAATCAGGGAAACATAGAAACATAGAAACATAGAAATTAGGTGCAGGAGTAGGCCATTCGGCCCTTCGAGCCTGCACCGCCATTCAATATGATCATGGCTGATCATCCAACTCAGTATCCCGTACCTGCCTTCTCTCCATACCCTCTGATCCCTTTAGCCACAAGGGCCACATCTAACACCCTCTTAAATATAGCCAATGAACTGGCCTCGACTACCCTCTTTGGCAGAGAGTTCCAGAGATTCACCACTCTCTGTATGAAAAAAGTTCTTCTCATCTCGGTTTTAAAGGATTTCCCCCTTATCCTTAAGCTGTGACCCCTTGTCCTGGACTTCCCCAACATCGGGAGCAATCTTCCTGCATCTAGCCTGTCCAACCCCTTAAGAATTTTGTAAGTTTCTATAAGATCCCCTCTCAATCTCCTAAATTCTAGAGAGTATAAACCAAGTCTATCCAGTCTTTCTTCATAAGACAGTCCTGACATCCCAGGAATCAGTCTGGTGAACCTTCTCTGCACTCCCTCTATGGCAATAATGTCCTTCCTCAGATTTGGAGACCAAAACTGTACGCAATACTCCAGGTGTGGTCTCACCAAGACCCTGTACAACTGCAGTAGAACCTCCCTGCTCCAATACTCAAATCCTTTTGCTATGAAAGCTAACATACCATTCGCTTTCTTCACTGCCTGCTGCTCCTGCATGCATACTTTCAATGACTGGTGTACCATGACACCCAGGTCTCGCTGCATCTCCCCTTTTCCTAGTCGGCCACCATTTAGATAATATGGTGGCCGACTAGGCTACCATATTATCTAAATGGTAGTGCATCCGTGGATAACAAGGGAAATCAGGGATGGTATCAAAGCAAAAGATGATGCGTACAAATTAGCCAGAAAAAGCAGCATACCAGAGGACTGGGAGAAATTCAGAGACCGGCAGAGGAGGACAAAGGGCTTAATTAGGAAAGGGAAAATAGATTATGAAAGAAAACTGGCAGGGAACATAAAAACTGACTGCAAAAGTTTTTATAGATATGTGAAGAGAAAGAGATTAGTTAAAACGAATGTAGGTCCCTTGCAGTCAGAAACAGGTGAATTGATCATGGGGAACAAGGATATGGCGGACCAATTGAATAACTACTTTGGTTCCGTCTTCACTAAGGAAGACATAAATAATCTGCCGGAAATAGCAGGGGACCGCGGGTCAAAGGAGATAGAGGAACTGAGTGAAATCCAGGTTAGTCGGGAAGTGGTGTTGGTTAAATTGAATGGATTAAGGCCGATAAATCACCAGGGCCAGATAGGCTGCATCCCAGAGTACTTAAGGAAGTAGCTCCAGAAATAGTGGATGCATTAGTGATAATTTTTCAAAACTCTTTAGATTCTGGAGTAGTTCCTGAGGATTGGAGGGTAGCAAACGTAACCCCACTTTTTAAGAAGGGTGGGAGAGAGAAAACGGGGAATTACAGACCAGTTAGTCTAACATCGGTAGTGGGGAAACTGCTAGAGTCAGTTATTAAAGATGGGATAGCAGCACATTTGGAAAGTGGTGAAATCATTGGACAAAGTCAGCATGGATTTACGAAAGGTAAATCATGTCTGACGAATCTTATAGAATTTTTCGAGGATGTAACTAGTAGAGTGCATAGAGGAGAACCAGTGGATGTGTTGTATCTGGACTTTCAGAAGGCTTTTGACAAGGTCCCACATAAGAGATTAGTATACAAACTTAAAGCACACGGTATTGGGGGTTCAGTATTGATGTGGATAGAGAACTGGCTGGCAAACAGGAAGCAAAGAGTAGGAGTAAACGGGTCCTTTTCACAATGGCAGGCAGTGACTAGTGGGGTACCGCAAGGCTCAGTGCTGGGACCCCAGCTATTTACAATTTATATTAATGATCTGGATGAGGGAATTGAAGGCAACATCTCCAAGTTTGCGGATGACACTAAGCTGGGGGGCAGTGTTAGCTGTGAGGAGGATGCTAGGAGACTGCAAGGTGACTTGGATAGGCTGGGTGAGTGGGCAAATGTTTGGCAGATGCAGTATAATGTGGATAAATGTGAGGTTATCCACTTTGGTGGCAAAAACAGGAAAGTAGACTATTATCTAAATGGTGGCCGATTAGGAAAAGGGGAGATGCAGCGAGACCTGGGTGTCATGGTACACCAGTCATTGAAAGTAGGCATGCAGGTGCAGCAGGCAGTGAAGAAAGCGAATGGTATGTTAGCTTTCATAGCAAAAGGATTTGAGTATAGGAGCAGGGAGGTTCTACTGCATTTGTACAGGGTCTAGGTGAGACCACACCTGGAGTATTGCGTACAGTTTTGGTCTCCAAATCTGAGGAAGGACATTATAGCCATAGAGGAAGTGCAGAGAAGGTTCACCAGACTGATTCCTGGGATGTCAGGACTTTAATATGAAGAAAGACTGGATAGACTTGGCTTATACTCGCTAGAATTTAGGAGATTGAGAGGGGATCTTATCGAAACGTACAAAATTCTTATGGGGTTGGACAGGCTAGATGCAGGAAGATTGTTCCCGATGTTGGGGAAGTCCAGGACAAGGGGTCACAGCTTAAGGATAAGGGGGAAATCCTTTAAGACCGAGATGAGAAAAAACTTTTTCACACAGAGTGGTGAATCTCTGGAACTCTCTGCCACAGAGGGTAGTTGAGGCCAGTTCATTGGCTATATTTAAGAGGGAGTTAGATGTGGCCCTTGTGGCTAAAGGGATCAGGGGGTATGGAGAGAAGGCAGGTACGGGATACTGAGTTGGATGATCAGCCATGATCATATTGAATGGCGGTGCAGGCTCGATGGGCCGAATGGCCTACTCCTGCACCTATTTTCTATGTATCTATCTATGTATCTAATGGCTGTGGGGAAGTGGCTGTTCCTGAACCTGGATGTTGCAGATTTCAGGCTCCTGTACCTTCTACCTGAAGGCAGCGGAGAGATGAGTGTGTGGCCAGGATGGTGTGGGTCCTTGATGATGCTGGCAGCCCTTTTGAGACAGCGACTGTGGTAGATCCCCTCGATGGTAGGGAGGTCAGAGTCGATAACGGACTGGGCAGTGTTTACAACTTTTTGCAGTCTTTCCCGCTCCTGGGCGTACAAGTTGCCGAACCAAGCCACGATGCAACCGGTCAGCATGCTCTCTACTGGGCACCTGTAGAGGTTCGAGAGAGTCCTCCTCGACATACCGACTCTCCGTAATCTTCTCAGGAAGTAGAGGCGCTGATGTGCTTTCTTTATAATTGCGTCAGTGTTTTCGGACCAGGAGAGATTTTCGGAAATATGCACGCCCAGGAATTTGAAGCTCTTCACCCTTTCCACCATCGACCCGTTGATATAAACGGGACTGTGGGTCTCCATCCTACCCCTTCCAAAGTCCACAATCAGTTCCTTGGTTTTGCTGGTGTTCAGAGCCAGGTTATTGTGCTGGCACCATTTGGTCAGTCGGTCGATCTCTCCTATACTCTGACTTGACTCCATCAGTGATATGTCCCACAACAGTGGTGGCGTCGGCGAACTTGATGATGGAGTTTGCTCTATGACTGGCTACGCAGTCATAAGTATAGAGTGAGTACAGCAGGGGGGCTGAGCACGAAGCCTTGAGGTGCTCCCGTGCTGATTGTTATCGAGGCTGACACATTTCCACCAATACGAACAGAGTGTGGTCTGTGAATGTGGGTGCTGACTGTGCGGAGTTTGTACGTTCTCCCCGCGGGTTTTCGCCGAGATCTTCGGTTTCCTCCCACACTCCAATGACATTCAGGTTTGTAGGTTAATTGGCTTAGGTTTGTCTGCTTGGTCTAAGTGTAAATTGTCCCTGGTGTATGTAGGCTTGTGTTAATGTGCTGGGATCGCTGGCCGTGCTGACTCGGTGGGCCAGTGGGCCAAAGGGCCTGTTTCCGCTCTGTATCCCTAAACTAAACTAAACACAAGGCCATCAGAACTTCCTAATCACACTTTCAATTGTCTGGTTATTTGGACGAATAGGAAATACAAGCAATGGGACAATTAGTCTTTTCCAAGTAGATTGTTACTGAGCTATTAGCCCAGTGTTACTTCCCGGCACCAACCCCATCTCTCTAAATTGTTTTTACTGAGCAACTGAATTGCCACTGCCTTTTAGACGCACAGTCTCTTGCCTAGATTATGGGAATCAAGAACAAGAGGACATAGGTTTCAGGTGAGTGAAAGATTTAATATGAACCTTTTCATGAAAAAGGGTGGTAGATGTATGGAACGAGGTAGATGAGGTAGGTACTATTGCAATGTTTAAGAAACAATTAGGCAGGCACATGGATAGGACAGCTTTAGAGGGATATCGGCCAAATGTAGGCAGGTGGGACATGTTGGCCCAGTGTGGGGAAGTTGGGCTGAAGACCCTGTTGCTACGCTGTACACTCCATGCATTTATGCCCTCTGACATCAAGATTTGCAACTTGCCAGGTGAAGCCATTTCATGTCCTCCCAATCCTGAATACTGTTGCCTCATTTTGATGCCGTGACCCCTTGTTCCATTATCCCATTGCTTGTATTTCCTATTCTACAATAGACAATCGGTGCAGGAGTAGGCCATGCGGCCCTTCGAGCCAGCACCGCCATACAATGTGATCATGGCGGATCACCCACAATCAGTACCCCGTTCCTGCCTTCTCCCCATATACTCTGACCCCGCTATGTTTAAGAGCTCTATCTAACTCTCTCTTGAAAGCATCCAGAGAACCGGCCTCCACCGGAGGCAGAGAACCAGTCTGAAGAACAGACCCAGCCCGAAGAAAATGTCCGTCTCTGCATCCCAGCTAAGCCCAACATTTGAGTCGGTAAAATGTAAATAGGCTGTGACAATACCATGAATAGAAAGACCATTATCCCAAGCGTTACATCTTCTTTTATAAAGTACTTTTGAGTCAGAGAGTTGTGCAGAACAGAAACTGGCTCTTTGACCCACTGCGTTCACACAGAGCTTTTTGCTCATCTACACTAATCCCATTTTTCTGCGTTATGTTGGTTTCCTATCTACGCCATGCCTATATAAAGGCATGTTTAAGTATCTCCTAAACATAGGAATTGCATCGGATTCCACCACCTCCTCTTTTCTCCATCAACCATTCGCTGTGCAAAATCAAAATTCCTCTCTAAAACTCCTTCTTCTCCATTTAAATCTATGCCCTCTAGTTTTCAATAATACTACCATGGGGGAAAAAACGATTCTATCTCACCAATCGATGCATCTTTTATATACCTCTATCAGGTCACTTTCAGTCCCCTTCGCTCCAGGGAGAACAAACCCAGACTATTCAATCTCTCCCCATAACTAATGTACTCCAATCCAGGCAACATCTTTCCGAATGCTGAAACAAAGAACTGCAGATGCCGGTTTATACCAAAGATAGACACAAAGTGCTGGAGCAACTCAGCGGGTCAGGCAGCATTTCTGGAGAACATGGATAGGTGACGTTTCTTCTTCAGACTGGATCTGCTCTGTATCTCCTCTTCACTCTTTCAAGTACAATCACATTCTCCGACTGTGTGTGACCACACTGTATACAAGATTCCAAGCGTGGCGTAACAGTATTTTGTGAAGTGACCACAGTTAGGACATAGTGTCCTATTTTATATTCTATGCACCGATCTATGAAGGCAAGCATGCCAGAAACCTTATTCACAACCCTTCCTACCCATGAAACGACATTCACTTCAAGTACTTGAACCTCAAGGCCAACATTCCTCATTGCCTTGCCATTTACTGGTCATGCCTCACCCCATTTGACTTACCAAAACGCATCTCCTCACACTTGTTGGAATTAAATTCCACCTACCAAGATACAGTGGCTTGCAAAAGTATTCATACCCCTTGAACTTTCCACATTTTGTCACGTTACAACCACAAACGTAAATGTATTTTATTGGGATTTTATGTGATAGACCAACACAAAGTGGTGCATAATTGTGAAGTGGAAGGAAAATGATACATGGTTTTCAAATTTTTTTACAAATAAAAAACTGAAAAGTGTCGCGTGCAAAAGTATTCAGCCCCCCTGAGTCAATACTTTGTAGAACCACCTTTCGCTGTAATTACAGCTGCAAGTCTTTTGGGGTATGTCTCTACCAGCTTTGCACATCTAGAGACTGAAATTTTTGCCCATTCTGCTTTGCAAAATAGCTCAAGCTCAGTCAGATTGGATGGAGAGCGTCTGTGAACAGCAATTTTCAAGTCTTGCCAGAGATTCTCAATTGGATTTAGGTCTGGACTTTGACTGGGCCATTCTAACACATGAATATGCTTTGATCTAAACCATTCCATTGTAGCTCTGGCTGTATGTTTAGGGTCGTTGTCCTGCTGGAAGGTGAACCTCCGCCCCAGTCTCAAGTCTTTTGCAGACTCTAACAGGTTTTCTTCCAAGATTGCCCTGTATTTGGCTCCATCCATCTTCCCATCAACTCTGACCAGCTTCCCTGTCCCTGCTGAAGAAAAGCATCCCTACAGCATGATGCTGCCACCACCATGTTTCACAGTGGGGATGGTGTGTTCAGGGTGATGTGCAGTGTTAGGTTTCCGCCACACATAGCATTTTGCATTTAGGCCAAAAACTTCAATTTTGGTCTCATCTGACCAGAGCACCTTCCTCCACATGTTTGCTGTGTCCTCCACATGGCTTGTGGCAAACTGCAAACGGGACTTCTTATGGCTTTTTTTCAACAATGGCTCTCTTCTTGCCACTCTTCCATAAAGGCCCGATTTGTGGAGTGCACGACTAATAGTTGTCCTGTGGACAGATTCTCCCACCTGAGCTGTGGATCTCTGCAGCTCCTCCAGAGTTACCATGGGCCTCTTGGCTGCTTCTCTGATCAATGCTCTCCTTGCCCAGCCTGTCAGTTTAGGTGGACGGCCATGTCTTGGTAGGTTTGCAGTTGTGCCACACTCTTTCCATTTTTGCATGATGGATTGAACAGTGCTCCGTGAGATGTTCAAAGCTTGGGATATTTTTTTATAACCTAACCGTGCTTTAAACTTCTCCACAACTTTATCCCTGACCTGTCTGGTGTGTTCCTTGGGCTTCATGATGCTGTTTGTTCACTAATGTTCTCTAACAAACCTCTGAGGCCTTCACAGAACAGCTGTATTTATACTGAGATTAGATTACACACAAGTGGACTCTATTTACTAATTAGGTGACTTCTGAAGGCAATTGGTTGCACTGGATTTTATTTAGGGGTATCAGAGTAAAGGGGGCTGAATACTTTTGCACGCGACACTTTTCAGTTTTTTATTTGTAAAAAAATTTGAAAACCATGTATCATTTTCCTTCCACTTCACAATTATGCGCCACTTTGTGTTGGTCTATCACATAAAATCCCAATAAAATACATTTACGTTTGTGGTTGTAACGTGACAAAATGTGGAAAAGTTCAAGGGGTATGAATACTTTTGCAAGCCACTGTATATATCCTGCTGTTGCCTTAGACGACATTCCTCGCTATTCGTAGTGCCACCAACTTTCATGCCAGTTAATGGTTGTGCTTTGTCACAGAATCCTCGTGAAGTGAAGAGTTGTGGAGGTTCCTCACAGTGCGGTGGCATGGTGGTGCAGCTGTAGAGTTGCTGCCTTACAACGCTCGCAGCGTCGGAGACACGGGTCCGATCCCGATTACGGGTGCAGTCTGTACGGAGTTTGTACGTTCTCTCCGTGAATGCATGGGTTTTCTCAGAGATCTTTGGTTTCCTGCCACACTCCAAAGACGTGCAGGTTTGCAGGTTAATTGGCTTGGGTTTGTATACTTGGCACAAGTGTAAATTGTCCCTAGTGTGTGTAGGCTTGTGTTAATGTGCGGGGATCGCTAGTCGGTGCGGACTCGGAGGGCCAAAGGGCTTGTTTCCGCACTGTGCTTTGCCTGATCTAATTTCAGTTGAAGGGGAACATTAAATCTGTTTGAGTATTGGATTTTTCGTCTAAACCAGTACTTTTGTACTTTGTATTTAATTTTCTTTCTCTCATGAGAATTTTTGTTTTGTTTTGTTTGTCCAAACTATTCAGTTTTGGACAGTTCTGGTTAAGTCAGTGAAGATGGTTTAGCTGCTGGCAGGCTGTTCTTCTTCTTATCGAGTCCACACACAAGATTAGAAGTTGTTCAGCCAAAGCTGAACGCACTTCTTGGCATCTGCATACAATGGTGGGCAGGCTGTTAAAACTGCATGACATCTTATTTTCATTGTATAATCTTCAATAGCTATCAGTGATGAATTGTATTCGCAGTAGTTTCTAACCATCAAACTATGCTGTCGGCTATTCTTTCCCACTCTTCACAGCACACAAGATCTAAAGTGATTCCCTGATGGGTATCTGCTCTGTGACCACTTCAGACGCCCATTAAGACATGACCTTGGGTGCAAGTTTTGGAGTGTTCTATAACCTGCCAATGAACTCTGAAGCTGTGAACTCAATGCAGAAACTCAACACTGAAATACTTCACAATCCTGTACTGACCCTCCTCCCCTGTGCAATCCGCGGCGCAATGACACTAATTCCACTCAAGAACAAAAACTCAAACATTTCAACACAAGCTACACATACCTGAAACAGATGTGAAATAAGAGCCTGTGAGCCAAAGATGTAGACACTTAAAACCATTATCCTTTAGCTTAAAGGCTTGCAATAAGTTAAAATATTTGTGTCTGGCACACTACAATAGCAGTATTGATTCATTGCAAATTACTTTAACACCAAAACTTGCAATATTTGTAGAACAGTGTTTACTTCCCGAAGTTCAATCATTTGAACCAGGCAACCTAATCTTCTTTTGGCAGACACCGAGGCAGCTCCCTCCTTTCATCAAATGTAATCTAGTTGCTCTTTAAAGTCAAATTTAATTATTTTCTCTAAATCTATCCTTTAATTCCCGCTGCCAATTTACCTGGAGGAGAAAGTGTTAAAACCACATGCATCTTTTGCTGGGAGAAAATTCAATTTTTAAAACTGTCTTCAAATTTTGCAATTTACCAAATGCAGCAGCCACAGAGTATCTTATGGGCGTGTCCCACTTAGGCAATTTTTCAGCGGACTGCCGGCGACTGTCAAGTTGCCGGCAGTCGCCTGAAAAAACGGGAACTGGGACGGCGACTGTCAGAGTGGAACACACACACACACACAAACACATCGCAAAGGCTGGGGCCAGGGCAAGCGGGGGGAGCACTGTCTGAAATTCACACGGTGCAAAGCCAAGGTGATACGGACACATACCGCGATGAACAGGAAGGTTGGCGCTGTAATTAAGACGACTAGCACAGTGTACGGTAAGTCCTTTAAAAGAGGGGGGGAGAGGGGGAAAGGTGGGAGAAGGGGGGAAGAAAGGGGTGAAGGAGTGGAGACAACTTTTAAGAAGCCAGACAACTTTTAATAAGCCAGAGATACACAGCTGTGAAGTTCGGCAGACATTTAACTTTGCCGGTCGGTTATCCTTGGTTCTGAAAACTCCTGCTTACGTTTTTTTCCCCTGATGAGCCAATGAAAATGACCGGTCAGCAAAGGGGATGAACTAAAACTACCTACGACTACCTCGACTACCTCCAACTACATGGCGACCCCACTACAACTGCACCTACAACTACAGGATTATCGATTATCTCCATGGCGACCAATTTTGAAAAACTTGCGGCGACCATACTGAGGCCGCGACTAGTTCCCAGAATGCAGGAACTCTTCGTGACCATGAAGGAGACTCACCAGAGACCACCAGCGAACATATGGTGGGCAGAGTCTCCTGCACTAGCCTAAAAGTCGCCAAGTGGGACAGGCCCATACCTCACCTTTCTCAGACTCTCAGTCTGAGGAAGGGTTTCAACCTGAAACATCACCAATTCCATTTCTCCAGAGATGCTGCCTTACCCACTGAGTTACTCCAGTATTTTGTGCCTATTTTCGGTGGGAACCAGCATCTGCAGTTCTTTCCAACATCTTCATTTTGTTTAGTTTGTTGGGAGAAGTGGGGAGAGAGATATCATGCTCATTTTATAAAGAGATATCAAGGCCTCTAGGATCATCAACTCTCCCCTCCCCTCAATCCATACCATTTACCTCCAAAGTAGCTCAAAACGGGCAATAAAGATCATCTCGGACCCCTCCCATCCAGCAAACCACCTTTTCCAGTCTCTCCCTTCAGGGAGGCGCCTTAGGTCACTTGCTACAAAATCCACCCGCTTTAAAAACAGTTTCTTCCCCTCAGCAATAAGAACACTCAATTCCCTCCAATAACAGACAATACTAAGGATTTTTGATGTATACAGTGTCTTGTCTATGGTCTTTGTCTGTTCTTTTGCACTATGTATTGTTGGTGAGATTTGTGATTTGTGATGTGGTATGGATGCACTTTATTACTATGATCTGTGTTGTTATTAGTGTTAATGTGACTAAAGCAGTGTACCATCATGTACCGAACCCAAATACCACCAACCCTGGTCGTGTGGCAAATAAAGATTCTATCTATCTATCTATCTATCTATTTTGCTTGTAGAGACATCTCATATGAGAAAGTATTTGAATTCGAATAGAGGTACTGTTGAAGCTGTGATGGAAGAAGGTTTACTTCATTCATCATACAAAACCCATGTATTCTTTGCTTCATGTTTTGATCCCTTTACATTCAGATCAGATTCAATTTAGTTCATTGCCATGTACACCATGTTGCAATGAGATTCCCAGTTCGCATGATGCTAACAGAGTCTGCAGTATATATATTTTATATATACTAATATTACAATGAATATAATGCATACAAAACAGCCATGTTTAAATGGTGGAGTAGACTCATGGACCGAATGGCCTAATTCTGCTCCTATGACATAAACTTATATTGGTGATGTGGAAATCACAAGGAAATGGGAAGGGTATTTGCATCCAGATGTGTTACAACCATTTGTAACCATTCACCCAGCGCTCTTCCTTGAAACGGTACAGAAAATAATGTGTCAGCATTACTTATTCTGGACGTTCAGACAAATTTAAGTGTACATTCATTAAAATGTCTTCACAAGTTCGAGGAGTAGCATTTAGGCCGTTCGACCCATCAAGTTTACTCCACCATTCCATCATGGCTGATCTCTGCCTCCCAATTCCATTTTCCTGCCTTCTCCTCATAACCATTGACACCCGTTCTAATCAAACATTTGTCTATCTCTGCCTTAAAAATATTCAATGACTTGGCCTCCACAGCCCTCCATGGCTATGCGTTCCACAGATTCACCACCCTCTGACTAAAGAAGTTCTACCTCACCTCCTTTCTAAAAGAGCACCCTTTCATTCTGTTGCGATGACCTCTGTTCCTAGACTCTCCCACCAGTGGAAATATCTTTTCCACGTCCACTCTATCTACACCTTTCATTATTCTCTAAATGTCAATGAGGTCCCCCCTCAACTTTCTAAACTCCAGTGAGTGGAGTCCCGGTGCTGCCAAGCGCTCATTATATGCTAACCCACTCATTCCAGGAATAATTCTTGTATACCTCCTCTGGACCGTCTCCAGGGCCAGCACATCCTTCTTCAGATATGGGAACAAAATTTGTTCACAGTACTCCAAATTTTCTGTGAGAAATTATAAAGACTTCTTTCTGTATAGTAGGTTGGGTTGAGGAATTTCCTCAGGTCTACTTCTGACCTGCCAATGTAATTTTGCCCCAGGTGTAAATAAGATTCAATTACACATGGTGGCAGAGCAGGGTGAAAATATGTTAATCGTTTTTGAGATTGTAACAGACAAATAAAACAATATATAAATATATACACACATTTGAGGGAGCATATGTGTAAAGAAATACTACTATATACCTCGTTGGTGACCCTCAGACTATCCTTGGTCGGGCATTGCTGGCTTTAACTTGCACTAAACGTTATTCCCTTATCATATATAAGTGGCTTGATTGCAATCATGTATTGTCATTCCGCTAACTGGATAACAAACAACAAAAGCTTTTCACTGTAGCTCGGTACACGTGACAATAAACTAAACTGTAAACAGGTAAATGCATAAACCTGAATTCTACCCCAGCACAATTTACTGATTCAAAAGGATGAAAGAACCAGTGCATTTGGATAGGTTTAGCCACATCCAAGTTAGTTGTTGTTTTGAGTGACTCAGCATAAAGTTAATGAACAAACTTTGTTTCCCCTCTAGCCTCTTGGCTTTGAATCCAACCGTAGAAACGAACTCAGGATTTTTCTAAACACATCGAATCATAGAGTGATACAGTGTGGAAACAGGCCCTTTGGCCCAACTTGTCCCAGCTACACGAGTCCCACTTGCCCACATTTGGTCCATATCCCTCCAAACCTGTCCTATCCATGTACCTGTCTAACTGTTTCTTAACTGTTGGGATAGTCCCTGCCTCAACTACCTCCTCTGGCAGCTTGTTCCATACACCCACCACCCTTTGTGTGAAAAAGTTACCCCTCAGATTCCTATTAAATCTTTTCCCCTTCACCTTAAACTTATGTCCTCTGGTCCTCGATTCACCTACTCTTTGTACTACCCGATCTATTCCTCTCATGATCTTATACACCTCTATAAGATCATGCCTCATCCTCCTGCACTCCAAGGAATAGAATCCCAGCCTACTCAACCTCTGCCTATAGCTCAGACCCTCTAGTCCTGGCAACATCCTCGTAAATCTTCTCTATAACCTTTCCAGCTTGACAACATCTTTCCTACAACACGGTGTCCAGAATTGAACACAATGCTCTAAATGTGGCCTCACCAATGTCTTATACAACTGCAACATAACCTCCCAACTTCAATACTCAATTTCCAACACAAAATTTGAACCCTCAGTCTGAGGAAGGGTCTCAACCCGAAACATCACCTATTCCTTTTCTCCAGAGATGCTGCCTGTCCCGCTGAGTTACTCCAGCTTTTTGTGTCCATCTTTGGTGTTTGTAGTGTTCCACAGCCTGATTGTTGTTGGGAAGAAGCTGTTCCCGAACATGGATGTTACCGTTTTCAGGATCACTTTTTAAAACGAGCACTTATTTTTCAATGCTGGGATTAACACCACACTAGTGACAACAGCCTGGCAGCTCTCCAGTGTTATTGCTTGAGTATCAGTGTTTCAGACGACCTCATTGTGGCCATTTCAATGGATAAGCCAGCAGCTGAAGGCCATACATTGGAAATGATTGGTTAGCTGCGTTATCCGGGTCGAGTCTCATGTTTTACTGATGGTGAAGTTGTTTGGTTCAGAAGTATCTGAATGCATCAGGAATATCAACGTGGTGGCAGATTATCCACAGGGGTTTATGAGCACTCGTGGGGATGGAGTTTGAAATACAATAGCTGAAGCATTGTGCTGTGGTCTGAAGCAAGGCACGATAACAAGTGGCTGTGCATCCAACTCAGATGGGGATCTGCTACTCATCTAATATTTATAATGCGGTACCAGGAAGATTAAATTACCACTGACACAGACACCAGACAATTTAGCAAAGTAGATCTTGGGGATACAAGAAGTGTCCATACTTCATAATGGATCAGCTAAACATGGCTGCTGTTGCAACCAAGAAAATAAAAAGGACCATTTTAAGCTGCAGGGATGAAAAGCTCTGCAAAAGACTCCAACAAATAAAAGGTAGCCATGCTTGCAGGAGACAAGATGGAGTCAACAGAGAGGACCCATTAATGCAAGGTCAAAAATGTCGCTATACCTCCTCCCTCGATTCTGTCAAAAGGTCATAAGGAATAGGAGTAGAATTAGGCCATTCGGCCCATCAAGTCTACGCCATACAATCATGGCTGGTCTATCTCTCCCTCCTAATCTCATTCTCCTGCCTGCTCCCCCTAACCTCTGACATCTGTACTAATCAAGAATCAGGTGACATTTCAGGTCTGGACCCTTCTTCAGACATCACCAACGAACAATGGCATTGAAAATTCAAGTTTTGATTTTTTTTTTAAACAGATATTTGAAATTGAAAGCGGCACGGTGGCGCAGCGGTATAGTTGCTGCCTTACAACACCAGAGATCCGGGTTCAATCCCGACCACGGGTCCTGTTTGTATGGAGCTCGCACGTTCTCCCCGCTAACCACGAGGGTTCTCTCCGAGATCTTTGGCTTCCTCCCACACTCCAAAGACGTACAGGTTTATAGATTAATTTGCTTGGTATAAGTGTAAATTGTCCCTAGTGTGTGTAGGGTAATGTTAATATGCAGGGATCGTTGGTCGGTGCAGGCTTGGTATTTAGTACTTAGTATTTAACAGCACTTGTCTCATCTCCCCCATGTTCATCCACAACCAATGGTGTTGAAAATTGAAGTTTTGTTTTTAAGAAAATAGATTATTTCTTATGTAGACAACATTCACACTTTTCTTTCTAACACCACAGTAAATTAGTTTCTGATGGCTTACATCATATATTAAAAAATACCAGACTGAAATATATTAACTATGAATCACAGTCTGCAAAAAAATTTCAGCTGTGCTGTAACAACTGTAGATTCTATAGATGCGCTGTAGAGAGCATTTTATCAGGATGCATCACAGCATGGTTTGGAAACAGCTCCATTCAAGATGGCAAGAAATTTCGGAGAATTGTGGACGCAGCCCAGATCATCATGCAAATCAACCTCCCTTCCGTTGACTCCATTGACTCCATCTACACCATGCTGCCTGGGCAAGGCCACCAAGGACGAGTCTCACCCCGGTCCAGGGACTCCGACAGTACTTTCAGGTTAGGCAGAGGTTCGCTTGCATCACGTTATAGGAAAGATATTGTCAAGCTGGAAAGGGTGCAGAGAAGATTTATGAGGATGTTGCCAGGACTCGAGTGCCTGAGCCAAAGGGATAAGTTGAGCAGGCAGACTAGGATTCGAAACCTTGGAGCGCAGGAGCTTGAGGGGTGATCTCATAAAGGTGTATAAAATCACTAGAGGAATAGATCGGGTAGACTTACAGAGTCTCGATGTGGACTCTTATACATCGGCGTGACCAAACGCAGACTGGGCAATCGTTTTGCGGAACACCTTCGCTCAGCGCGCACGAACCAACCTGATCTCCCGGTTGCTGAACACTTTAATTCTCCTTCCAATTCCCACACAGGCCTTTCTGTCATCGGTCTCCTCTATTGTCAAGAGTTGAGGCTAAATGCAAATTGGAAGAACAGCATCTCATATTTCGCTTGGGCAGCTTACAGCCCAGTGGTATGAACATTGATTTCTCTCACTTTCCCCGGCATTCCCTCTCTCTCTCTCTCTCTCTCTATCCCTCCCCCACCCAAGTCACACTAGCTTTGCATTTTCACCCTACAAACAGCTTACAATGGCCTGTTTCCTTTATCATCGTTCCTTATTTGCATATCTTTCATTCATTGTTCTTTATCTCCCCACATCACTGTCTATATCTCTCGTTTCCCTTATCCCTAACCAGTCTGAAGAAGGGTCTCGACCCGAAACGTTACCCACTCCTTTTCTCCAGAGATGCTGCCTGTCCCGCTAAGTTACTCCAGCCTTTTGTGTCTATCTAGGGTCCTGGTGTTGATGGATTGGGTTGACTAGTCCTTCTTTGACCACGTAGAGGACACAATGGGCCGAATGGCCTCCTCCTGTTGTATATTTTCCACAATTTTAAAAAAGGTTGATTGAACGTTTGTGGTCAAAAAGTACAACCTACTCCTGCTTCTTTCTCTGCATCTCAAGAGTCTGCTTTGGAAGCACAACTCAGGCAACTATGCATCAGAGAGGATGCTTGGTGTTATGGGAGTCTGTGCTGCAAAATAAAATGCAATGGGAAAGCTAAAGCGACAGGAAAAGATCTTAACTCACAAGAACAAGATGGTTTAGTTTAGCTTAGAGATGCAGCATGGAAACAGGTCCTTCGACCCACAGTCCATGCCGACCACGATCACCCATTCACTAGCTCTATCCTTCACATGAGGGATAATTTACAGAAGCCAATTAACCTGCAATTCTGCATGAGTTTGGAATGTAGGAAGAAACCAGAGGACCCAGAGAAAACCCACGTGGTCACAGGGTGGATAATGTGCAAACTCTGTACAGACAGCACACGTAGTCAGGATCAAACCCAGGTCTCTGGTGCTGTAAGGTAGCAACACTATCATTGCACCACTGTGTTAAAGTTGTTTCATCTAACATTAAAACGTAAAAACCACATTGCCTTAAGCCCATTTCTTCCATATGTACTGGAGTTTATAATTGACCAATTTGCTCACAGGACACAGGATCATCATTCAGTCCCATATGACGTCTGCTAGCCTTCATTTCAATAGCTATTCTATTTTTATAATTCTCATCAGCCAAATTTCCCAGGCCTCAGAAAATTTAGCTGGTGAATGCCTTTCCAGCTTCAAGGACATAAGCAGCCATGTTTCCTCTTGGCTTTCATTCTTTGAACTGTATATTCCTCTCCATCCTCTCCATCTAGCCAGCCCCCGATGCCACATAACCACCATTAGATGTTCAACACACTTCCTTCCTTGAAATCCCATCATGAGACCCACAGCTATCATATGCTGGCCCATCTCTCACAGCTGCCCACACAACACACACCTAACGATATCTGTAGGAAGGAACTGCAGATGCTGGTTTACACCAAAGACAGACACAAAATGCTGGAGTAACTCAGCGGGGCAGGCAGCCTCTCTGGAGTGAAGGAATGGGTGACGTTTCGGGTCGAGACCCTTCTTCAGACTGTATTTGTATAGTTATACAATGTTTGTTCCACCCAAGCAAGCTGGCTTTACTGGATCAATTTCTTGGATCTAGCCTTGTACTTCCTTGCCCAATAAAACCAGCCTGACAACCAGACTGCATGAAACAAGCAAACCGCCTTCGGTTGGGTATGTACATCTTGAGAACAAGATGTGATAACATCAATCTACTGAGGCAGTGCATTGAGACATCCATGTCTGGCAATTGCATTGCCACTTACTGTAGCAGTCTCAGCACGGCAATCAGGATGGAAACTCAGAGGTACCATATGTAGTGTGAAGGATAAATTTTTGCTGCCAGCTAATTCAGGATGGGTTTAAAGTGGGAGCTGTGTAGGAAGGATCTGCAGATGCTGGTTTACATCGAAGATAGACACAAAAAGCTGGAGTAACTCAGCGGGTCAGACAGCATCTGTGGAGAAAATGAATAAGTGACATTTCGGGTCGAGACCCTTCTTCAGTAGGGAGCTTGCAGATCCCATCTGCTCTTCATCGTGAAAAGCAGCTGAATAATTGAATGAAACTTCATAAGGCAGCTCTTCTTTGAGAGATGGTGAATGAAAATAATACATTTGCTGCTGTTTATTTTCCTTTGAGGGATGATCTACTGCTCTCCAACCAAACTGATGTGAAGAGAGGACAGGAACAAATTTAATATATGACATTACCGAGCAAGCATGATTTGGAAGCAATATATTTGGGCAATATAATTGGCATTACACTCAGTACAAAATTATCAGAAGCGTTAAATGAAGAAGGGGAAATTTGGACATTATTACATCAAAAACAAATTAGATTTAAGGTGGCACGGTGGCGCAGTGGTAGAGTTGCTGCCATACAGCGCTTACAGTGCTAGAGACCCAGGTTCGATCCCAACTACAGCTGCTGTCTGTACAGAGTTTGTACATTCTCCCCATGGGTTTTCTCTGGGAGCTCTGACTTCCTCCCACACTCCAAATGCGTACAGGTTTGTAGGTTAATTGGCTTGGTATAAATGTAAAATTGTCCCTGGTGTGTGCAGGGATCACTGGTCGGTGTGGACTCGGTGGGTCGAAGGGCCTGTTTCCATACTATAGCGCTAAACTAAAAACTAAAATAAGATTCCCTAGATTAATTCAATGAAGGTACAAGTCAGGAAGGAGTGTGATGTGTAACAATTTTCAAGTTCAATACGTTACAGGGGAAAGCAGCTTAATTTGTTAACTCCCTTGCCACCAAACTGTATATCTATTCAGAAATGTAAGTGCAGTCTACACAATCTATAGAACATAATTCATCAAATTCCTACAAAGGTAACGACTGAACTGAGAAGGGTAACAATTGGTATGTTAGTTTTCCATCGGTATTCCATCGGTTCCATTGGTATAATAGTTTTTCATCACATCCACATACCATTCTAAAAACCTTTCCCTCAATGTCATGGAGTCAGTGATATTACAGGGCATCCTAACACAATGGTGCAAACATCAATAGACTGCAGCAACTCACAGCTAATTTCTCAGCACCAGACTTGTGTAAGGAATCCAAGGTTTTTAATGTGGCCAAGATCTTAAGAAAAATGGTTGGAGCTTAAATTTATTAAAAGGATATTAGTGGTAATCATAAAGGATTATGCCCGCTACAATACTAACGATAAATTTCAAATGCATTTGATGTATAATTCTACAATTCCATTATGTTCCCATTAATATCCAAAACTGCGAGTGCAGGAATACATTCCCTTGTCTAAACTGAACTCTGTGCAATTTTTCTAACGATAAATTATTCACAGTAATTAAATGAGAGCTCAAGTAAAATATACATCTATATATTTCCCTAATTCAAAGCTTCCTGCTTGATTTTGATTTTTTAAATCCTTAATCTATTGCAATGTATTATTCTGCATTTGTAATGGTTAGTTTTAATTGCTTCAGCAATTTACATTCTATATTTAACCTATTGTTTTACAGTTTTCACTATTTCCTGAAACTTGTTTTTCTGCATTTTCAATGTATCTACCTTCTTCACATAATATCAGTTAATCTTGCCAGAGTGCCTACCATTCATTGTGCTTAAGATACCTTGGGGCTGCACCACAAATCTGAACATTTACGACTCAGGACAAGCCTCTGATCCATATATAAAGAATTACACAGGAAATTATTGTTTGAGTTGAATTGATTGAAAGATACAGCATGGAAAGAGGCCCTTCAGCCCTCCGAGTGCATGCCGCCCATCGATCACCCATTCACATCAGGTCTATGTTATCCCACTTTGGCATCCACTCCCTCCTCATTAGGTTAATTTATGGAGGCCAATTAACCGACAAACCCGCACGTCTTCGGGATGTGGGAGGAAACCAGGGCACCTGGAGAAAACCCACATGGCCAAAGGGAGAACATGCAAACTCTGCACAGAAGCACCTAAGGTCGAACCCGGGCTTCTAGCGCTGTGAGGCTGAAGATCTACCAGCTGCACCACTGTGCCGCTTTGGATCTAAAGTTGCTTGAATGCACTTTTTAAGCAATGACATCCCAGCGTCTGGTCTTACACGGTTGGTGGCAACTGTCTCGATCTTGCTAGATTGGTAAGACCAGTAACATTAGTATACAACTTGTTAAAGCTAAATTAAAACTTGAACTCTTCCTTTAAATAAGACCACTGAAGATATATCCTTTTAAAAAAATTGGACCTAAAGGTTTAAATCTCACTCCACATACATTTACAGCATTTGGACATTTCTGATCTCTATTTCAGCGATGTGTCCACACTTCCCATTCCACATCCTAAGCAACAGAAACATAACCCCCCCCTGTGTTTTAAATACATTCTAGAATTCACATTCCCTAATAGTGTTTTTACTATTAGCATTGACTTGCTTTCAGCTAACCAAATTCATGCAGCATTATATTTACATGTGATCATGTGTAATGAACTCCCACAATTACCTACAATTTGGTAAAGTGTTACCACAGACTGTTGGGAACAGAATGGGATAAATCAAAGAGGATAGGGAGTTAATTGAAGATAAAAATGGAGGAGGACTGGCCAAATGTTGTGCCTTCCACCACAGTGATGAATGCTGTGGTGGATGTTTGTGTTACCTTTGTATTGTGTTTTTGTGTGTTCCTTCTCATTGTACCGCTGCTGGCAAATTCATTTCACTTGCACTTTATGTGCAATGTGACGAATAAAACCGTATTGTATTGTATTATAATTGCTGGTTATAATTATTTTGTATTGTACCCTTCTAATCTAATCTCCTAAGCAACAAAGTGGTACAGTCGTAGAGTTTAAGAAAGAACTGCTGATGCTGGAAAAATCTAACCTAGACGGAAATGCTGGAGAAACTCAGCGGGTGAGGCAGCATCTATGGAAAGAAGGAATAGGCAACGTTTCGGGCCGAGACCCTTCTTCAGAGTGATGTCGGGGGGGGGGGGGAATGAAAGGAAGAGACGGAGACAGTAGGCTTGTGGGAGAGCTGGGAAGGGGAGGGGAAGGAGGGAGAAAGCAAGGACTACCTGAAATTGGAGAAGTCAATGTTCATACCGCCGGGGTGTAAACTACCCAAGCAAAATATGAGGTGCTGTTCCTCCAATTTGCGCTGGGCCTCACTCTGGCAATGGTGGAGGCCCAGGACCGAAAGGTCAGATTAGGAATGGGAGGGGGAGTTGAAGTACTGAGACACCGGGAGATCAGGTTATTATTGCGAACTGGGCGAAGCGATCGCCAAGCCTGCGCTTGGTCTCACATCTACACACTGGAGACAATTTACAAAATTTTACCAAAGCCAATTAACGTACAAACCTGCACGTCTTTGGTGTGTGGCAGGAAACCAGAGTATCTGGGGAAAACCCACAGGGAGAACGTACAAACTGCAAACAGACAACACCCGTAGTCAGGATCAAACCCAGGTCTCTGGCGCTGTAAGGCAGCAACTCTACCGCTGTGCCGATTTAGATCCAGATTCTATCACCGCTTTGGAAATCAGCGGCATCAGAGGAACATAATCTCTGCGAGAAGTTTCTTGAATGCAGCGAAAGAGACATCGGTGAGAAAAGAAGTCTCGCTGGATCAATCCCATTCCCAGGAATATTAAATCATTGTACTTTTCCATGGAACAGCTTCAGCAATCTCATTCAGATTGTTAAGAGGGAGCAGCTGTTCCCTTTAGCAGCTTACATCATTATCTTGAACAGAATGAACGGTTAGTAGAGGGGGGAAAACGTGAAATAGATATTATTTACTTTTCATCCCTCAGGGGGTGGTTGACTTATTGGTTAATTTGAAAAATGTCAATTGCAACATGGCTGGGTTTGGAGATAAAGTCATTTGCAATTGGACTCCATTAATCTCTCTATTACGAGCAATTTGTTGGACTCGAGACACTCATATAAAACAACTATAACAACTCATTAACCTCTGAATCTTTAAGGATAGATACCCCATGGAACTAACACCAGGATTGAACTTCCTCCCCCTAGTGTATATTCCTTCCAGTCAAAAAAGACACTTGAGGATACACTGGGCTAAAACTGGGGGTAATAATTGCAACAGTCTTTGCATAGTTCTGAAATATATACTGATCATTTTAGATTTAAGCAGCAAAAGAAACAAGATACTTGTTTTTGGCAGAACTTCAATAATGATGGCGACACAAATTGTTTGTAGTTTTAGTGCTTTTAAGATTAGAAAATGATCATACTTCAAGACGACAATATTGAACAAAAATATTTAACGAGACACAAAGGTGTTATTAGGGTGGGTGAGAGAGGGAGAGGGGGAGAGGGGGAGAGGGGGAGAGGGGGAGAGGGGGAGAGGGGGAGAGGGAGGGGGAGGGGGAGGGGGAGGGGGAGGGGAAATTTTTTAGAGTTCAAGATCTTGGCAAGATTTCAATACAAGAGCAATTGCATTTAGGAAGATCAAAGTGAAAACTTCATGAGCTCAGGTTATGATGAGATAATGATGGAGATTACAAAGGTAGCAGGGGGCTCGTCATGGTGGGATTTAAAAAGGGTGAGAATTATTTTTCACGAGGCATTACCAAAATGGGTGATGTTGTTGGTGAAGAAGCAGAAACCATTGCCAGTTAGCAAAGAGGCAGTGAAGCTTTACATCTTTGTTGTAAGAAGGGAGAGGGACACAGAGATAAGGAAGTGCACAATGTGAAAACAAGACATCAAAGGGGATGAGGTTCAAGGATATTGTAGAATAGATTATTGTTAGCTTGGAGAAGGAGACAAGGCATACAGAGATAAATTTTAATCTCTGTGTTTCCCTCTCCCGACTCTCAATCTGAAGAAGGGTCTCGACCCGAAACGTCACCCATTCCTTCTATTCACAGATGCTGCCCGTCCCGCTGAGTTACTCCAGAATTTTGTGTCTATCTTTGGTGTAAACCAGCATTTGCAGTTCCTTCCCTACACATCCAATCTAATATTTGTTTGAGGTAAATTTAGCTCACATAAGCACTATGTTGAATAACATGATAACTTAAGAAGCGATCAGGATGTTCAACATGTTTAATAAAGAACTGCAGATGCGGGAAAATCTAAGGTAGACAAAAATGTTGGAGAAACTCAGCGTGTGAGGCAGCATCTATGGAACCAGGGGCGGAAAAACCGGGGGGGGGGCCAGAGGGGACACGTCCCCTCCATGTTTTGAGAGGTGGGGGACATCCCCCTCAAGTTTTTGTGCTCCGGATTTTAAAATCTCCGCTTTCCGCGAGACAGTGGGGGTGGGACTGATGATCGAGGGCGATGATTGGACGAGAGCGACGTCGGTCAGCAGGCAATGGGGGCAGGACATGATTCAGCGCGTGATTGGAGGAGGGAGACGTGGCACAGACCTGCGCCTCATCCGCAGGCAGGATCGATCCCGGCCGGGTCTCCGGCGCTGTCCCGTCCCCACCCGAGTACCCCCCTCCCCACGGGTGACCAGAGGTCGGCAGCAATCATCCTCCGCTATAGGATCTTTGGTCGGCAGTCAGACGGGCCAGCGCAGAGAAACAGCGCTAAACCCAGCTAACTCTGCCTGTCCCGCCAGGTGAGCTTACAACCCTTCCTGGACTTGCGGGAAATATGGCCAGCGCGGAGAAGCAGCGCTGGTATCCCGTCAGTCCAGGCAGGGCTGCAGTTAACCCGATGAGACAGGCAGTTGAGCTGCATTTAGCGCTGGATTGAGCCTCCGAAGCTTCGCGCGCGTGTGTGTGAGTGAGTGTGCGCATGCGCGCATGGCCGCCAAAAAATTGTGTCCCGTCCCCTCCATGTTTTGATAGTGAGATCCGCTCTTGTATGGAGCAAAGGAATAGGTGACATTTCGGGTCGAGACCCTTCTTCAGACTGATGTGGAGGTGGGGGAAAGACTGCTTGGGTTGTTCAACATGGTGCTTATCAAGAGAAATGGTAGCAAAGTAGAGCTGGATATCGTAGGCATACACATGAATGCTGATGCTGCCTTCCTGAATGATGCTGAACATTATTTAATTTTTCAGTATTTATCCCAATTAAGCAAAAAAAGTGCTTATTGTGCAAGTGGCTGCTTTGTGGATAACACCTTAAACAGGAACGAGATAACGTTTTGTAAATCGTACAAGTTAAATCAGCGTATTGGCTCTTAATATGCCAATTTAATCTTCTGAGAGAATGGACATAGAGAGAATGTTTCCTCTTTGAGGAGAACCTAGAACTAGGGCTCACTATTTAAAAACAGAGGCTGAGAGCGAAAACATTAAATCTCACAGAAGGTTTAGTGTCTTCATTAAAAGGTGCTAGAAGCAGAGCTTTTAAATGTTCTAAATTAAAGGTAGACAGATACTTGATAAGAAAGGTGGCGAGAGACTACTATGGGTGGATTAGATCAGCCACCATTTTATAAAAATGAACAGGCTTGAGGGGCTGAATGGCCTACTCTGAATTCATGAAAATATTGTACTGGAGTATCCATGGCTCTCAACCATTCCCACTTCTGCACTTGTTGCTAATTGAGCCATGTACTCCACCATGCTTCTTGAAGTCAATAACTAACTCCTTTGTCTTGCTGACATTAAGGGAGAGGTTAATAGTCTCGTTTGGAGCTACATCACAGATACAGGCCCTTCGGCCCACTGAGTCTGCGCCGACCAGCGAGCCCCGCGCACTAACACTATCCACACACTGGGACAAATTAAAATTTTACTGAAGCCAATTAACCTACAAACCTGTACGTCTTTGGAGTGCGGGTGGAATCCGGAGCACCCACACAGGTCACCCACACAAACTCCGTACAAATTGCAGCCGAGGTCAGGATCGAACTCTGGTCTCTGGCACTGTAAGGCAGCAACTTTACCACTGCGCCACCATGCCGCCCCAAATTATTGTCCTGGTTATTGTCCTGACACCCTGTTACTAAGTTCTCTATCGCCTTCATGTCTCGTCATTGTTTGTGATTCAGCCCACCACAGTGGTGACATCTACAAACATGGAGGTGGAATTAGAGGTGAAGTTTGGCAATACAGATGCGAGTGCACAGGGTTAGTCCAATGAAGGTCTACTGTTCATGTGTAGTTATCTAATGTTCTCCTGTGTCATAGCAGCATTGTTAAAACTGGGATCATGAGCCATTAATTTGTCCCAAAAGCTATCCTGATTCTAGATAAGGACCACGAGGGCGAGAATATCTCTTTCTTCTAAAAGATTTTGCCATGAAGGACAAAACTATGTACAAATAAGATTTCCTCACCCCCACCCCCATCCCCTCTCTCCAGCTCACCTACCTTCTTTATATTAGACAACCTGTACATTTATTTTCACACATTTTATTAGCATTCCCTCATTCCTTTATGTTGCTTTACACTATGGAACAGATGGCTGTGGAGACCACGTCATCGGGCATTTTTAAAGCAGGTTGATAAGGAAAAGAAGAGGAGGGCATTAGTAATAGGGGACTCTATAGTTAGGGGGTCAGACAGGCGATTCTGTGGACGCAGTCGGGAGACCCGGATGGTAGTTTGCCTCCCTGGTGCCAGGGTCTGTGATGTGTCTCAACGTGTCCAAGATATCCTGAAAGGGCAGGGAGAGGAGCCCAAGGTCGTGGTACATATAGGTACCAATGACATAGGTAAAAAAAGAGAAGAGGTCCTGAAAGGAGAATTTAGGGAGTTAGGAGGGGAGTTAAAGAGAAGGACAGCAAAGGTAACAATCTCGGGATTACTGCCTGTGCCACGCGACAGTGAGAGTAGGAATGGAGCGAGGTGGAGGATAAATGCGTGGCTGAAGGACTGGTGCAGAGGGCAGGGATTCAAATTTCTGGATCATTGGGACCTCTTTTGTGGAAGGTGCGACCTGTACAAAAAGGATGGGTTGCACTTGAACCTGAGGGGGACCAATATCCTGGCGGGGAGATTTGCAAAGGCTAAAGGGGAGACTTTAAACTAGAACGGTTGGGGGGGAGGGACTCAAATAGAGAAAGCTATTAGACAGTGTGTGAGGCAGGAGGCAGAGAAGGAAAGCACTCAGACTCAACATGTAGGGGGGAAAGAAGAAAACAATGATAAACAGAGAATAAGAGGTGGTGGGGTTCTTAAATGGGTGAGCAGAGAAACAGAGGGGTGTAAAATGCGGGCGGAAGCAATAGGTAGCAAGGTGAAAAGTAAACGTGGCAGGCAGACAAATCCAGGGCAAAAATCAAAAAGGGCCACTTTTCAACATAATTGTAAAAGGGGTAAGAGCGTTGTAAAAACAAGCCTGAAGGCTTTGTGTCTCAATGCAAGGAGCATTCGTAATAAGGTGGATGAGTTGAACGTGCAGATAGCTATTAATGATTATGATATAGTTGGGATCACGGAGACATGGCTCCAGGGTGACCAAGGCTGGGAGCTGAACATCCAGGGATATTCAATATTCAGGAGGGATAGAGAGAAAGGAAAAGGAGGTGGGGTAGCGTTGCTGGTTAGAGAGGAGATTAACGCAGTGGAAAGGAAGGACATTAGCTTGGAGGATGTGGAATCGGTATGGGTAGAGCTGCGAAACACTAAGGGGCAGAAAACGCTGGTGGGTGTTGTGTACAGGCCACCTAACAGTAGTAGTGAAGTTGGGGATGGCATCAAACAGGAAATTAGAAATGCGTGCAACAAAGGCAAAACAGTTATAATGGGTGACTTCAATCTACATATAGATTGGGTGAATCAAATTGGCAGGGGTGCTGAGGAAGAGGATTTCTTGGAATGTATGCGGGATAGTTATCTAAACCAACATGTAGCGGAACCAACGCGAGAGCAGGCTATTCTAGACTGGGTATTGAGTAATGAGGAAGGGTTAGTTAGCAGTCTTGTTGTGCGTGCCCCCTTGGGCAAGAGTGACCATAATATGGTTGAGTTCTTCATTAGGATGGAGAGTGACATTGTTAATTCAGAAACAATGGTTCTGAACTTAAAGAAAGGTAACTTTGAGGGTATGAGACGTGAATTGGCCAAGATTGACTGGCAATTAGTTCTAAAAGGGTTGACGGTGGATATGCAATGGAAGGCATTTAAAGACTGCATGGATGAACTACAAAAATTGTTCATCCCAGTTTGGCAAAAGAATAAATCAGGGAAGGTAGTGCATCCGTGGATAACAAGGGAAATCAGGGATAGTATCAAAGCCAAAGATGATGCGTACAAATTAGCCAGAAAAAGAAGCATACCAGAGGACTGGGAGTAATTCAGAGACCAGCAGAGGAGGACAAAGGGCTTAATTAGGAAAGGGAAAATAGATTATGAAAGAAAACTGGCAGGGAACATAAAAACTGACTGCAAAAGTTTTTATAGATATGTGAAGAGAAAGAGATTAGTTAAAACAAATGTAGGTCCCTTGCAGTCAGAAACAGGTGAATTGATCATGGGGAACAAGGATATGGCGGACCAATTGAATAACTACTTTGGTTCCGTCTTCACTAAGGAAGACATAAATAATCTGCCGGAAATAGCAGGGGACCGCGGGTCAAAGGAGATGGAGGAACTGAGTGAAATCCAGGTTAGTCGGGAAGTGGTGTTGGGTAAATTGAATGGATTAAAGGCCGATAAATCACCAGGGCCAGATAGGCTGCATCCCAGAGTACTTAAGGAAGTAGCTCCAGAAATAGTGGATGCATTAGTGATAATTTTTCAAAACTCTTTAGATTCTGGAGTAGTTCCTGAGGATTGGAGGGTAGCAAACGTAACCCCACTTTTTAAGAAGGGAGGGAGAGAGAAAACGGGGAATTACAGACCAGTTAGTCTAACATCGGTAGTGGGGAAACTGCTAGAGTCAGTTATTAAAGATGGGATAGCAGCACATTTGGAAAGTGGTGAAATCATTGGACAAAGTCAGCATGGATTTACGAAAGGTAAATCATGTCTGACGAATCTTATAGAATTTTTCGAGGATGTAACTAGTAGAGTGGATAGGGGAGAACCAGTGGATGTGTTGTATCTGGACTTTCAGAAGGCTTTCGACAAGATCCCACATAAGAGATTAATATACAAACTTAAAGCACACGGTATTGGGGGTTCAGTATTGATGTGGATAGAGAACTGGCTGGCAAACAGGAAGCAAAGAGTAGGAGTAAATGGGTCCTTTTCACAATGGCAGGTAGTGACTAGTGGGGTACCGCAAGGCTCAGTGCTGGGACCCCAGCTATTTACAATTTATATTAATGAACTGGATGAGGGAATTGAAGGCAACATCTCCAAGTTTGCAGATGACACTAAGCTGGGGGGCAGTGTTAGCTGTGAGGAGGATGCTAGGAGACTGCAAGGTGACTTGGATAGGCTGGGTGAGTGGGCAAATGTTTGGCAGATGCAGTATAATGTGGATAAATGTGAGGTTATCCACTTTGGTGGCAAAAACAGGAAAGCAGACTATTATCTAAATGGTGGCCGATTAGGAAAAGGGGAGATGCAGCGAGACCTGGGTGTCATGGTACACCAGTCATTGAAAGTAGGCGTGCAGGTGCAGCAGGCAGTGAAGAAAGCGAATGGTATGTTAGCTTTCATAGCAAAAGGATTTGAGTATAGGAGCAGGGAGGTTCTACTGCAGTTGTACATGGTCTTGGTGAGACCACACCTGGAGTACTGCGTACAGTTTTGGTCTCCAAATCTGAGGAAGGACATTATAGCCATAGAGGGAGTGCAGAGAAGGTTCACCAGACGGATTCCTGGGATGTCAGGACTTTCATATGAAGAAAGACTGGATAGACTCGGCTTATACTCGCTAGAATTTAGGAGATTGAGAGGGGATCTTATAGAAACTTACAAAATTCTTATGGGGTTGGACAGGCTAGATGCAGGAAGATTGTTCCCGATGTTGGGGAAGTCCAGGACAAGGGGTCACAGCTTAAGGATAAGGGGGAAATCCTTTAAGACCGAGATGAGAAAAAACTTTTTCACACAGAGAGTGGTGAATCTCTGGAACTCTCTGCCAGATGGTAGTTGAGGCCAGTTCATTGGCTATATTTAAGAGGGAGTTAGATGTGGCCCTTGTGGCTAAAGGGATCAGGGGGTATGGAGATAAGGCAGGTACGGGATACTGAGTTGGATGATCAGCCATGATCATATTGAATGGCGGTGCAGGCTCGAAGGACCGAATGGCCTTCTCCTGCACCTATTTTCTATGTATCTATGTTCTTGATTAGTAAGGGTGTCAAAGGATATGGGAGAAGGCAGGAGAATGGGGTTGAGAGGGAGCGATAGATCAGACATGATTGAATGGCGGAGTAGATTCGATGGCCTGAATGGCCTAATTCTGCTCCTATGACCTATCTCACCAGTCCATAGAAAATCCTATGTAAGGTTATTTTCCTTCAATGCCAATCAGACTACTACTTTAGACTTTAGTAGCAATGTGACTTTTGCCATTTACTAATTATCTCTGTCTGTGTATCTCTTTAATCAGTAAATCCATGAATAGGCAATGTTCTTCACTCTATTCTATCAACTTCTTTCTTATTATTTGTTATTTGTTTGTTATTTATTGAACTTTCTCTTTTTTTTCTCTTCCCCCGTTATGTACTATGTTTACATATTCACATATTCTGTTGTGCTGCAGCAAGTAAGAATTTCATTGTCCTATCCGGGACATATGACAATAAAAACACTCTTGACTCTTATCCCTTCAGTTGACCCTCCAAAACACTCAAACCTTAGTATGGGACCTGTTAGCCACCCTCTGAGCAATCTTGGCTCCACATTGCCAAACACCTAAACAGAGTAAGAAGAGGGCAAGAGTTGAAGTGTTGCTTTTGGCCGCATGCACACTGTGGCAGTCACTCCGACACAGGGGTTCCTAACATTATGATGTCATGCTTCTGGATTCTCTGGCACTTTTTCAAGACTGAGTGAGACAGAACGAAGACAAGCCAATGCTTTGTTACCAGTCGAATGTTGTGCTAACCAGCCCTCAGACAAGTCCAAGAAAGAATTTATGTTCGGGTTTACATAGCATTGCAGGATTCAACAGTAAATTCAGATGACAGCCGGTTTATGAGGCCATTAACTCAAAAAGTGTGTTCTCTGTATGCAGCATAAAACTTTCCTTTCATAGCTTATCCCGACCAGGCTGGATAAACTCCTTTTGTATACATCCTACTGGGTTCAGACAGACAACATACATTTTGCATCAGTGAACAAGGACAAATGTGCACTGGGTAAGTAAGTGAATTAAAGATCAACATTTCTACAGATGAATTTAATGAAGTAGAAACAAAAACTCCTGGCCCTAGACTTTAATGCTCAAAATATTAAAATCTAAGATAACACAAAGTACTCTTACGTTAGGTAATAAACCCTAATTTCAACAGGGGCATGAATTGGAGGTAGATACAAAATGTTGTAGTGATCCTGCGAGACAGGCATCATCCAGAGATGCTGCCCGCCCTGCTGAGTTACTCCAGCATTTTGTGTCTATCTTCGGTGCAAACCTGCATCTGTAGTTCCTGCCTACACAGTTTAAGAATAAGGGGTAGGTCATTTAGGACTGAGATGAGGAAAAACTTTTTCAGCCAGAGAGTTGTGAATCTGTGGAATTCTCTGCCACAGAAGGCGGTGGAGGCCGATTCACTAGATGTATTCAAGAGTGTTAGATATAGCTCCAAGGATACTGGAATCAAGGGATTTGGGGAAAAAGCAGGAACAGGGTACTGATTCTGGATGATCAGCCATGATCATATTGAATGGCGGTGCTGGCTCGAAGGGCCGACGGCTGCACCTTTATTTCTATGTTTCTAAATTGGAGGACTTTGTTTTATGTAGAAATAATTTGGGAGAAATGTGGTAATAATTTCACATTAAATAAATTGGGTCACCGCTGTGGAAGTTTGGTAACCATTCCCCTACAATTGCTCACCAGATTCACAGTTACTTCATGAACTGAGAGGAGAATAAAACAATTATCAATGCATTAAATAAATCAACGCTTTCCCATTCAAACTCACTGCATTGCACATCGTATAAGCAGGATGTAGAGTATATGCATTTTGACCAGAGGGCAAAGAGCAGATCACATAAATCTTTACCCAGAAACATGAACAATCTAAAAAACTGTTTTCATACGATCCATAATTTGACACCCTTACTCCCAGCAACCTAACTATGGACCCAGTTTATTGCGAGTTCATGATTTTACTGCCTTACTAAAGAAGGCGAGATTCATACTGAAACTGGGAACTGGATTTAGATTGCCAGTTTCACGGAAATCCAACAAAATTCAAGCAGCAACATAAAAATGAAATACTAAACAATGTCTCTGGATTGCAAAATATATTAACCTTTTGAAAGGTGTAGAAGTATTCTATTGTCCAGCTCTACAAACAACAGTTACCACAAATCAGATTAAATTCAGGGAAGATGCCACAGATGTTTCATACTTTTCAGTATCTTTTCCAAAGACGTACAGGTTTGTAGGCTAATTGGCTTGGTAAAATTGTAAATTGTCCCTAGTGTGTGTAGGGTAGCATTAGTATATGGGGTGATCGTTGGTCAACATGGACTTGATGGGCCAAAGGGCCTGTTTCAGTGCTGTTTCTCTAAACTAAAGTATGTTTACATCACATTATGAACAATACCTTGATGCACACTGTGATTAAAGCAGTTTGGTTTAGAATTATTGTTCATATAGTGGTTATTAATTTATTGAATTGGTTAGTTTATTGTATATTATCTATGTATTGAGTTTACAGGCCTGTTATGCTGCTGCAAGTTAGAATGCCATTGTTCCATTGTTGGTACATACGACAATTAATCACTTGAATGTCTTCCTGTATTAGGGGTCCAGGGAATGTACCAGTGTATTTGGGAGGAGGGTGGTAGATTATAGAACAAAAACTACCTCAAAATACTACATACCACAATCTAAGTGAATGCAGTTTGGAAGTTAATATTCAGAACCATCAATATCTATGAGGCCGAAATATCTTCCAGTGCCAACGTCTAGCTCAAACAAGTGGTGAGAGATAAGCAAAGGTAGACACGAAATGCTGCAGTAACTCAGCGGGACAGGCAACATCTTTGTAGAGAAGGAATGGGTGAGATTTCGGGTCGAGCCCTTCTTCAGACTCAGAGAGATAAGCAAATCCTGATTTGTTAAGGTTGAACGGGAGGGCATGTTTTGATGATGAGATAAGGCAGTGAATGAGAAAGATAACTCTTATCTGTTCTGTCCCTTCGATGTTCCAAACTGAAAAGGTGGAAGAACCTTCACAGTATGTTTCACCAGCTCAGTAGATTCAAAAGCATTTTAATCGCTGCAAATTACCTTTGAAGTGCAGTCACTCTGTGGTAATGAAGTGTACACAAAGCCTATGTGTACTCAGCCATGCTCCACAGACAGCAATGTGATTACATTTGAGTGATAAATGCCTCAAGGAGACCAGAGGACTTCCCTCTGCCTCACTTCAAATCTGAACGAAGCAAGCTGACCATAAATTTGCAAGTTCTAGGAACAGAATTAGGCCATCAAATGGCTTCTTTGACACTTTGTCCATGGATGTTGTCTCGACAGTTTGCTGTGGGATGGATGCAAGGGCACCCATGCTAATAATGGAGACACGGAGAGTTCTTCAAAAATGTTCCTTCCAAAATACCTCGTATCTCTCCAAGTTCCTTGTGGTCACCAGTGCGTACACTCCAACCTAGAGACTATAGATGTGCCATAGGAGGACTTCTACTTCAACCGTGAGAACATCCAGCCCTTCTACTCAAATGGTGATGAACTGATGCTCGGGGAGCAACTTCAACACCAGGGTCTGAAATGTGAATGAAGGAACTGCACATGCTGGTTTAAACCGAAGATAGGCACAAAATGCTGGAGTAACTCAGCAGGACAGGCATCATCTCTGGAAAGAAGGAATGGGTAATGTTTCTGAAGAAGGATCTCGACCTGAAGCGTCACCCATTCCTTCTTTCCAGAGATGCTGCCTGTCCCACTGAGTTACTCCAGCATTTTGCGTCTATCTAGGGTCAGAAATGATGCAATCTTCTGACAAACCATAAGCAGCAATCAGGGAGGGAAGGTTAACTCCAAAGGTTTCTTTTGGCTGGCCTAGCCATTTGACACATTGCCGTTCTTTTTGTAAGGGAGATGGGCACAAGACCTCATGGTAAAGCAGCAGTTTGAATTATGGTCAGCATTAGGTAGGAAGCAAGGGACCTTGAGGGTATCTGCAACTCTCTTATCTGTTCTGTCCCTTGAATTGTCCACCGTCTCATCCACCAATTTAGCTCCATCGGTCTGGCCTCAAAACAACAAAGGCAACAAGCGAGTTAGTATTGAAGGGACCGAGGACCCTTTAAAGATGTTTCTGGGTTGAGAATGTCTCTCAGCCAATTTGTCTCCTAACCCACAAGAGCTGCAAAGTCTGCATAGCATCTGGGCTGTCCTGAAATCCATTGAAATTACCATCTGTGAAGAGATTCTTGTCTATGCCTCCAGAAAATGCCGCCATGGTTTTGATGAGAATGATCAGGAGATCCTGGAGCTAATTACCTGCAAATACAAAAGGTGTTGCTAAACGGAAAGCTACACTATACCTCCAGAGAAAAGAAATGGTTCCACGGGCACCTGAAGGCCAAAGACCAGCAGGAAAACAATGATCTAAAGAACAAGCTGTAGATGGAAAGAGACGCAATGGATGCAGCAATTCACCAGTAACTGTGATATCATAGATTCTTCAGCAATGCCAAGCCCATCAATTGCCCAAGAAGCCATCATCCGAGAGGAAGGATGGGAATGTACTTGAGGACTGCACAGTCACACAGCTGTAGAGCTGCCTTATATCACCAGAGATCTGGGCTCAATCCTGACTCTGAGTGCTGTCTGTCTAGAGCTTGTACGTTCTACCCGGGTGCTCCGGTGTCATAAGATCAAATGTGATACGAGTAGAATTAGGCAATTCGGCCCATCAAGTCTACTCCGTCATTCAATCACGGCAGATTTAACTCTCCCTCCTAACCCCATTCTCCCCACAACCTCTGACACCCATACTAATCAAGAATCTATCTATCTTTATGTCCTCCCAAATTCCAAAGACGTGCAAGTTAGTAGGTTAATTGGTTCCGATAAATTGTCCCTAGTGTTTAGGATAGAACCAGTGTACAGGTGATCGCTGGTCGGTATGGACTTAAGGGCCTGTTTCCATGCTGTATTTCTCAAATGGACAGTGAGGCATGGAAACAGGCCCTTTGTCCCAACTATGCCAAACAAGATACTCTATCGAAACTAGTCCCATTTGCCAGTGTCTGGCCCATATCCTTCTAAACCTTTCTGATCCTTGTACCTAGCTAAGTACTAGGATCTTTTAAATCCTGTTATAGTGCACCTCAACTGCCTCCTCTGGCAGCACAGACTATATATCCATCACCATCTGAGTGAAAAGGTTGCCTCTCGGGTTCCTATTAAATCTTTCATTATCAAGCGAGTGTTGCTGGCTATTCAGCATTTCTGCAACAGAATCACTTTGCATGGATCAGCTCCAAATATGAGAAATAAGGATACCAATAAGGTTAGGATGCTTTGAAATGACAGTTCATTTATACCTTTCAACATATGCTATGGATTTTTAATAGAATTCTACATCTCTCCATCGGTTTGATGAGTGATTGACCATTAATATGGAAGTGCCTTGTAGAGATGGATGTGATTAATAATTTAGACAGCAGATAGTGACAAGTACCATCTCAAATCAATGTCAAATGCCAGGATCATGCACCTTCATTTTGGATTGTTCTCCTACCAGTATCTGCAGCCATCGATCATTGAAGGGAAACATTACAAGTCTCAGCTTCAAAAATGTTCTACTTTTCTCTTTAGAACTGATGGAATGAATCAAAAAATTTCTTTCAATCGTTAATGGTAATGGTCAACATAGTAAATGGCATAGATAGCATGGGTTTTAATAACTGGGGTTTGTCGTTGCTTAATCTTGCCCAACTCAGACTGCAGAAAAGACAAACACATTTCTAACGTATTATTGTGCAGGAAAGACCTGCAGATGCTGGTTTAAAACAAAGATAGACACAACAAGCTGGAGTGACTCAGGGGATCAGATAGCATCTCTGGAGAAAAGGAATATGTGATGTTTTGGGCCGAGACCCACACATATTATTGTTAGTTTGTTGAAGACAATATAGTGCACGTAACAGTCTAAAGAATCCACTGTATTGTGGACAAAATATGTCGGAAGGAACTGCATTTGCTGGTTTAAATCGAAGATAGACACAAAATGCTGGAGAAACTCAGCGGGACAGGCAGCATCTCTGGAGAGAAGGAATGGGTGACGTCCTTAGAAAGATACGTTAGCCTCCCAGTGGTTTATCGTGAAAGCAGAACACAGCTTTGAAGATGTCTGAAGAAGGGCCTCGACCCGAAACGTCGCCCATTCCTTCTCTCCAGAGATGCTGCCTGTCCCGCTGAGTTACTCCAGCATTTTGTGTCTATCCACTGCATTGCAGCATGATTATTAGCATTAGGCTAACTTGAAGTAGGTATGTTACAAAACTTACCTTCAGCGGCGCTGCAGTTCTGTCACTGCCCGTGTGCGCGACTTTGACGCCTTTGAGAGGGGGGCGGGTATAAAATGCTTTGTTTCTCCAGCCTATTCAAATCAATGTCTGTCAGGCTGTTTAGATGCTAAAGAATAATCGCTTCGACTGCCGTTTTATTAAGTTTCTTTTAAACTGCACTCGATATTTTACAAACAGGAGTAAATTAAAAATAATCTTCTAAAGCCGTCAACGCCGACAACGGGGACGGATTTCATGTACGGGACAGGTAAAGGAAAGCCGTTTATTTTATATATAAACTTGCTTCTAAGGATGCCTTTAATCAAAATTTCACGTTGCGAAAATGTCATTATATAAATATATACGAACCGGCAGTATTTCTCCTGCCGATATGAGGTTTAAATTCACTGCAAATGCAACGTTCCAAACCAGCGCGTTCCACAAAAACCCACTCGCAAGATGATTTAAATGGTCATTAATTTATGGGAATTAAACACTAAATTCCTTCCATTTGGCATATAAATTAATGACAATGAGATTTAAAAATCATGTTATATTGTGAATTATTGTGTGAATGTTATTTGAACACTTAGGCTATTTAAAAATGTTAACTTTTTCTTAAGAAATGGATAGATGTTTAGATCTAGTAATTGAATTTTGTAATTAGCTACAATTAGGTAACTAACTAATTATATGCTTTAATTTCAGGTCATCCAAGTAAGATTGTTTCATATTTGTTTCAGAATGCTTCAATCTATAATAACTGAAAATTTCATTCAGTTCTCTTAATTTTTAAGAAAGTTATGGGCTTTTGACTGTCCTTGATCACAGCTTTTGAGTCAATGGAAAAGCAATAGGGAACAAGATGCTAATTTCAGAGTATGAAAATGGCCATAACTTTCTTAATACTGAAGATATGAAAGTGAATTAGGTGTCAAATTAAACTTATTTTCATGCTTTATCTGATGGGATACATTGCAGACTTGATTTTTTTAATCTCAAAATTTTGTAACATTGTTACTTGAAGGAACAAATTTTAAAAGTTGCGCAGATGGTTGAATTGCAGGAATGATCCAGAAGAATCCTCAGAAAAATGCAAGTTGGGGAAAAGTGACAAGTGAAAATAGTGGCACAGCAGTAGAATTGCTGCCTTACAGTGCCAGAGACCAGGGTTCGATCCAGACTGGTGCTGTCTGTACCGAGTTTGCACGCGCTCCCAGAGACCAGCGTGGGTTATCTCCGAGTGCTCCAGTTTTCTCCCACATTCCAAAGACGTGCAGGTTTGTACGCTAATTGATCTGGTATTTTGTTGGTTCACATGCTTAATCAATGGTGTTTTATCATTAATGTTTTATTATTATTAATGTTTAGTGTTTTCTGAGTCATTCGTAACTGTCACTGTATGTCATGTTGTTACTTGTGGGCGGAGCACCACGGCAAATTCCTTGTATGTGAATACTTGGCCAATAAACTTACTTACTTACTTAATTGGCTTGGTATCATTGTAAATTGTCCCTAGTACATGTAGGATAGTGTTAGTGTACGGGGATCGCTGGTTGGCATGGACTCACTGGGCCAAAGGGCCTGCTTCTGCGCTGTATCTCTGAACTAAAAACTAAATAATGGAAAGGGAAAAATGTCATAATTCGTCCACCATGCACTTCTCCAATCGTGAGATCGCAAACACAATATTTCAAATATTATGCCTCTTCATTCTGCTCCCAACACTGACCAATCAAACTCAGCAATAAAAATGAACTGCAAATGCTGGTTCATACCAAAGATAGACACAAAATGCTGGAATAACTCAGCCGATCAGGCAGCATGTCTGGAGAACATGGATAGGTGATGTTTCGGATTGGGACCCTTCTTCAGACTCAAGAAGGGTCCCGACCCGAAATGTCACCTAACCATGTTCTCCAGAGATGCTGCTTAGCCATATTGAGTGACCAGCATTTTGTGTCTGCCTTTATATCAAACTCAGTGTTGGTCAGGAAGAGGCTTATGGCCCCGTTAAAGGAAAAGGAACGCTAAACCAAAAAGGCTCGCAAATTATGTTAAAATTATTGCCGTAGAGTAGGACAAGATTAAGCAACTGCAAACCTGTAATAATCTAAGCAGATGCTAGAAATTTGAGTTTTTTACTTTATTTATTTTAGTTTATTGTCACGTGTACCGACCGAGTTACAGTGAAATGCTTTTTGTTGCAAGCTAACCAGTGAGCAGAAAGGCAATACATGATTACAATCAATCCATCCGCAGAGTACAAATACAGGATAAAGGGAATAAATTTGAAATAAAATCAGAAAATGCCAGGGTTATTCACGTTAGCTTGCATCGATTGAGAAAGAAAAAGAGTAAAAATTGTCACTGTCAAAAACCCTACAAATTCTAAACATTTTTGCTTTACTAATAACATGGTGTATGGACAACACTGTTCCAAACTGCTCCCCTGTCCGTAATAAAATCTTTACAATTTGCTCTTCTGTAGCAATTCAGTAAAGAGATTACTACTGTAGGACTGCATGCTCAATTAACACATCAATTGAAGACAAATTTTGTTTTTTTTCTTGCAACAACTCAAGCCAATATCCTTATATTCTCTCCTGGCAGCATGCTCTCAAGGAGATATTTTGAGTCATCAATTATTACTGGTTTGGTTGCACTAGAAAGAAAATTACTGTGCCATTGTTTGCAGCAACATGACTGAACATTTCAAACCATTAATGATTGGGATGGCACTCAGGCAGATGATATTTTTCTCTTGCAGATTTACTATCAGAAGAGAATTGTATACCCCTGGGCTGAACAGTTCCAGTTCACTTCATCTATTTTTGCAATAACATTAGAAGCTTTATTGCAATAATATCTGAAGCAAATTTAAATGGAAATAAAAAATACTGTAATATCATTTGGATATGCTGCATCTTTCCCTCGTCTCAATTTAATTTCCTTTCATGTTACTCCAACCCTTTGAGGGTGGGTTGAGGATGAATGACAAAATGAATGACCTGGGTGGCATTGTGGTGCAGCAGGTGGAACTGCTGTCTCACAGTTGCAGAGAACCGGGTAAACATAGAGAATAGGTGTAGGAGTAGGCCATTCGGCCCTTTGAGCCAGCACCGCCATTCATTATGATCATGGCTGATCATCCAAAATCAGTGCCCCAGTTCCTGGTTTATCCCCATATCCCTTGATTCCTTTTGCCCTAAGAGCTAAATGTAACTCTCTCTTGAAAACTAGAGGGCACAATCTGGACCTTGGGTGCTGTCTGTATGCAGCTTACACTTGCTTCCTGTGATCGGGTGAGTTTCCTCTGGGTGCTCCAGTTTCCTCCCACATCTCAAAGACATGCGGGTTTGCAGATTAATTGACCTCTGTAAAAAAAATTGCCTCATGTTTCGGAAGTTGCTATCGCAACGTTTAAGAAACATTTAGACAGGTACATGGATAGGACAGGTTTAGAGAGATATGGGCCAAATGTAGGGACGTGGGACTAGTGTAGATGGGCCATTTTGGCCGGTGTGGGCAAGTTGGGCCAAATGGCCTGTTTCCATGCTGTAAGACTCTATAAGTGGATGAGAAAGTAGGATAACATAGAACTAGTGTGGACAGGTGACCGATGGTCAGCATGGACTCTGTGGGCTGAATGGACTGTGTCTGTGTTGTTCTCTCTAAACTGAACCAAACTAAAATTGCAAGTTTTGTTATAACACAGGTTGATCTTATTTCCCTCAATATTTACATGTGCCTTTGCAGAGGGAGTCATTTATCTACTCCTAAAAGTACAAAAATCCTGTTGACTTCCTCAGGCTTACTCTTTGTGGAACTGAGGGTCAATCTAGTTGGCTTGGTGCAGTTGTGAATGAGCTTCTGACCTATTTGCATTGGTACCACACACCCTGAGTGGGAGGAAGGAATTCGAAAACCAGTGTTTGCTGGGTTGGGTTTTCTTAGCTTCAAAGATCCCCGCCATCTGTAAATAAATCTTTTGTTCAAGCTGCAAAGAAATTGGAATGGAACATGCAATAAATAAGGAAACATCAGATCAGTCAAGAGAGAATTATATTAGATTACCAGCCCGAAGCACCAAAAGATCATAAAGTGAATTTGAGACCTCTTTGGTGAATATTTATAAAAATAACTCTTTTATGGGTTTGTGTCAATTCATGGAATAGGGAGAAGCAAGGAAAATGCTTACGTTATGAATTACAATGGACTGCAGGCAATTCCGCGTTACAAAACAGAAGAGATCCATGCAATGGTCTTACAAAGTATATGGTTAAGACTGATATGATGTATTCCTTCCAAGAAAGTTGAATCTATAGCTTAGCCAGGGATCATATCACACGTACAGATCCCAGTATTAGGCGTCAAGGTTAATGCAGATTCCTGGACAACTCTTCAACATCTCACAGAGTTGAAGATTAATATTCTGCTCAACTCCCACCCACCCACTCCCTTCCCTGTCCTGCAATCCTTTGCGGGGTTACGAAAGGACCAAAACTTTGCGAACCAAACCCAGGCCACTGTTTAATGAAAGCAAGTCATTATAAACCAAGATAGAGCCAAACTGCGAGAGTAACTCAACGGCTCAGGCAGCATCTCTGGGGGAAAAGGATGCCGGTCCCGATTTGTTCTGGTCTTTTCCTATCTCCAGTTCTCCCTCTCGACTTTCAGTCTGAGGAAGAGTTTTGACCTGAAATGTCACCCATCCTTTTTCTCCAGAAATGCTGCCCGACCTGCTGAGTTGCTGCAGCATTTTGTGTGTATCTTCGGTATAAACCAGCACCTGCAGTTCCTTCCTACTCATTGTAAACCAGTCTGCATCAGAGATCAAATCATTTCGCCAGCAAATCTTGTTGATTGATGTGATTAAATAGAACATGATTTTTTGCAATATAATTGGTTTGAATTTGTCCGCTGGACTGGTGACTTGCATTTACATATCTTTCACATTCCTTGCTGGATGTCAACACGTAAAATAGTTTTGTTTTTTTAAAGAAAGTAGTCACTTTTGGAAAATAGGAAACAAAGCAGCCAATTTGTGTATCTCAATTTCCCACTGGTGGCACAGCAGTAGAGTTGCTGCCTTACAGCGCCAGAGACCCTTGTTTGATCCCGACTACAGATGCTGTCTGTACAGAGTTTGTATGTTCCCCCCAAGACTATGTGGGTTTTCTCCGGGTGCTCCGGTTTCCCCCCACATTCCAAAGACGTACAGGTTTGTAGGTTAATTGGCTTTTGTAAAAAAAATTGAAAATGATGCGCCAGTTCTGAGCTATATTGAATATACATTTCCAATATCATGAAAGTCACACATTGTAATGGTGTACACGTTTTCTTACGTTTTTAATGCTGGACAGTCTCCATTAGATTGCTTTTTTTTCTTTAATTTATAATATCAAAATAAATTGTTCAGAATATTAAGTTGCAACAATTTACATGTTGCCTTGTAAGCTTCTATTGTGCATTAATGGAATCTGATTTCTGCAATAGCTTTGCATACATATAATAATTAGTTACCTTAACCAGAGGCCATAGATTAAAAATAATTGCCAAAATAATCAGAGGTGACAATTTTTCATAAAGAAAATAAAATGTGGTGACGTAGCATACGCTGCTCCAAAAGAGCAGAAGCAGCACGTTCAGTAACAATTGCAAATTTGGACAACATTTTGAAGGGCAACAATGTTAAGGTATAAGGAGAATAGTTTGAAGACATCTGCCTGAAGACTTCAAATCAGACTGAAGAAGGGTCTCGACCAGAAACGTCACCCATTCCTTCTCTTCAGAGATGCTGCCTGTCCCGCTGGGTTACTCCAGAATTTTGTGTCTTTCTAAGGAGAATAGTTAGTTATACCAAGGGGTTCCACAGGCACTATGGGTAACACAGTTACTCAGTCTGAAGAACAGTCTCGACCTGAAACATCACCTATTCCATTTGTCCAGACATGCTGCCTGACCCGCTGGATTACTCCAGCATCTTGTGTCTATCTTTGGTGTAGTTTGCAGTTTCTTCCTACAGTTTCATTTGTAATGTGACAATTTATGGTTCTATGATTTATTTTATTTATTAAGTTAAATCAAGCTTCAGAAAATGCTTACCAATGTTGATTAATGTCCCAGATTTTACTGATATATATCCTAACATGAGAGCTGAAGGAGAGTTCCAACTTTCCGTGTGTCATTTTCTTCTGCAACCTTAAATACAACACCTGATGAAAGGAATTTGGGAATTGCTTTTAGCCTTGGACGGGCTTCTGTAAAGAACCCAAGTACACAGCAAAAGTGCGCTAAGGCCTTTGGGACCTATCTTCACACACTGATTGGTGTGGGGGGTGCTGGGGGCAGAGGGGGCTGAGTTACTCCAGCATTCAGTGTTCTTCTGGGGCAGAATAAATCCTGGCAAGTGATAGGTAGATATAGGTGAGGGAGGTGGGGGGGGGGGGGGGGGTTGGACACAGGCCAGAGATGAATAGACAAAATATGTGAAATATGGATAAAATAGATGTGAATTGTGGGCCAGAGGTACAAATGTAGGTTGGAAGGGGAGAAGTAGGTGTGAGTATTGTTGATGGGGGGGGGGGGGGGGGGTGGGAGAAGAGAAGCTGGATGAGAGGAGGGACAGTTTGTGGTGTGGGGGGGGGGGGGTGGTAGAGAAAAGTACTAAAATTGACTGTACAGTACGATGTTGTTGTGTTAATGTGGCTGCACTGCCGCAGCAAAAATTACATCGTTCCCTTCCCAGTGCATTTGACAAATAAACACCCTTGACTCATAAAACTCCAGTGATCCACTATCCAATTGTTTGGAAATCCTAACGGATCGGCACCTGGGCTACTGGTCCAATTCCCCATGGTCCCCTCAACACGTAGGGGTCCTATTTCCTGCAAGTCCTTTAATTTCATTTGGTTCACTGGAAGACGTATTATCCAACTGTGTAACATTTTTTTTTAATCATTAAAAGTGTGTTGGAGTATTAATTGGATTATTTACTCACTGTTTCATTCATTTGTACAGTTTCCTGGGCTGGGGGAATACTTGAAAAAAAGCCCATCATGATACATATGATACAGTACTGCTTTCTGGCCTCTTTGTAAAGAATGGCGGGCGGGCGGCACGGTGACGCAGCGGTAGAGTTGCTGCCTTACAGCGCTTGCAGCGCCGGAGACACGGGTTCATTCCAGACCATGGGTGCTGTCTGTACAGTGTTTGTACGTTCTCCCCGTGACAGCGTGGGTTTTCCCCCCCAAGATCTTCGGTTTCCTTCCACACTCCAAAGACGTGCAGGTGTGTAGGTAAATTGGCTTGGTGTAGGTGTAAATTGTCCCCAGTGTGTGTAGGATTGTGTTAATGTGTAGGGGTCACTGGTCGGTGCGGACTCGGTGGGCCGAAGGGCAAGTTTCCGCGCTGTATCTCTAAACTAAACCAAATACTTTCAGGTCTCGATGTAAAGAACACTCAATGCAGAGGAAATCTTCTTTTCAGGGCACTGCCAGAGTACATCATTTCTAATTATAAGAGAGAGTTCAATTACAGAAATGTGGCCACAGACTTTGATCACTGAACAACCGATGGCAGTGAGATTAGTATCCCAAGTGGACCATTACTGTTAATCATTTTAGTTGGTGTTTGCTGCATTAACTCTATGATGAGTATTTTGAATGCATGCTGTTCAGGGACAAAATGAATTCAAGCAGAGACATTTGTGTGAACATTTGCATCCTAACTCGGATATGGATTTCTACAGAAGCCCAAGTAAAAATATATTTGAATTTGCAATCATGTGCAATGTTACTTAACCAACAAATATTCTCTATTGTGTAGGAAGGAACTGCAGATGCTGGTTTAAACCAAAGATAGACACAAAAGGCTGGAGTAACTCAGCGGGACAGGCAGCATCTCTGGAGAGAAGGAATGGGTGACGTTTTGGATCGAGACCCTCCTTCAGACTGTGAGTATTCTGTGTCTGAAGAAGGGTCATGACACAAAATGTCACCCATTCCATCTCTCCATAGATGCTGCCTGTCCCGCTGAGTTACTCCAAATATTCTCTATTCATCTTCTTCACAAAGTTAAATTGCTATAATGCAACATACAATGCTAACTTCTACAATAATTCTTCAAGTTTACACCTAATTTCCGAATGCCACAGTTATAGTCTTCACTTTCTCAGTGGTCTCATCACCAATCCTGCACAACAAAGGTTCCAAGTGTCTTTTATTCTGTCTGCATCCATTATCTGTCTGTTTTTCCCTCCCAACTCCATCCCTCCCATACCTAGCCCATGTACCATCTTTCTTCATCTCTTCCCAGTCCACCAATTACATCTGGCTCACCATTCCATCACTTCTCATTATACTAGTTTAGTTTTGAGACACGACATGGAAACAGGCCCTTCGGCCCACATCAACCAACAAACACCCGTTCACACTAGTTCTATGTTATCCAACTTTCTCATCCATTCCCAACACATTTAGGGGCAATTTACAGAGACCAATTAACGTATAAACCCGGACGTCTTTGGGATGCAAGAGGAAACCGGAGCACACAGAGGAATCCCATGCAGACTCAGGGAGAATGTGCAAACTCCATGCAGGTCGCACCTGAGGTCAGGATCGAACCTGGGTCGCTTGCGCTGTGGGGCAGTAAGCTCTGCCAGCTGTGCCAACCTGTTATCTTCCCTCGCATCTCTCAGTCTGGACATAAGATCTGATCCCAAAATGTCGACAGAAAATAACAATTCCTTTCCATCCATGGATGCTGCTTGACACGCCGAGACTCCTCAAGAATATTTGTTGTTAAACAGAAATTATATTTCGACATCGCTTCCCATTGCCGAGGCCTCTTTAAAATGATGTCAAATTCAGAAGCTAATCCTCAGGAAAATGGCCATCTAGCTTAAAGGAGTTTTAAATAATACTCTGAAAAGTGACTTCACATTTAAGTCATCAGTAAACTGTTCTATATGCCACAAGAAGATTTATATTTGTCAGTGGATATTGCAACAAAATCCATCTGTTTGATGTGTTTCTTTTTTTTTCAACATTTCTGTTCAAAATAGAGGATGATGTACTGGGCATATACTGTTTTTTCCACTGCAGTATCAAAAACTCCTTGTTCAGAGACATCATAGGTAATGCGCTATGAACAGTAATCCACTCCTTCTTCCTTTCTGTCTAACAAGAGTGGTTGATTAACTATCAACACGCGACAGGAGTAAGCTTCAAAGCTGTGTAGGAAGGAACTGCAGATGCTGGTTTAAACCGAAGATAGATACAAAAAGCTGGAGTAGCTCAGCGGGACAGGCAGCATCTCTGGAGTGAAGGAATGGGTGACGTTTCGGGTCGAGACCCTTCTTCAGACAGCTTCAAAGCTGTGTTCTGCTTTCACGTTAAACCGCTGGGAGGCTAGCGTGTCTTTCTAAGGAGAATCACTAAACTCACAACGGCATTAACGGGTCCAACTTGAAATGTTCACATACAATGTGAGTCAAGACTTCAGAGCAAGAGGAAGCTGTTAATCACCAGGAACCCGTTCAAAAACAAAAATCGCATTAATAACGGCAACACTACTTTGATGTTCTTAATGAAGCTTAAGTTGGTGACGCACTTGACGTGGTAAAGATCTAAAATGGATTTATAAAGGTGGATTTAAGAACAGTTTAATACATCCACTAAATAGGCGCTGAACGTTAAATGAAGCTTTGAAGTCATTTGCATTGTTTTCATAGATCAACAGTGCACATATATTATCACAGAGCCTTCATTATGAGGCAAAAAAAAAGTTTAATTTCCTGTATTCAAATAAAAGTTTCAAATTGGCTGCTACCAAATGTAAAAATAATTGTTTCACCCAGAGGTAAAATGATAGCAGGCGCACACATATATTGTTACAATTATTTCTTCCGAATTTACAATCAACGTCGTACATGCGACCAAAAACGTTTGTCCCAAACGAAGCACGTGCTGGTATGTAGGTCTCCGACCAGAAATGTCACCGACTCCTCTCCAGGGCTGCTGCCTGACCTGCTGAGTTACCCCAGCATTTAGTGTTTATCTTCTGGTAATTTAACACATTAGCCCTCCTTTGCAATCAGTCTCATTGCCATAGTTTTTAAAGAAAAAAAGGAAAGAGCAAACGTACGAAAAGGTTTGATTTTTTCATTATCTGAGATTTCCCTCTCTGGAGACTGTAAGATAAATTGTTGAAAACTGTAACGTTCAGGTTTAGGAAAAGCTTCTTCCCTACAGCTGTCAGGATATTTAACATTACATCCTCCAAATAAGCTGTGATCCACATAGACTGGTCGGTGTTAGTTTTGTGGGGGTGAGGTGCGTGTCTGTGTACGTCTGTGCGTGTGTGCGTGTCTGTCTCTGCGCGTGCGTCTGTGTGTGTCTAAAAGACATACACACACAGCACTTTTTTTTTTCTCTCTCTCTCTCTCTTTCCCCCCCCCTCCCCCCTTTTGTATACCTCTAAGCGATCATCCCTCATCCTCCTGCGCTCCAAGGAATAGAGTCCTAACCTGCTCAACCTCTCCCGATAGCTCAGGCCCTCGAGTCCTGGCAACATCCTCGTAAATCTTCTCTTCACTCTTTCCAGCTTGACAACATCTTTCCTATATCATGGTGCCCAGAACTGAATAAGTGTTTGTTACCTCGAGACTTGACTATTCCAGTCAGCTCCTGGACAGTCTCCTGTCCTCTCCCACCTGGCATATGGCTAAACACATCAAATACTTTGCTGCCTGTATATTGTGGTCTGTGGTTACTGGGCTGGACAAAACTGGTCTCACATGCCCTGACCATGTGGGCTATAACTGTGGAAAAACCATCAGTATTTGCCATCAGAACTACACAAGACTGAGAGCAACTTGTGTATTTCACCCAAGCACGGTCAGAAGTGGACATCAGAAGCTGAGGTCAGTGGTTCAACACAACCAAGTTTGGCTGCAAACTTGAAATCAATGCAGAATTTAGGCTGGGAATAAGCACGTGGAATGTTTACCCAACAGAGAGAGGAAACACAAAATGTTGTGCACAAAATGAATTTTCAACAGATTCTAATGCAAGATTTCAGGAAGAAAGTAGCACAGTGGAGGAGCTGATAGAACATCCCCGGAAGCCTGGGTTTGTTCCTGACCTTGGATTTGATGACGGGCAGGGAAGAGAGTTGAAGAGATATTGCTTCTTCCAAGTATCCAAAAAGTCTGATCTTGCAGACCAAGTTCTTAATTTATTTTTCTAAGAGTTTCCAGCAAGTCTTGAAGAAAATTTCCAGCATCCGTGGTTTAGAATCTCGAATAACTGGCACTTGGAGAAGTCAAAAAAGTGACACCCATTAACTTGAGAGTAGTGCAAGTCCAATGAAATGCGAGACTAATAGCATTAATTGGCAGTGTAACCAGAGGCAGGTTGCAGGAATCAACTCTCAGTTTCAAAAACAAAACCATTTTCCATTTACAGATTAAAAAATGGATTCAAAGTTAGTTTATAGCTTGCCTGGTTTTGATTTACAAGCCCTGATTTCCTGAGCTAGTATAAATGGTATATACAAAGACATTTCTTCAGTCTGAAAAAGGGTCACAACCTGAAACATCACCTATTGCTTTTCTCCAGAGATGCTGCCTGACCCGTTGAGTTACTCCAGCATTTGTTGTCTATCATCGGTGTAAACCAGCATCTGCAGATCCTTCCTATACAAAGACCTTTGTCCAGAAAACAGAACGCCAATGGTTAAAAATGTTGCACATTCCCGTAACTGCACAACTTCTCATCAGGTTACGGAAAAGCTCGATTTTAAATGTAACATTAATCAAAATAATCTTCCCACTCATGGGACATTATACTCGTGGAAAATAATCTAGAATTGACACATCTCCACTGGAGATCAAGGAAAGGCTTGACAGACGAGATCATCCTTGCCCAAGACTCTTGCTTCACAGGCATCTCCCAAGGTAAATAAATCCACTGCAGGAACAGACACTGCCTGCCACAGTTTGTCCCTCCTTTATACAGGTCCACCATCGACTTTTCGGCAAATGGTCGTCCAGCACCTCCTTTAATCCGGACAAAATTACGAGAGTGCACTTAAAATCCCCCCCGGAAGATGTGACGCCTAGGCCGAGTGAGGCGGACGATCTCAACCTCAACCGGACTTCCGCGGCCGATTGGCGGGTCGAATTTGCCCCCCCCTACGGCTGGGGATCTGGAACTTCAGCCTGGCCCGGAGTCTGTAGATCCGTTCCCATAGCCGACTTCCAAGGTAGACTTTGCGGGCCAGCTTCTCGTCAGTTCCAGAACCGTTCGACTCCTCTCAGAGGCCATGCCCTCTGTTGGACCAGCAATGTGGATAATCCAGAAAGGCTCCAGAACCATGGGTGCTGGAGCATCCATTACTTCTCAGCTTCTTTCCAAAAGAACATCCTTTAATTCCGAGGCTATGACCTCTAGTCCTAGTACATCCTATTACTTACGACCTTATGACATCGGTGGTGGACCTGTACCTACACACCTTCTCACAGCTTGTGATGCCATTGTAAGCAGAAATCATGATTTAACACACATATAATTAACAAAATATTCAGAAACATCAGTCCTACTAAATCATATATAGGACAGTAAATTAACATTCAGAGACTAACAAAGAACGTCCTGAATCATGTTGCTAACGATATTGGAGGTTCTACCACAAATCTGCAAATCATAGGATGCTATTTTCAGCATATCCAGCATATTTTCACACAAAGGATGTTGGGTGCATAGAAAATGCTGCCAGAGGAGGTAGTTGAGGCTGGGACTGTCCCAACATTTAAAAAACAGTTAGACAGGTACATGGATAGGACAGGTCTGGAGGGATATGGACCAAATGCAGGCAGGTGGGACTAGTGTAGCTGGGACATATATGCCGTTGTGGGCAAGTTGGGCCGAAGGACCTGTTTCCAAATTGTATCACTCTATGACTCTATGAACCATCCAGTGCATAATGCCTGAACGGAGCTTTTGAAACTAATTAGTCCAATTTAATTACTAATTGCATTTAGGCATAAAAGAAATGAAACTTACATAATGATTTCTGCTATTTCAGCATATTTTCAAAGTGCAGTAATTATAATATGCAAAATGCTAATTTGCTCATTGCACTCTCAAACAGCATTGCAACAAGTTTCAGTGTTTTAATTGATGTGCAAACATTGTCCAGCATACAGGGGGAAAACGCTGACCTCTTTTTCATAATAGCTCCAATTGTCTGTAATAAGCATATCAATGGCTTTAATGATCTTATTCCACCCAAACACATCACCTTATGATCAGTGACATCTTCACCTAAGTGCCCAATTTAGCAACCTGCTAATTCAAAATTCAGTCTTAGATTAAATAAAACATCCTCCAACTAAATATCAAGACGGCTGAAGTCATTACCCATGTCTGTCATGACACACCAAAAATTGGCCGATCAAGGAACCTCCCAGACTACCCCGCCCCTCCCCCCCCATCGACCCCCACTACAATCAGTCTGAAGATGGGTACTGTCCTGAAACATCATCTATCTATTTTCTCCAGAGATGTTGCCTGACCTGCTAACGTACTCCAGCATTCTGTGTCTATCTTTGGTATAAACTAGCATCGGAATTCCTTTACATTGCAGAATATCTTCTCCCTAGTTCGTGCTCTTTTGCTGCTGAGACTCTCAGCCACATTTATGGTACTTTATTATTTCAATGCACTTTGGCCGTGTCTGGCTTTCTTGTTTTATCTTCCTTATATTATGAGTTCATCCAAAATGTTGATTCCCATATCCCAGCTCTCACCCAAGGCCCAAATCCCCGCTCCAACTGAGCCACGAATATAAATGTGACACTAAGCTCGTAAATGTCAGGTTAAAATTCTGATCATGCTTTACAAATCCATTCACAGCATTAACCTCACCTCCCTTCTCCTATCACTCCCACTTTATACTTCCATCTTCTCCAACCACACTCACCTTCCCACTTCATCACCACGCCAATCTTCCAAGAAATTGGCACCACCCAAATTCTTGCCTTTTGGTCAATCCAGAACATATTCTTTTCTTTTTGCCCAAAGGCGAGGCTCTAAACACTGTAAAGATTCTCTTGCCATAAAACGTGGTGGTGAAAGGGCAGAATTTAGATGACATACATGGGATAGTTTTATTTTGCTTTACACACAGAGAGCATTGGGTGCCTGGAACATGCTGCCAGGGATATTGGTCGAGGCAGATATGAGAATGGCATTTAAGAGGCTATTAGATAGGCACATGGGTATGCAGGGAATGGGAGGATAAGGACCATGTGCAGACAAAGGGAATTAGTTTAAACTGGCATCATGTATGGCACAGGCATTGTGGGCCAAAGAGCCCAATTCTGTGCTCTACTGGTCTGTTTCATGTTCCAAATGTTTCTATCATTTTCTTTCCTTTTAAGATGCTAGGTAAATGTAAATCCTATGATCAAGCCCCTGATCGTCTGCCCCCCCCCCCCCCAATAAAAAAGTAATGAAGTGCTGGAATGACTCAGCAGGTCAGACAGTTTGTCTGGAGAACATGGATAGCAACGTTTCAGGTCAGGACTCTTCTTCAGACTGACGAAGGGTTCCAACCTGAAACGTCACCGATCTATGTTCTCCAGAGATGCTGCCTGACCCAATGAGATACTCCAGCACTTGGTGTATTGCTTTGTAAACCAGCATCTGCAGCTCTCAGTCATAATAGAACTGTAGGTAGAGGAACAACACATCGTATTGCAGCTGGGTACTTTACACTGTGACGGACTGTGCATTGAATTTTCCCATTTCAGATGTTCCACCCTCCCACCTTTCAATCTAACTCTGGTGTCCCCTTCCCCATACACCCCCCCACCCCACCTCTTCCCCATCACCCATTCTCATCCTCACCCCGTTGATAGGTCTATCCACCTACCCATACATTTCACCCACAAGTTCACTTCTCCCATCTGGTGCCCTGTCCTTCAGCCTTCCCTTAATGGTTCCCATTACCAGTTTCCTTATCTCTCCAATTCCAGCAATGGTAGCCTCTGTGTTCCTGCTTATCTCCCTTCTCGCAGTCTCTAACTTCACCCTCCCCACCCCTTCCACCTGGCTCCATCTGCTTCCATCAATCATCCCCAGCCCCAGCCCTTTCCCTCCCATAGCTAGCACCATCTACCCCTCCTCAGTCCACTAACCGCCCACTGGGCCCCGTCTCACCACTCTCCATCTCCCCTTTATACTGCTTACCTTCCCTCACCACTACTCAGTCCTGCTTCAACCCAAAATGTCAGCAATTCCTCCCACCCCCCCACCTCCCCCCACCCCCCTCTCCCTCTACCCCCACGGATGCTGCTCGACACTCTGACATCCCTCCAGGGGACCGTTGGTTGCAGGGAATTGTAACAGACTGAACTAACTGACATGTGTAGTTTCCCCTCAAACGGTGAAGTGATTCACAGTGGATAGACACAAAGCTGGAGTAACTCAGCGGGACAGGCAGCATTTCTGGAGAGAATGAATGGGTGACGTTTCGGGTCGAGACCTTTCTTCAGACTGATGTGAGGGTAGTGGGCGGTAGAGAGATAAAATGTACTCAGAGACAGTAAGACTGGTAGGAGAACTGGGAAGGTGGAGGGAATGGAGAGAGAGCAAAAGCACGGGCTACTTGAAGTTAGAGAAGTCAATGTTCATACCGCTGGGGTGTAAGCGACCCAAGCAAAATATGAGGTGCTATTCCTCCAATTTGCATTGGGCCTCACTCTGACAATAAAGGGGGCCCATGACAGAAATGTCAGACTAGTTAGGGATAATGGAAACGAGACATATAGATGATGATGTAGAGAGATAAAGAACAATGAATTAAAGATATGCAATAAAGTAATGATGATGAAGGAAACAGGCCAGTGATTCATGGAGTGATTTATACACAAATGAACTCTTTTAAAAAAAAATATACGTTTACTATTAAAATAGTAAAGGTTTGAAAATAACCCCGATTTGAATGACTCGTTGGAGCCAAAATGGTAAATGGCTTTAGAACAAACATCTTCAATTTGCAGTAGATACGAAATTCTGCATATTCAGATGGTCGCTTGGTAGCAAGTGTCAATTATAATAAATTATGAAACATGTGCAAAGACTTGGAAATAATTGTTTCTTAGCTTGACATACTTTTAATTGGTTTGGCAGAATTAAATCGATCTGTAGCGCGTGACATGAAATAAAAATTCTCTCTGGAGCCCAAGGCCAAATTGGAAGTGAAGCTTCCATCAACTCAACCTTTAATGCCTGAAATTACAACATGCAACAATGCATGGCAAAATCCCTCCATTTTTAATATCAACTGACCTTCACCTGTCGAAAGTTAAATGTCACAATCCGTTCAATTTAAGTGGTTATTTTTTACAAATTATTCTGTCCTGCGAATTTTAACAAAGTTGCAGGAAGCTTAATGTGCAAAAGCTTAATCACACAATTTCATATCCACATTAACAGATAAATTGATTTAAGCAGATTTTAATTAACAATAGCAAAAGAAAACTGCAGATGCTGCAAAATCCAAAAATTAAAATATAAATTGCAAGCAGGACAGACAGCATCCATGGTGGTTAAGAAACACAAATCTTTTGATCTATGACATTTTGTCAAATTGGGAAAAGTTTAAAGTCAGGCACGTTTTAAAGAGGGATGGGACGAGCAAAATGAATGCCTGTGATAGGGCAGAGTCTAAAAGATATTGGACTCACATTGTCAATGGACACAGATAGACAAAAAGCTGGAGTAACTCAGCAGGTCAGACAGCATCTCTGGCGAAAAGGAATAGGTGACATTTTATGTTGAGACCCTTCCTCAGACTGGACCCGAAACGTCACCTATTCCTTTTCTCCAGAGATGGTGTCTGACTCGCTGAGTTACTCCAGCATTTTGAGTCTATCTTCGGTTTAAACCAGCACCAACGGTCCTTCCTACACACTTGTCATGGGACACATATTGGCATTGACAGAGAGAGACTGGTGAAGACCACTTCATGGCAGTTAATCAGTGGGAGGTGTCAACAGAGGGAGAATAGAGAAAGGAACAAAGAAATATTTAAAAGTAGGCATAGGACACTCAGTCCTTCAAGCTTCATAGAACATAAATGAGTATAGCACAGGAACAGGCCATTGGGCCTACAATGTCCATGATGAACACAATGCCAACGCAAAACCAATCTCATCTGTCTACACATGAGCCACATCTCTCCACTCCCTGCATATCCACGTGCCTATCTTAAAGTACTTTAAACACCACTCTTGTATCAGCCTCCACCACAGCCCCTCAGACTGAAGAAGGTTATCGACCCGAAACGGTCACAGACTCCTTTTCTCCAGAGATGCTGCCTGACCCGCTGAGTTACTCCAGCATTTTGCATCTGTCTTCGGTGTGAATAGAGTGAATAGAGATCATAAAAATAAATCTTTAAGTGCGAAAGGGCATGTGAAAAACTAAACATATGGGGAATCATTAATTATCCGAATCAAGGATTAGACGACAAAAGCTAGGAAAAAGATGTTAATCCAATCTAATTACTGGTTGTGCCTCAACTATTGAATTGTATTCAATTCTCTTCATTGTGTTTTTCAAAGGATATTAAAACCTTTGAAACGGGTGGCAAGATTAATTAGCAAGGTGCCACAGATAGAGGGTTTAAATTACAGAGATGTGACAAAATGATATTATGCAGAACAACATACGAAGGGAACTCAGAACACTTACTCAGAAGGGAAACTCAATGTACCTCCCAGCAGGACAAGGTGTCCGTCGGGGAATGTTGCCGACTGGCCTGACATATGATGAAAGAATGGGTCGACTGGACTTGTATTCACTGGAATTTAGAAGGATGAGAGGTAATCTTATAGGAACATATACAATTCTTAAAGGATTGGACAGGCTAGATGCAGGAAAAATGTTGGGAGATCCCAGAACCAGGGGTCAGAGTTTAAGAATAAGGGGTAGGCCATTTAGGACGGTGATGAGGAAAAATATTTTCACCCAGAGAGTTGTGAATCTGTGGAATACTCTTCCACAGAAGGCAGTGGAGGCCAATTCACTGGATGCTTTCAAGAGGGAGTTAGATTTAGCTCTTAGGGCTAAAGGAATCAAGGGATATGGGGGAAAAGCAGGAACGGGGTACTGATTTTGGATGATCAACCATGATCGTATTGAATGGCGGTGCTGGCTCAAAAGGATGAATGGCCTACTCCTACACCCATTTTCTATGTTTCTCTGGCCCGCTCCAGACTGCAGGTGTACGTGTTGAGGGACGCACTGAAGCTTGGTGCAGCCAACGCCAAGGCTCTGTGGGGGAGGACCACGGTGTAGGCTCCTTCTGTTGCTGTACATTGTGTGAGGCAGGGTCTGGTGGAGACACCCTTCAAACAAGGGTGAAGACTACCAGATATAACACTAATGAATGAATGTGTAGCCGCTCAGAGTGTCACAAGAGTTTCTGCACAGTTCTTGTTTTATATGTGCAGGAAGGAACTGCTGATGCTGGTTTAAACCGAAGATAGACACAAAATGCTGGAGTAACTCAGCGGGACAGGCAGCATCTCTGGAGAGAAGGAATGGGTGACATTTCTGGTCGAGACCCTTCTTCAGACTGCTACCCTGACTCTCAGTCTGGAGAAGGGTTTCGACCCGAAACGTCACCCATTCCTTCTCTCCAGAGATGCCGCCTGTCCTGCTGAGTTACTCCAACATTTTGTGTCTATTTCCTTGTTTTATATACATATTTATTATTCTGATTAAAGCTTATTTTGGGGGGAAAAACCTCAATGGAAGTATTTTAAATGATGACTATTTTCAAAATATATCTGAAGAAGGGTCTTGACCCGAAACCTCACCTCTTTGTTTTATCCAGAGACACTGCCTGACCCGTTGAGTTACTCCAGCACTCTATCTATCTTCAATCTAAAACTATGTTCACTCATCCTAAACTTACTGCAAACCTGAACATTTCAAAGACGAAAGATGGAACAAGGAATTCTGAAAGGACATCACAAGGCCGAGTCCATACTTGGTGCCAAACGTCGAAAGTGAAGGAGTAATAACCAAGCAAAAATCTGTCTTAAACAGTGGTCCCTCTAAGAATAGGCTAATGGAAGACAGGAAGCTTCTTTAGAAAGATGAACACAATGAAAGCCAAAGAAAAAATGTGAACTGTAAAGTTTAATTTTGTTCTTGGACGGACATCATAATGACACTAAATGAAAATGAAAAAACATAAAATTACAGAGTTGAAAGAGATAGTGAGACAGCTTTAGGATAGCAATCCAGTGACCATGGCAAAGTGGCATTTAATTATTTTCAAATTTGTATGACATTTAACATTTTAATATACAGAAGCTATGAACAAAGTGATACTCAGTTGAATGAACAAAATATTTAAGAATGACAAACATCAATGAAATTCTGTACATATCACCAGACTGACAATAGAGAAAAAACAGAGACATTTCCTCAGCCAACCTCAATAACATAAATTTCTTTAAAACTTGAGTAATGGTGGCCAAGTCAACATCAAATGAAGAAGGGAAAACAGTAGGAGTAGATCACAATGAGAAGGTTTTTCCCTTTAGATGCTCACTAAATCTAGACACTACTGGCATGACTACATGTCTGTGTTACTGGAAGCAACGTCAAAGTGGTGTTTATTTCTTGTTATAAATAAATCCTGGCCAAAATCACATGACCCCATGTCAGTGGTAAACCAAGTTGAAATTATTTGCTGAAAACAAGATTCGGCAGCATATCTAAAATTAGCTCCATCAGAACATTTTAACTGCAGTCAACCATTATAATGTTCAGGCCTGCAAAAAGCTTCATCAGATGTCCAGATTGTGGAGTGGCCTGGAGCAAAGTACATGGATAACATCTTCACAACCAAGATTAGATAAAATAACTGAAATAAAATCTGACAATTACCTTTGTTCAAAAATTTAAAGATGAAAGCACTCTCAAAACCGAGCCAGACAGAAAATCGATGGAGGGAGGTGAGATAGTGATCGGCAGATGATGTGAAGATAGATGCAAAAAATAACTCAGCAGGTCACACAGCATCTCTGGAGAAAAGGAATAGGTGACGTTTCGGGTCGAGACCCTTCTTCAGACTGGACCCGAAACATCACCCATTCCTTTTCTCCAGAGAAGCTACCTGACCCGCTGAGCTACTCCAACCTGCATCTGCAGTTCCTCCCGACATATTGGATTATTTAAACTGGCTCAAGGTTGCGAATATGGATCACAGAAAATGAACATATTTGGTCCAAATTGCCAAGGAAGCAAAATGTATTCACATAGTGTCTTCTCATGTCTCCAGTTCAGGAAACAACGTGCCAACATGGAACATAGAAAGGGAGAGAAAGCCATGCATTCATTTCCACAAACAGCATGGAAATGAATGCATGACACTCTCCCTTTCTACAATCAGTCTGAAGGATCCCAACTCAAAACATTGCTGGTCAGTTCTCTCCGCCATGCTGCCTGGCCCATTGAGTTACTTAAGCACTTATTGTTTTGGTCAAGATTCCAGCATCTGCAGTTCCTTGTGTCTGCAAAGTTTTTTCTTCTAACACTCAGCCCACCCACCTCAGTTTAGTGATGAAGTATCAGACATGCATTTCTGTGGGTAACTGAGCCTGCCACCTGATTTAATTGAATGGTGGCACAGCTGGTCGAGCCGCTGCCGCACAGTGCCAGAGATCCCGGTTCGATCCCGACCTTGGGTGCTGTCTGTGCAGAGTTTGTACTTTCTTCCTGTGACCACGTCGATTTCCTCCGGGGGCTCTGGTTTTCTCTCACATCCCAAAGCTGTGCAGGTTTCGAGGATAGTTGGCCCTCTGTAAATTGTCCCTAGTGTATAGGAGGGAATGGGTGCGAAAGTGGGATAACAGAGAACTAGCGCGACTGGGTGACCCTTGAGGTAATAGTAAGGTCAAGAAATGGTAGGGAAATGTCGGAAATGGTCCAGGTGTATTTGAGTGCCGGATAGAAGTTAATGGTGAAATGGATGAAGTCAGTGAGTTGTGTGTGGGTGCAGGAGGTACCACCAATGCAGTCGTCGATGATGCATTCATCGATGACCCACATCGACTGGGTGATTGATGGTCGACATGGACTCGGTGGGCAGAAGGGCCTGTTTCCACGCTGTATCTCCAAAACTAAACTAATTGAATTCATTCAAAGCAGCGCAGAATCTCATCAGCAGAATAAAAGTGGTTTAGCTCGCACATCGCCACCAATAACCCAGGACAATTCCTTTGAATGACACAAAGAACAGCAGCTTTGTAAATATAAACACAGCAACATCTTCATTTGAGAAATGCATGAGCTGTTCTCAGCAATTACATTATTCTGATCATTCCAGACAGCACCAATCCTACAGGGAGTGAAGTTTGCTCTTCCATAATTCATAGTGATTTATTAACAGCTGAGATTACTTTTTTCCCTGTTACTTTCAATCACATCGTTTTTAGAAGGAAAAAAAACATTATTCAGCCCACAGTACTTTCATCTGGAAAGAAATGAATCCCAGCTGCCCAATGGGGTTTTGTTTCAATTCCCCAAACTACTCCACCTGCCTGTTTGCAATCACAGCAACAACAATCCATTTAAAATCATATCTTCTCCAGCAACAGACTTTATGGGCTACAGTAATCTGCCAGATGTTATTCTTCTAGATTTACAATCCTAAAGAGTTTTACTCAAACTGCGCACTTGTGGCTCAAATAGAAGCAAAAGCTATTACCAACTCGCATTAGTAAATAGTTGCCCATTGCCACTTGCTGTCCATGCAAAACAAATTGGCTTAAACAGAACATTAAAACACAAAGTAATCTATTATCGGTCACAGTTTTCAAGAGCTTAAGAAAAAGGGGTGGGCTGCTTGGACCCTCACATCTTTTCATAATAAGTTCATAATTTATAGGAGAAGAATTAGTCTATTTGGCTCAAGTTGTCTACTCTGCCATTCAAAGACGGCTGGTCTATCTTCGCCCTCAACCCCATTCTCCTGCAGTAGTGAATATGTACAATTCAGTGCAGTAGTTAGTGACCCGTCTTAGCTCAGGGTAAGCTCAGGTCATAACATCGTAAGTGATAGGAGCAGAATTAGGCCATTCGGCCTATCAAGACCACACCGCCATTCAATCATGGTTGATCCATCCCTCCCCCCTCAACCCCATTCTCCTGCCTTCTTCCACATAACCCCTGACACCTGTACCAATCAAGAAATCTATCAATCTTTGCCTTAAAAATATCCATTGACAACCTCAACAACCTTCTGTGGCAATGATTCCCACAGATTCACCACAAGCTAAAGAAATTCCTCCTCATCTTCTTTCTAAAGGTACATCATTTTATGAGGCTACGGCCTCTGGTCCTAGACTCTCCCATTGGTGGAAACATCAGTAATTGATGCTGCCCCCACCCCTCCCTCTCCCTCTCATATAGTCCATCATTGTAAGTAACCAACATAGTCAAGGACCTTTCTCATTCCATCTTCTCCCCACTCAGAGCAGAAGATATAAAAGCTTGCAAGCACATTCCACCAGATTCAGAAACAACTTTAGACTTTACTTTAGGCTTGAGATACGACGCAGAAACAGGCCCATTGAATCCGTGCCGACCAGCGATCACCCCATACCCTAACAGTGTCTTCCACACGAGGGGGACAATTTCACAATCTTAGCGAACCAAATTAACCTACAAACCTGTACCTCTTTGGAGTTTGGGAGAAAACTGGTGCACCTGGAGAAAAAAAAACCACATGGTCACATGGAGTACGTACAAACTCCCCACAGACACCAGGATCGAACCTGGGTCTCTGGCTCTGTCAGACAGCAACTCAACCTTTGCGCCACCGTGCTGCCATAAAACTACTTACTTTATCGGACTTCTGAACATTTCTCTCAGAAGCCAAGGTGTAGTCCCAGTTTTCCAACCCGTCTCATGGTTGAGATCTCAAATTATTTGCCATCGATGTTATGCAATAGAAGTTGGGCAAAGTTTTGTAAAATATTCATAATTTTTATGGCAACCTCTTCTCATCTGGCACAAGTCAACCAGCATTTCTTGCAGAACTAAACTAAGACTACTTTCTAAAAAAAAAAAAAAATTACCAGTAGATTTGCAACACTTAAATATTGACGAGAGAATGTATTCCAACCATCCCTCTCCCGCCCCCCCCCCCCCCTACCCCTCCCTTCCCCCAGCAGAACTAATTAGATTTTTCACTACAAGTGATGTAATTGCATCTGTGCAGAAATAGTTTCAAGTGGAGCCCTGGAATTTGTCTGCTTTTCAAGAGTGTTCAATTAATCAAAATAAGTTTAACTTCTTAAAATTGCGTTAGAAATTAAAAACGCATTATGCTTTAAAAGAACGCAAGGAAATATTTTATGTAATGTCCCAAACCTTGTGACAAATAGATGCTCAGTCACAGAGTGAAACAAATCTTATTGATTCATTAATATCCAACTTCAAAGGCACACACAGTCACTTTAATTTTGGACAATGATTACTGGTTTTCCCTCAGCTCCACTGGCGACATATTACCAGTTGTATCCAAAGGATAACTTCAAAGGCATTATTCATATGAAACTTCATTCAAGGCAATTAGATATCATTTACTGTAGTGTGCAGACTTTGTTCTGAAATAACTTTAATGTACAAGAGCACACCTCTGGCCAAGAAGATTCCCTTTGCTAATAACCCTGCAGATATTTAACATGCTGGATACACAAATTTAATTCCCTTAATTTCTGAACAAGTTGAAAGGAGCATGGAAGATACACTTCAGACAGAATTTGAGCACACATTTGGCAACAAAGGCAGGCTGCAACTCCATTAACATCATAGGTAATGCTTACGCTATGGACCTTGTTCAGAGTACGCATTGCTAAAAGTTAATTAATAGTTGCAGTGCTAGATAAAGGGCCTGTCCCACTTGGCCGTCATTTACGCGACAGGCCGGTAGTGACTGACGTGCGGCGGTCGCGGGCGTCATCTTGCGTCCGCACAGACGTTTGGAGCGCGTGACGCCATTTGAAGATAGACACAAAATGCTGGAGTAACTCAGCGGGACCAGCAGCATCTCTGGAGAGAAGGAATGGATGATGTTTCGGGTCGAGACTCTTCTTCAGTCTGAGGAAGGGTCTCGACCACAAACATCACCCATTGCTTCTCTCCAGGGATGCTGCCGGTCCCGCTGAGTTACTCCAGCATTTTGTGTCTCTCTCCATTCGTCTTGGCCCCGCTCTGGGAGTAGGAGTGACGGCGGATCCGGATCCGCAACAGCCGTGCGTCCCAGGCCGAGCTCGCCGATCGTTTGCCTGCTTCTGCTGCTGTTGGAGGTGAGACGTTGCGCCCCACCAGGGTCTTGGGCCTGTCCCACTTTGGCCTTCAGTTACGCTACAGGCCGGTGGCGCGCGAAGATTTCGTGCAGGACAAAGTCCACACTCCTCTACGCCACTCGACACTCCTCCACACCACTCCATGCGCCCGTCCCGCGCTACCTACACGCTACCCACACGCTAGCAGGTCGCCTAAATGGAGCGCGAATGACGGCCAAGTGGGACAGGCCCTTAAGAGTTGAAATGCTAATTAAGAGTCGCAATGCTAATTAACTTTCCATCCAAGATGTACAGTTAACATTCTGAAAGCACAGATAGACACAACTGCTGGAGTAACTCAGCGGGACAGGCAGCATCTCTGGAGAGAAGGAATGGGTGACGTTTCAAGTCGAGACCCTTCTTCAGACTAATGCATGGTCTTGACCCAAAATGGCACCCAATCCTTCTCTCCAGAAATGCTGCCTGTCCCCCTGAGTTACTCCAGCATTTTATGGCTATCTCTGGTTTAAACCAGCATCTGCAGTTCCTTCCCACACATTCTGAAACAACTATGGGTGTGTTGTCTTATCTATTGCTGATAATTATTGACTCTTAATTAATGTATCACATAGCATTTATGCTAAAATCACCCCCACTGTGATAGAACCAGCATGATGCAAGATATTTTTAGCATTTGGTTGACTGTTTTCACAGATCAAAGGTTATGAGAGCCTATAGAATGCCCAGTAATTCAAAGATAGGAATGGGATTTTTGTTTGAGATTAGATGTCAAACAAGGATCCACAGAAGAGAATGTTAAGAGATTGATGTTTAGCTCTTAATAACAAATATTTCACAGTAAATGCAAAAAAATTGTGATTTATCATTAAGTGATGTCGAATTGAATTGAATAGAAAAATGCGGCATGAAAACAGACCCTTCGTCCCACCGATTCCATGCTGACCATCGATTACGCATTCACGCCACTTCTATGCTATCCCACTTTCACATCCTTACCAGCTGCACAAATGTGCCACCCTTAACCACATACTGTATATACATCAGGAGAAAAAAAGATAATCCTTCCAAAATGCTATGTAAAACAAGCTTTTTTATTTTACTATTGAATGAAAGTTTTTGAAAGAGATTGCTGAATATTGTGTTCCAAAAAGCAGCAAGAGTAACATTTTGAAAAAATATACCACCAAAGGTCACATTCAAACCCTGGCCAGAATGTAAAGCATATCGCGTAAACCACAAATCAGTAATGACTTGTCTAAATCTATCCTAAAATTCATTTTCATCTCTGCAAATGTAGATCAAAATTTCCTAAACCAATTACTTTTATCTAAACAAGTATGCAGAGTTCCTACTGGCTGCCAAATGATTTTTGTCTGAAGCTTTGGTTTCATTGACACAGATTACGCTCGAATGCAACTGATTTTTGGGGAATTAAACGTGTGCCAAATTTGAGGCTTAACTAAATTATGTGCATACTGTTCACTTCTATTGCAATTCATCTCCAAGGGAGAAGGCAGTACTTTAGTCTTTGCAATGATAGGTACTTCCTTCCACATAGCCAGTTATTTTTGCATTCCATTCTAATACAAATTGTCTTGGTTTCATTTATTTTAAAACACACACACACACACACACACGGGTAAAATACTTTCCAGGTAATTAGCAGCTAATTTGCTGCCCTGAAGAAACCTGCAATATCAGTTCGTTTAGCTTATTGTCACATACCCGCTCTATTTATTTATTTATTTATTTTTTGACTCTCAATGTACAGCGACTTTGAGTCCTTGAAAAGCGCTATATAAATAAAATGTATTCTTATTATTATTACATGTACCGAGGTACAGTGAAAATCTTTTGTTACGTACTATCCAGTCAGCGGAAAGACAAAGATAGACACTAAAAGCTGGAGTAACTCAGCGGGTCAGACAGCATCTCTGGAGAAAATGCGTGACATTTCGGGTCGAGACCCTTCTTCGGCCTGAAGAGGGTTTCGACCTGAAACGTCACCCGTTCTTTTCTACGCCGGGTCCTCCATTGTTCTTACCCCTCCCTCACGGTGGTCCTCCACGTTTTTATCGACCCGCGAGGTATCGCCGCCGCAGCGAGGCTTCACCGCCGCCATGTATTGATACATAAGGGAATACAGTTTAGTGCAAGGTATATCAAGGTATATCAGGTATACCAAGCAAAAGAAATGTAAACATGCATTGTAGTCTTCCAATATCAATAGGACAATTATGAGTGAAACAGTATGGCTTTTTTGCATGAAGAAAGTCATTAATCAAAATGGATGGAATGACAAATTTAAAACCACCCTTAAGGGGCTGTCCCACTGTACAAGCTAATTCAAGAGCTCTTCCAAGTTAAAAAAAATATCAAACTCGTGGTAAGCACGTAGAATGTACGTAGCGGGTACGTCGGAGCTCGGGACGTCACTTAACGGCTCGTGATGCTAACGGCAGGTACTCGGGAAACGCGGTAAGCTTGTGAAGAATTTTCAACATGTTGGAAAATGTCCACGAGAGCCCTGAATACCTACGAGCGGCTATTACCGTAATTCTCCAAGTTCGAATCAGGGGAAACTCGGGAGAATTCTTGAATTAGCTCGTACAGTGGGACAGCCCCTTAACTTTAAATTATATGAGAATTTATAATGGTCAGTAAAAAAAAATCTTTATGAAGGAACTCAAAAATACAAAAGCTAAGACATTATTTGCCATTAAAATTCAACCACTAACAGCTGATATTGAGATGCTGCAAGTGGCCAAAGTTCACGTTATAGCAGAATTAGGCCATTCGGCCCATCGAGTCTACTCCGCCATTCAATCATGGCTGATCTCTGCCTCCTAATCCCATGTATTCTTTACTTCATGTTTTGATCCCTTTAGATTCAGATCAGATTCAATTTAATTCATTGCCATGTACACCACGTTGCAATGAGATTCCCAGTTCGCATGATGCTAACAGAGTCAGCAGTATATATATATTCTTATATATACTAATATTACAATGAATATAATGCCTACAAACAGGTCATGTTTAAATGGCGGAGTAGACTCATGGACCGAATGGCCTAATTCTGCTCCTATGACATAAACTTATATTGGTGACGTGGAAATCACAAGGAAGTGGGAAGGGTATTTGCACCCAGATGTGTTACAACCATTTGTAACCATCCACCCAGCGCTCTTCCTTGAAACGGTACAGAAAATAATGTGTCAGCATTACTTATTCTGGACGTTCAGACAAATTTAAGTGTACATTTATTAAAATGTCTTCACAAGTTCGAGGAGTAGCAGAGGCCATTCGGCCCGTCAAGTCTACTCCGCCATTCAATCATGGCTGATCTCTGCCTCCCAATGCCATTTTCCTGCCTTCTCCCCATAACCCTTGACACCCGTTCTAAAAAAATAATTGTCTACCGTAAAAATATCCACTGACTTGGCCTCCACAGCCCTCTGTGGCACTAAGTTCTCCAGACCTATTGATTCCATCTTCATGATCTATGTTAGGAAACGCTGGCATGTGCACAGGATGTCACAAACGGCAGCAGAGAGTCGGATTACAATAGAACAGTCAAATACTTTGGTGATATTAATCAGTTTGAAAAAAAAAACTACTTTCCAGGTGATGTGATCTTTGAAATATATACAAGGACTAGACACATTCAAGACAGAAAACCCCCCACAGAAACTAAGTGTGGCAAAAGCACCAATAATTGGGCAGCAAGGTGGCACAGCGGTAGAGTTGCTGCCTTATAGCGCCAGAGACCTGGGTTCGATCCTGACTATGGGTGCTGTCTGTATGGAGTTTGTATATTCCCCCTGTGTTTTCTCCAGGTGCTCCGGTTTCCACCCACACTCCAAAGACGTACAGGTCTGCAGGTTAATTGGCTTCGGTATAAATAGTCCCTAGTGTGTAGGATAGTGCTAGTGTTCGAGGATTGCTGATCGACGCAAACTCGGTGGGCTGAAGGGCCTGTTTCCGCGCTGTATTTCTAAACTAAACTAAGAAATTGCTACAGCTGTTCATAAGACTAATTTTCTGAAAATTATCATCAAATTCAAGTAAAATGGAGGTACTTGACTAATAGCACTTTAATCAACTTCGACTCTATAGAAGTGTTCAGGAGATACATTTACTACCATTTTTTTGCAGATTCAGCCAGTGTAGCACATACTACTCCTGGGATTTATGGCATCTACAGCATGCACTTCCTCGAAATCAATTCCAGACTTCATCAGGAAGCAATCATAAATCAGCGTAAATTTATCACACATCTGAGGATTTTCAGTGCTTTGCCAACTGATGCCAAGACCAATGATCATCAGCCAGCACTTAAAACTAATCAAACACAGAAAAGTAGTTAAGCGCCCAATAAGAATGGACAGGGAGGGAATAAGACTGAAAATAAACATACACCCATTCATCAAAGTAGAGTGACAATTATAAGTCACGACTTATTTGTCCTTGCAATCTATTCATGTAAATGGTAACGACCTCAGCTCTTGTCAGCTGAGGATCAAATGGTGTCATTCGTGCCTTAGAGTCCAGACGGTTTTGCTTTCAACTTCCAGAGACTCAAACAAAAGTCTCTGGGCTAATACTTCAGTGCAACGATGCCTGACTGTTGACCTGGTAGAGGCACCACTTATCAAAAGAGACACAAAACTGAAAGCTGCCACCTCTCCCCCACCTTCTCCACCCCTTTGTCCCAGCTGGACACAGATCCCACAACACCATTTTAAAGGAAGCACAAAATGCCAGGGTGACTCAGCGGGATGGGCAGCATCTCTGGAGAAAAGGGATGAGTGACGTTTCGGGCCAAGACACTTCTTCCGACGAGACCAGTCTGAAGAAGGATCTCTACTTGAAACGTCACCCATTCCTCGTCTCCTGAGATGCTGCCTGTCCCGCTGATTTACTCCATCTATCTTCGGTGTAAACCAGCATCTGCAGTTCCTTCCTACACTATTTCAAAGTAGGCAGGAATTCACCACTGTGTCTTGCTAATAAATACCCATCTCCCTCAACTGACTCCATAAAGACAGAGTTCTGGAGTAACTCAGCGGGTCAGGCAGCATCTCTGGAGAACATGGATAGGTGACGTTTCGGGTCAGGACCCCTCTTCAGACTGGCAGTCAAAAGGTAGAAAAAAGGAAATGCAAATGCTGGTCTGAACAGTATGAAGAAAGATCCTGACCCGAAACATCATCTATCCTTGTTATCCAGAGATGCTGCCTGACTCATTGAATTACTCCAGCACGCTGCATCTTTTTTTGTATACTCGCACCTGCAGTTCCTTGTTTTGTACATCATAAAAACATGATTAGCTCAAACAGGTCTTGTATCTCATGATGTATTGATGTAACTGATGAAAGGTTGATGAACTATTTTGGAAAAGAACTATGGGGTAGATTGTAGGAAAGATTTTGAAAGTATAAATCTGCCTTTCTCCAATTCCAGTGACACAGATTATTTCTCTGTGAATTACCCGTTTCAAAACCTCTGCACTATTTTGTCTCTTCACCAAAACGAGGATGCTCATTTTGTTTTCCACCTTATCTGCTTCAGTAAATTACATTCAATTATACATTCGCTGATCAGCACTTTTCATTCAGCTTACTTTTTTTTCCCTCATTTAATAAAGTCTATTCTGGATCAATTTTCATTCTACCCGATAGCTTTTTTCATGACTAAAAGTGCAGAAAATCCTCATGATCCTGCCCGTTGGGTCATGTTATGAGCATAATACATTGAGGAACATTGTAGCTAAATGCTGGAAAAACCACACTGCAACTGGCAAAGAGATTCACAAATACACAGGCAGTCAGAAAAGATGTTCCCTCAATAAAAACGATGATAGAATTTCCAATAGGCCTCAACTATGAAATCATTAGCAATGATATGCAGGCATGTATTTAGGTATGTTACAACACTTACCTTAAGCGGCGCTGCAGTTCTGTCACTGCCCGTGTCCGCGACTTTGGCGCCGTTGAGAGGGGGGTGGGTTTAAAATGCGGTATTTCGGAAGCCTATTCTAAACAATCTTGAACAGGCTAAATAGTTGAAGAAAAATCGCTTCGACTGCCGTTCTCTGGAATTATTTTTAAACTGCACTTACTAATTTAATTACTGTGGTAAATTAAAAATCATCTTCTAAAGCCGTGAACGCCGACAACGGGACGGACAAGGCAAGGTACACAGTTTATTTTTTCATTAAAAAGTGCTTCTTAGGATACCTTTAATCAAAATTTCATGTTGCGAGAAGGTGACTTATTCCCCATCCGAACGGGCAGTATTTTTCCTGCTGACATGGGGTTTAAATTCACCGCAAATGCAACGTTCCAATTGATCGCTTTCCAGAAAATCTCACTCGCAAGATGATTTAAATGGCCATTAATTTACAGGAATTAAACATTAAATTCCTTCCATTTGGCCTATAAATTAATGACAATGACATTTAAAAATCATGTTATATTGTGAATTCTTGTGTGAATGTTATTTGGACACTTAGGCTATTTAAAAATGTTAATCTTTTCTTAAGAAATTGATAGATGTTGGAAAGAATGGGAATTAAAAGGATCGGTGATATGTAGGAAATGGGAAACCTATTATCATTCCAACAATTACAATTTAAATTTAAACTGAAAAATAACCAATATTTTAAATATCTTCAGATTTGCGATTTCATGAAGAAATACATACAAGGATATCAAAATATAACTTTTGATTTACTGGAAGAAGCAATGAATATTAAGGCCGACTCACAGAAATTAATATCATATTTATATAATAGTATTTTAAATATAGACCTACCATCGACAGAGGTACTTAGAGAAGAGTGGGAACGGGAATTAATGATAAAAATTACGAAGGTTACATGGGAAAAGTATTTGATATATATACACAAATGTTCGATTAATGCAAGACATAATTTAATTCAATTTAAAATTTTACATAGATTATATTATTCAAAAACTAGATTGAATAAATGTTATCCAAATATATCCCCCATTTGTAATAAATGTCTATCCCAAAACGCAACTATAACACACTCTTTCATTTCCTGCATAAAACTTTATAAATTTTGGAGTGATATTTTTGAAATATTTACAAAATTATTCAAGATAAAAATGGAACCTAATACTGAAATGATTATATTTGGAGTAATGGAAGATGGGAATAAATTGAACTCATCTCAAAATTTATTTTTTAATTATGGTTTAATAATAGCAAAAAAACTAATACTTAAATTCTGGAAAAATGTGGATTTCAAGCATGTTGGACACCACACATCTTGAGGAAATGCGATTCCTCCTAATAGATAAATCAGACCAATTCTTAACGAGTTGGTCTCCATTTGTCGTCTTTTTGGAAGCATATGGTGCAACACAATTGTAGAAGCTAACTGTTCCAGGACTGGGTGAGGGATGGGCAAGATTATAAATAATGATCTCCTTATTTTTCTTTTTTTCTTTTCTACTCTCTTTCTTTCTATCTTCTTTTCTTCACTTTTCTTCTTTCACTCTATTTTTTCTTTTTCACACACTATATACCTCACGTTTTTCTATCTTTTATTATCTATTCTTTTCTTTTTCTTCTTTATTATAATAAAATAAAATAAGAAGCTGTACATAAAATGTATGATGTCAATATATATTAGGCACTTTGGTGCCATATGATTGTACTTACTTCTAATAAATAAAAATATTTTAAAAGAAAGAAAGAAATTGATAGATAGATGTTTAGATCTAGTAATTGAATTTTGTAATTAGCTACAATTGGGTAACTAACTAATTATATGCTTTAATTTCAGGTCATCCATGTAAGATTGTTTCATATTTGTTTCAGAATACTTCAATCTATAATAACTAAAAAAAAATTTCAGTTCTCTTAATTTTTAAGAAAGTTATGGGCTTTTGACTGTCCTAGATCACAGCTTTTGTGTTAAGTCAATGGAAAAGCAATAGGGAAGAAGATGCTAATTTCCGAGTATGAAAATGGCCATAACTTTTTTTAATACTGAAGATGTGGAAGTGAATTAGGTGTCAAATTAAACTTATTTTTATGCTTTATCTGATGGGATAAAATGCAGGCTTGATTTTTATATCTCAAAATTTTGTAACATTGCTAATGTATTAAATGAGAATAAAACTAAACACCATTTAAGAATTTCAACGGTACAAAAATGAAATAAAGACTGAACTTCATTGTACAGCAACAAAAATGGAAACAGACTATTTAGTTGAGGTGGACTCAATTTGCATGGGAGGGTGGTAAGATTTGGGCAGTTAGGGTGACAAGATGTGGGCAATACTGGCATTTATTGTTAACTAGACCAACGCAATGTTCCACCACTCACCCATACACGAGGCGATGTTCAGTAAAATGGCGATCCCGGCCTGGCAACCCTCCCCCAACTGCGCAGGTGTGGTTGATGGGTCCCAGTTGTGACGCCAGAGATCCCCGTTGTGAGGCGAGTTAAAATGGCGATCTCAAAATGGCGGTGGGTCCGGCAACCCTCCCCCAACTGCGCATGCGCGGCTGACGGGGCCGGCAAGTGGGAGAAGTAAATTATAGTTTTTAAAGGGAAATACTTTGTTAAATTGAACAAAACATGCTACTGCACACCCCAGCCGAATGGTAAGGTGGGCCTAAAATTGTAGCACATTCGTGTACCATTTTGGCTGTATTTGAGCCATATACATACATACATACATACATACATACATACATACATACGAGATGAGACTTTTAGTTATATATTATATATAGATTATGAGGGAGGTGGGACCTGAATGGGTGTAATGGAGCAAAGTTTTGGAAGGGGAAAATCAACAGTGGAATGGAGGAACTCATCAGCAGAGTCCATGGGCAATTGAGGCAACGGCTCCCTTTCCTTATCCAAAAGCAGGCCTGTCTTACGGAGGCCTACTTTGAATGGGATGCAAAAATTCACGCATGTTCATATATCTAATTAATGGAAGTGGCATCCTGCTGGATGCTATGCTAATATCCAGATGCCTCCATGGGACTAGATTTGCATGGATGTCCAGAAAATAATGGACTGCATAACCCATGCAACAAACCCAATGTTGGTCACTGCCTGGGATTTAAAAAAAGCTAAATCATAACACACAAACAAGATCTTAGGTATGTAATATAATTTCTATCCTAGTTACCAAAGTGTAGTCATACGTACAGTACATTTAAAGCTGGTTATTTTAACAAAATAACTCACTTTAATTATCTAACCCAAATTTCTGATTATTCAGATAATGTTAAACATCTTAGAAGGGACTCAACCTGAAAGGTCACCTATGCCTCATCTCCAGAGATGCTGCCTGATCCACAGAGTTACTCCCGCTTTTTGTGTTTGTCTTCTGCTTAAACCAGCATTTGCAGTTCCTCCCTACACAATATTAAACATCTTATTCAGCACTGTACAAAGTTTGAATTGGCTTAATTATACGTTTTCATAGAAACATAGAAAATTGGTGCAGGAGGAGGCCATTCGGCCCTTCGAGCCAGCACCGCCATTCATTGCGATCTTGGCTGATCGTCCCCAATCAATAAACCCTGCCTGCATATCCCTTGATTCCACTAGCCCCTAGAGCTCTATCTAACTCTCTCTTAAATCCATCCAGTGATTTGGCCTCCACTGTCCTCTGTGGAAGGGAATTCCACAAATTCACAACTCTCTGGGTGAAAAAGTTTTTTCTCACCTCAGTCTTAAATGGCCTCCCCTTTATTCTAAGACTGTGGCCCCTGGTTCTGGGCTCGCCCAACATTGGGAAAAAATTTCCTGAATCTAGCTTGTCCAGTCCTTTTATAATTTTATATGTTTCTGTAAGATCCCCCCTCATCCTTCTAAACTCCAGTGAATACAAGCCTAGTCTTTTCAATCTTTCCTCATATGACAGTCCCGCCATCCCAGGGATCAATCTCGTGAACCTACAGTGCACTGCCTCAATCACAAGGATGACCTTCCTCAAATTACCAACACTTTGTTTACGCAATTACGCAACAAATTACGCAATACTCCAGATGTGGTCTTACCAGAGTCCTATACAACTGCAGAAGAACCTCTCTACTCCTATACTGAAATCCTCTTGTTATGAAGGCCAACATTCCATTAGCTTTCTTCACTGCCTGCTGTACCTGCACGCCAACTTTCAGTGACCGGTGTACAAGGACACCCAGGTCTCGCTGTACCTCCCCCTTACCTAACCCCATTGAGATATTAAATCTGCCCCCTTGTTTTTTGCCACCAAAGTGGATAACCTCACATTTATCTATATTATACTGCATCTGCCATGCATCTGCCCACTCACTCAACCTGTCCAGGTCACCCTGCAACCTCCTTACATCCTCTTCACAGTTTACACTGACACCCAGCTTTGTGTCATCTGCAAACTTGCTAGTGTTGCTCCTAATTCTCTCTTCCAAATCATTAATATTAATAATCATTAATAATCATTAATAATCAATTAATAATCATTTCAAGGTCGGGATTTTAATCTCCACCTGTACTGGATAAATTTATATTTGTCATGTTTAGAATAAGTACCAATAAACACCGTCGAGGTGAAGCCATGAACAGGAAAGGAGGTGGTTAGCCAGGAAACATTCTCTCAGCTACTCCCGCATGGAAGGAACACTGTAAGAGGAACAGAATGTACATGTCTGCAGTGCCCAGAATAGAACAACCTGTGTCAATCAGTTCAAAGATTCACACTCATGATACTCCTTTAATAGGATAAAGACAGCGCAGCGGTAGAGTTGCTGCCCTTGTGCCAGAGATCCAGGTTCCATCCCGACTACGGATGCTGTCTTTACGGAGTTTGTATGTTCTCCAGTAACCTGCATGGGTTTACTCCGAGATCTCCGGATTCCTCCCACTCCAAAGACGTACAGGATTGTAGGTTAATTTGCTTGGTATAATTGTAAATTGCCTCTAGTGTGTTGAATAGAGTTTGTGTACGGGGATCACTGGTCGGCACGGACTCGGGGGACCAAAGGGCCTGTTTCCGCGCTGTTTCTCTAAACTAAACTAATTCACAAGGATAGTCTATGCCACAACAAGGAGGCAATGCTTTTGGTGGGAGGCTAGGAAAGCAGAAAGACTAATGTTTGTGTTTTAGAACAACTGTAAGAAGATGCCTCTGTCATCAAACTGAGCACAGGCTCCCCTCAGGGCTGTGTCCTGAGTCCGCTGCTCTTTACATTGATGACACATGACTGTGTCGCCAGGTCCACCACTAACCATATCATCAAATACGCGGATGACACAACAGTAGTGGGCCTCATCCGCAATAACGACGACCAGGCATATAGAGAGGAGGTGGAACAGCTGGTGAGCTGGTGCAGCAGGAACAACCTTCTCCTAAATTGCAACAAAACCAAGGAGATTGTAGTCGATTTCAGAAGGAAAATTCAGCCCAGTCACACTCCACTTTGCATCAACAACTCAGCAGTGGAGCAGGTGAAAAGCATCAAGTTCCTGGGGGTGCATATAACGGACACCTTAAACTGGTCCACAAACATTACATCTCTGGCAAAACGGGCACATCAGCGGTTGTACTTCCTCCGCAGGTTGAGAAGTTTACACCTCCACCCTCCCATCCTCGCCACTTTCTACAGAAGCACAATTGAGTCGGTCATGACCGGCTGTATCTCTACGTGGTGCGGCAGCTGTACAGCTGCAGACTGGAAGTGCCTTCAGAGAGTGGTGAGGACAGCGGAAAAAATCATTGGGACTTCTCTTCCTTCCATCATGGACATGGGGTACAAGCGCTGTCTGAGTAGAGCTAAGGGCATTACCAAAGCCCCCACACACCCACAATTTGGACTGTTTATACTGCTTAACTCTGGGAGGAGGTACCGCAGCATGAAGAGCGGGACAACCAGGTTCTGCAACAGCTTCATCCCCCAGGCCATAAGATTATTGAACAATCAATTAAACCGAGGCTAGAACTTTTTAAATATCGACACTTCTAAAAAAAAAAAAAAACTGGAGAGTCAAATGCAACGAAATTTCGTTCTAGGTGCACTGTGTATAGGTGTATATCTGAATGACAATAAAGTTTTCATTCATTCATAAAGACTAGAGCACTGAGATTCTTTAAAACTGCTAGGATAAATGAAGAAATTATAAATTATTAAGTTTGAAAAATAGACATGAATTTTCCTCCAATATTCTTCTAATAGCAAATTGAACTGAGGCTAATATTTTCTTGCATAGGATATTTCACATTAGTAACACAAGAAATTATGAAGCTTGGCCCTTCAAACGTTCTGTGCTATTCAATAATCCAATCTCAAATGCTGCTTTCCTGCAATCCTCATTGGTATACTGTATTACTAGCAGCTCAAAGTGCTCCAATTCAGTTCACAATTTTCTCTGTGTACCTAACTGAAAAAACTTCCGAAATTCCAATAAACTAGCAATAATCATTAAGCAATAACACAACGTGCTAGAGGAACTGAATGTGTCAGGCAGTGTCTGTGTATAAATGGAGAAGTTATGTTTCTCCATTACAATGCCCGGTCCATCATGGGTACCGACCTCCCCACCATTGAAGAGATCAGTAGAAGGCAGTGCCTCAAAAAGGCAGCCACCATCATCGCCCAGGCAACACTTTCATTTCACTCCTGCCATCGAGAATACAGTATAGGAGTCTGAAAACTAACGTCCAGGTTCAGGAACAGCTTCTTCCCAACAACCATCAGGCTCTTGAACACCAATTAAACTATGAACCGTCCTGGTTGCACTAGAGACTTTGGGCACTTTTCTTTGTTAATTGTGTTACATACAAGCACTGCATTTACAAGCCCGTTATGCTGATGAAAGTAGGAATTTCATCGTTCCATTTCAGTATGGCACATTTGCCAATTAAACTCTCCTTCTTGACCTGTCTTGAGACTGAAGGGTCCCGATCAAAAACATCGTCTATCCATTTCTCTCCACAGATGCTGCCCGACCTGCTGGGTTCCTCCACTATGGGGTTTTTCTGGCTAATATTTCGAGCATTTGCAACTTCTTTTGTCCCCTTTCATCTACTCTGCTATAAACCTTAGAGTTCCAGTAGAGTAATCAAACATAATTTCCCCGAGTTATGTTATTATTATTTTTTAAGTATCTTATGGATTCCAGGATTTTGTCTACAATCCATGTTAATCATGGAGATTAATTCCAATTTTCTCTATTCCCAGGACAAGCAGAGTTTAGTTTACTTGAACTAGTTTAGTTTAGTTGAACTCACATTTTTGCATTGACAGAGATGGTAAGCAAAAAGACAAATAACCAATTTCTTTACACATTGGAAAATACATTACATTGAGCAGAATTTTTTTTTTTTAAAGAGGATATTTTGAAAATTGACTTACGGTCTAGTCCATTGATGTACCGCATTGTTATCTCGCAGTGCCCCCAGACTGCACTGACTATGGGATGCAATTTTTTCCCTTTTAGTCCTCTGAAGGCCACACCTAGATATTGTCCATCCACTATGAAACTCAGCGTTCCCTCATCCATGTCCAAAACCACTAAGAAACTATCTGGCAGAACGAAAGATTCATCTGGCTCCAAAAACACCGGGTAAAGTGATCCTGGTTGGTTTTTGCAGTTGTGGTAGAGTTTGTTACGACCCAAGTCCCAGCCCCACGATTCATTATTGCTGCCAACTAACGAGGTGTATCCCACCGAATGCAACGGAGCTTCCGACGTAGCCACGCCGACAACCGCATGCGTTCCTCTTTGTCTGGTGGGCCAGTGGATCTGCCAGACATGAAGGCCTCGTGTATATCCAACTTTACCTCGGATGCAGTCCGTGCTCTGGGCCACCGGGTGTCTGTGAAAGGTGACCTTGTCATCTTCCTTGACAAAAATGTTCAGCGACCGGTCTTCGTTATTCCAGGCATGTTTGAGCTGAACCTCCCGAGACGCCGACGGCATGTCCAGTAGCATATCAAGTCGCGTTGGTTTGCAAAAGTCAGGACCTCGCAACTCCCTCTTAACGGGCCTGTAGGCTGGTTCTCTTACATCCACAGACTTTATATTCCCTGAGATTTTCTGGCCCATTTCTCAGCTCAAAAACCACTGAGATGGTGATGTTGGCCTGGTGTTACCTCATGTAAGCACTTCACAGCGATCCAGCAGTGCGACGAGCCAACTGATTTCTTTCTTTCTTTCGTAGTCGAGAGAACAGGTTTCCGTCAAGAAGACCTAAAAATTAAAGAGAGAGATTTTCATACATACATTTTTTTTACTTCATTAACGTTTTGTAGATGCTCGTTTCGGGGAACGGTGTGGTACAAACTGAACAACCTTCGCTAAATCACACAGCTCCTTCCAGACTGGAGCCAATAACAGGACTGAGGCAGGATGCAATTTTTCCCACATTAATGTAAATTCAGACAAAACTTCCTCCGATTCATAATGTAATGCAGACGTTTGCCTAGCCCACTTTTTCAAGCCTGCTCCGCTTTCTACGGGCAGTGATGAGTCACTGTACAGGGAACACTTTGTGAAAGTTCTTGCCAGACATCTTAGTTTAAATTTCCATTTGTATCGTATGAAATACATTTTCCTGCGTCTAACAAAACCTGCATTGTTCGCACCCAGACCTACCTACGCGGAATTACGTTTTAGGGGAAATTCCACATATTTAAACTTACATTCATAAAGTAAATAATAAATTTTACTGCATTAGAAATTTACCATTCCCAGTGGCAAGTAAGATAACTTAAAACATCCACGCATGTTTTACTGTGTACTTCAACTTACTACGCGGTGCCATAATAGGCCAACAAATAAACACGGTAAATTCAAGCTGTGTGTTCACTGGTACTATTGTCAAAAGAATTTACAGGTCGATTTCTCATCTAAATTTAAAAAACTGAATAATTGACTTCTAGACTTTTTTAAAAATTAATGCTTCTTCTCTGAGACAAGTATTATTAATTAGAGAAAGCCGGCCTGGATTTGTTAAGGCACGTCATATCATTTCAAGAGGTTTCTCATGGTAGAGGGGTCTCCCTTGTTGGATTTTAAATAAATAAATAAATAAAAGGGGAGTCTCCAGAAAGAAATTAGGAGCAACGTTTTTATGTGCTCGGGACTGACGGCTCTGAGGAATTCAAGATAATGCTGCGGAGGAGATCAGCAATGAGTCAATCCAAGGCTGAAGTTGACAGACATGAAAGAGAACGGAAAGAATGGATATGTTACACGGGTCAGACTTTTAAAAAAAGCACTAAGGGAAGTCATGTGTGACGCATAATTACAAGTATGCCTCTGTAGAGCTGCCAACCCCTCCCATTCTCCCAAAACCTTCATATCGTCTCAAACCTCCTCAAGATCCTGTGGAGCAATAATCAGGGGCAAAACCATAGAAACATAGAAAATAGGTGCAGGAGGAGGCCATTCGGCCCTTCGAGCCAGCACCGTGGTCATTCATTGTGATCATGGCTGATCATCCCATAATCAATAACCCGTGCCTGCCTTCTCCCCATATCCCTTGATTCCACTAGCCCCTAGAGCTCTATCTAACTCTCTCTTAAATCCATCCAGTGATTTGGCCTCCACCGCCCTCTGTGGCAGGGAATTCCACAAATTCACAACTCTCTGGGTGAAAACGTTTTTTCTCACCTCAGTCTTAAATGGCCTCCCCTTTATTCTATTTAAACCAGCATCACAACTGAAGATCTGAGGACTGGTTCCGACCACAAACGTCACCTATTCCTACTCCAGGGATGGCGGGACTGACATATGATGAAAGAATGAATCGACTGGGCTTGTATTCACTGCAATTTAGAAGGATGAGAGGATATCTTATAGAAACATATACAATTCTTAAGGGTTCTTTCCAGCATCTGCAGTTCCTTCTTAAACATAAAATTCTTAAGGGATTGGACAGGCTAGATGCAGGAAAAATGTTCCCGATGTTGGGGGTAGTCCAGAACCAGAGGTCACAGTTTAAGAATAAGGAGTAGGCCATTTAGGACTGAGACGAGGAAAAACCTTTTCACTCAGAGAGCTGTGAATCTGTGGAATACTTCGCAGTGGAGGCCAATTCACAGGATGGTTTCAAGAGAGAGTTAGATATAGCTCTTAGGGCTAATGGAATTAAGGGATATGGGGTGAAAGCAGGAACAGGGCACTGATTTAGGATGATCAGCCATGATCATATTGAATGGCGGTGCTAGATCAAAGGGCCGAATGGCCTACTCCACCTAATTTCTACGTTTCCATGTTTCTTCAGAGATGCTGCCAGCCACATTGAGTTACTCCAGCATTTTGTGCCTATCGTCACATAGAGTATGATTGATTAAAGAAAATCAGCCTTATTACGACAAAATTATATCATGCTAACATGATAGCAATTTTTGATGAACCATTAGGAATGGAGTTCAAAAGCTATTTGACAAGGTGCCTCATGATCGAAGCTGGATTCAATTCTATAGAATAAAAGTGGTTGCAAAATCATGGTTAAGAAATTGGCCGAGGCAAACTGGAGACAACATGGCAACAACCAAAATGGAGAACCTGGCTACAATCAGGTTCAGGAAAAGCTACTTCCCCACAGCCATCAGGCTATTAAACCTGGCTCTGGAAAAATTCTGATCATTAATAACCCATTATCTGTTATTTGCACTTTTTCAGTCTATTTATTCATGTGTGTATATATTTATATAATGGTATATGGACACACTGATCTGTTTTGTAGTAAATGCCTACTATGTTCTGTGTGCTGAAGCAAAGCAAGAATGTCATTGTCCTATCAGGGCTACATGACAATAAACTCACTTGAACTTGAACACTTGAGGAGGGAGTGAAAGCTTGCATTTTGGATTGGAAGATAGCAGACAGTGGTCAGTATGGAAAGCACTACTTTTCTTTAGACATTATAGATACAGCACGGAAACATGCCCTTCGGCCCACCGAGTCCGTACTGACCAGCAATTCCTGTACACTAATTATTATAGTCTAGTATATTGTCACATGTACTGATGTACAGTGTAAAGCTTTTGTTGCCTCCAGCGTAAAGACAATACATGATTACAACCGAGCCATGCACAGTGTACAGATACATGATAAAGGGAATAAAGGGGAGTTAATTACCTAGAAAGGTAACAGCGAATAGTTCCCGAATCCGTAGTTGATGCAAAACTCAAAGGCATAATGAACTATGAGGGGGGGGGGGCATAGTAATGGACTATAAGGAGGTATGGATTGATGGGTAGACATGACGGGTAAAATTTAATGTTCTGGACCTCATCGCAACCTTTGTCCAAACGTGAACAAAGAGATGCATCCCAGAGCAGAGGTAAATTCTTGATTTGTACGGGTGCCAGGGGTTAAGGGGAGATAGCAGGAGAATGGGGTTGAGTGGGTAATATAGATCAGCGATGATTGATTTGGCGGAGTAGACGATGGGCCGAATGGCCTAGAACTTGTGTACTATGTACTTATGTAAACATAATAGTCCTTGAACTGGATGGAGAATTGGGCCTGCCACACATGACATCAAGATACCATGATAAAGGTGATCGGGCAACAAAGGAAGACGAGGTGGTTATTGAAGGTCAATCAATCCTGTCCCATAATATCATTGCAGCAGTTTCTCGGGGCAGTATCCTAGCAACAACAATCTACAGCTTTTCTTCCATCATAAGATCAGAAGACAGGATGTTCACTGATAATTGCACGACACTCAATGGCACGTACATGTGCTTAGCAAATGGTGACAATCAAAGAGCACACATCAGCACAAAGAGCACCTGGAAAATGCAAGTGGAAGATCACATTAGTGCCATAAGAACATCAGGTGTCATCACATCCAACTGCTATCAGGCAACTGAACCATCCTCTCATCAACTAAAGTGCGATCCTGCCTTCCCATCTACCCAATTGGAGACCTTTGAACTATCAATCAGACTTTACTGGACTTTATCTTGCAATAAAACATTGTCCCCTTTATCCTGTAACCGCACACTGTGGACAGCTTGATTGTAATCATGTGTAGTCTTTTCATGACTGGATAGCATGGAACGAAAAACAAAAAGCATGCAGGTACAGCAGGCAGTGAAGAAAGTGAATGGCATGTTGGCCTTTATAACAAGAGGAGTTGAGTATAGGAGCAGAGGTCCTTCTGCAGTTGTAGAGGGCCCTAGTGAGACCACACCGGGAGTAATGTGTGCAGTTTTGGTCCCCTAATTTGAGGAAGGACATTCTTGCTAATGAGGGAGTACAGCGTAGGCTTACAAGGTTAATTCCCGGGACGGCGGGACTGTCATATGCTGAGAGAATGGAGCAGCTGGGCTTGTATACTCTGGAGTTTAGAAGGATAAAATGGAGATCTTATTGAAACATATAAGATTATTAAGGGTTTGGACACGCTAGAGGCATGAAACATGTTCCCGATGTTGGGAGAGTCCAGAACCAGGGACCACAGTTTAAGAATAAGGGGCAAGACATTTAAAACAGAGACGAGGAAACACTTTTTCTCAGAGAGTTGCGAGTTTGTGGAATTCACTGCCTCAGAGGGTGGTGGAGGCTGGTTCTCTGGATACTTTCAAGAGAGAGCTAAATAGGGCTCTTAAAGATAGCGGAGTCAGGGGATATGGGGAGAAGGCAAGAACGGGGTACTGATTGGGAATGATCAGCCATGATCACATTGAATGACAGTGCTGGCTCGAAGAACCGAATGGCCTACTCCTGCATCTATTGTCTATTGTCTATACTTTCACTGTACCTCGGTACACGTGACAATAATAAACTAAAACTTATGGGGCTGTCCCACTTGGGCGACCTAATCTGCGAGTTTTGAAGAGTGTCTTCAACCTTCAAACTCGCAGCATGGTCGACACGTGGTCCTAGGAGGTCCTATGAGGTCGCTGGAACTCTCCTTCATGCTCGAGGGAAGTTCCCAAATACTCGCGGCCTCAGCTAGGTTGCGGAAAATTTTTCAGCAAGTTTTCCGCGAGTAACATTTGGTTGGCATGGTTCTTTTTAACTTAGTGCAGTGGAGTGGGGTCACTATTTAGTTACAGGCAGTCGAGGGCAGTTGTAGGCAATCTCCTTCGCTGGCCAGGCATTTTGATTGGCTCATTGGAGTTTTCAGGACCAAGGAACCTACCGGCAGGTAAAATGCCCGCTAAACTTTATTATACTTCTTAAAAGTGTCTCCACTCCTTCACTCCCCTTCTCTCCCCTCTCCCCCTCTTCTCTCCCTCCCCTCCGTGCTCTCTAAAGGACTTACCTTACACTGTGGCAGCCGTTTTACCTTCTTCTTCATCGCGGGTGTGAATTTTAGACAGCGCTCCCCCGCTTTCCCTGGCCCCCGCCTTTGCGATGTGATTGTGTGTGTGCGTGTGTATGTGTGTGCGGTTGGTTGATCCAGCTCGCGGTTTCAACGCGGACAGTCGATCCAGCTCGAGGCTTTCCAGGTGAGTGCCCTCGAGCTTGAAGGTCAAAGACACTCTTCTGGACTTGCAGATTAGGTCGCCCAAGTAGGACAGCCCTTTAACTAAATCTAACACATTTGGAAGCAGGGAATCTATGTATTGAAACTATATTTCAATGGCATTATCATTATCAGGTCTAACACTTATTATCCTGAGAGCCACCACTCATCATCAACTCAATTGGACCAAACAAGTCACAACTGTGCAAGAACAGTTTAGACACTGGGTACCTTGCACCAAGTAATAGCCCTGTCCCACGGTACGAGTTCATTCCAAGAGCTCTCCCGAGTTTGCCCTGATTCGAACTCGGAGATTTACGGTAATGCCACTCGTCGGTACTCGGGGCTCTCGTGGACATTTTTCAACATGTTGAAAAATCTTCACGAGTCTTCCCGTGCTTACCTGCCGTTAGCGAGTCTTCCCGAGTATCTGCCGTTAGCGTTACGAGCCGCTAAGAGACGTCCCCGAGCTCCGACGTACCCGCTACGTTCATTCTCCGTGCTTACCGTGAGTTTTTTTTTTTTTTAACTCGGGAGAACTCTTGGAATGAACTCGTACCGTGGGACAGGACTTTCACTCACCTTTTGGACATCTCAAGGCCTTTCCACATCTACAAGGCACAAGTCAAGAGCGTGAAAGAATAATCTTTGCTAGCCTAGATAAGAATAGCTCCAACAAGGTTTGAAACTCAGCACCATCCAAAACAAAACAGCCTGTTTGATTAACACATTGATTAACCACCCTAAACATTCACTTCCTCCACTGCCAGTGCACAGTCGCTGGAGGTATTTTCTACTGGCTACACTAACCACATCTCCCACCAGGAAAGACAAGGACATCAGGTTAATGGGGGTCACCACCACCTGCAGATTCCACCCCAAGGCCTGCAGTGTCCTGATCTGGAGATATAATTCTGATCCTTCACCATCACCGGGGTCGTCAACATTTTAGAACTTCCTGCTGAAATAAAACTGGGAATACAGTTGGGGCGGTGCAGTGGTGCAGCGGTAGAGCTGCTACCTCACAGCGCCAAAGACCCCGGTTCAATCCTGACCATGGGTGCTGTCTGTATGGAGTTTGTATGTTCTCCATGTGACTGTATGGGTTTTCACGGGGTGCTCCGGTTTCCTCCCGCACTCCAAAGACATACAGTTTTGTAGGCTAATTGGTTTCTGTAAATTGTCCCTAGTGTGTAGGATAGTGCTAGTGTATGGGGTGATCGTTGGTCGGCGCAGACTTGGTGGGCCAAAGGGCCTGTTTCCACGCTGTATCTCTAAAGTCTAAAATGACACTGTGGCTCTCCAATGCATTACAGCTAACACACAACAGTTTAGTTTGATTGTTTTGTTTATTGTTTATTTTCACATATACAGAGGTATAGTGAAAAGCTTTTGTTGCGTGCTAACCAGTCAGCGGAAAGACAATACGTGATTACAATCGAGCCATCCACAGTGTACAGATACATGATAAAGGGAATAACGTTTAGTGCAAGACAAAGCCAGTAAAGTCGAATGAAAGATAGTCCGAGTGTCTCCAAAGAGGTAGATAGTAGATCAGGACTGCTCTCTAGTTATGAGTAGGTTGGTTCAGTTTCCAACAGGTTCAAATCTTATCCATTGGCTCAGAACAAGGAATGATCAGCAATGGCTTCTCTCCTCACTCAGTACTATGACCTCTGGCTTCTCTGAAGCAATTATTCTTAGATTGGTCCCATTTCTGATCTGCAGACTGCTGCTCAGTGACATCATTACTCACTGGCGCCCCTCAGCTCCATTGATGAGATCAGAATCAGAGAGATACAGGTTTAAATTCCTCCCAACTCACACCCTAAATTCTACTACTCACCTGGAGACCAAAGGCAATGGCCAATTAACCTACCAGCCACTTACTTTTAAGATGTAGAAAGAAACTACTGCACGCAGAGAAAATGGACGCCATCACAGGGAAATGGTGCAAACTCCACACAGACAGCACTGGAGGTCAAGACTGAAGCTAGATTACTGGAGCTATGAGGCAGCAGCGCCTATAGCTGTGTCATCCATTACATTTAATACTAAGTGTGCTGACTATATTCTTCAAACAAACAAAGTAATTGTCAGTATAAACTCTGTTGCAATGAAGTAGGTTGGGACTACCCCTTAGCTTATGAGGGGACCGTTCAGTAGTGTGATAAAAGCAGGGAAGCATTTGTTCCTGTTTCTGGTGGTGCATGCCTTTGAAGCTTTTGCATCATCTGCCCGACAGGAGAAGGGGTGGGGAGGTGAAGAGGGAATGATTGGAGTAGAGATTGAAGGATGGTACAATGGTGCAGCGGTAGAATTACTGCCTTACAGCGCCAGGGTTCGATCCTGGCTACTGGTGGTGTTTGTACAGAGTTTGCAGGTTCTCCCTGTGACCACGTGGGTTTTGTCCGAGAGCTCCAGTTCCCTCTCACGTTCCAAAGACATGCAGGTTTGGAGATGAATTGGCTTCTGTAAATTGTCCCAAGTGTGACAGCACTGGTGTACAGGTGATCGCAGTGGACTCAGTGGGACAAATGGCCCATTTCCACATTGTATCACCAAGCTAAAAATTCCTTGATTATGTTGGCTGCTTTCCCAATGCAATGTGAAGTGTAGATGGGTCGACTGGGGAGGGAGGGGGTAAGGGCAGGTGATTGGCGAGATGGTCCGGGCAACATCCACAACTCTCGGCACTCAGGCAGAGAATACAAAATATCGCTGGTCAGCACAGGCTCGGTGGGCCGAAGGGCCTGTTTCCATGCTGTGTCTCTAAAAACTAAATCCGTTGAAACGCCAACCTCACCACATGCTCTAGGGATCAGCCAAAGGTCATTTCAGATTTTCAAATGTATTAAAATTAAAAGCGCAATGCAAACCGGAGTTTAGTTCAGATCCAGAATCTTTAAAAAAAATATACCAATCTGTTGTTATCAGACTTTATGCAGCCAGTTTCAAAAATTAAAATACATGTATTTCCAGGCCAGCAATGGGAGAGTGCTGTCTCTTTTGGGATTAGTGGCTGGCCCTGATGTGATCATAAGCACTTACAAAGTGCTGCAACAGTATTAGAAAACTATTAGCTGATTTTAAGCTTAGCCTCTTGTCTCCCGATGGCATTATATCAGCACATACATGTCCAATGCATGGATGAGATCACCATTCTCCATCAGCCCAACATACAGAATGGATTCGGCTCCAGGTCCGTCAATAGAACCAGTTTGTTCCTTTCCGTACAAATCGAGAATGTCCGTCGAGAGTCGTAGTGAAATCAGAGAAAGGAACTGCAGCAGGCGTTGCACAAATTGGAGCATCCACCGATGCATGAAGTCTAATGTGAAATAGAAGTGCTGAGCACGCAATTAATACAGAGATCAATTCATTTACTTTCTTTCAATGATGAAAACTGGAACAGGCCATTAGAAAGTTCAGCTGGAAATATAATGATAGAAAGCCGTTTAGACAAGAAGAAGAGGGGAGTCACGTCATGAGGACAATCTAATTGCAGTTATGCGCAGAATTGTAAAAGTAAAAGGCAGTGTGTTAGATACAAGTACCACATTAAACATTACCGACACTGGACTGAAGTCTGCTCACCTTCAGATAAAACCCAGTTACGGTCAGCTTGCATTATAGGATGCTTCAAAGGCCAAGTAAGAAAGAAATAGAATAGAATGCCTTTTATTGTCAAACAAACAAAAGTTTGAATGAAATTTTGTTCCCTGCAGTCAAAACAGCAACAAAAAAACAAAAAAAACACACAATTAACACAGTTTCACACAAACATCCATCACAGTGAATCTCCGAACACCACCTCACTGTGATGGAAGGCAAAAGTCTTATCTCTTTCTTGTTCTTCTCCCGCGGTCAGGCAGTCAAACTGCTGCATCGAGGTGATCGGGGCACTTGATGTTAAAGGCCCCGGCGGGCGATGGTAAGTCCCGCAGCCGATTAAGCCGCGCCGGGCGATGAAAAGCCCTGTGACGGGCCGATTCAAACCCCGCGATTCGGGGCGGGTGAAGTTGCCGTTGCGGGAGCTCCCGAAAATCGGTCTCCTACCAGGGACTTGTGAGCTCCCGATGTTAATGTCCACAGGGCCTGCAGCCGAAGCCTCCATAGCTCCGAAGTCGGGTCGCAGCCACCGTGCCACCTCAGCCTCCGAAGTCAGCCAGCTCCGTGATGGTAAGTCCACAGGCTCTGCGACCGGAGCCATCAGATCGATTCCAGTCGGAGGCCGCCAGGTCCACTATGTTAGGCCCCAGCGAAACTGAGACACGACAAGGAAAAGGTCGTGTCCCCGTACAAAGAAGAGATTTTAAAAGTTTCCCCCACCCCCCCACATATACACAACTAAAAATAAACCAAAAACATACCCCTAACAAGACAAAAAAAAAAAGACAAAAAGAAAAAACACAAACGGACTGCAGGCGAGCCGCAGCTGCTTAGGCAGTGCCGCCACTTCCGGATGTGGAGAGGATGTTTCCATTATTGGGAGAGTCTTGCAGCAGAGGGCACAGCCTCAAAATAAAAGGATGTACCTTTAGAATGGAGAAGAGGAAGAATTTCTGTAGCCAGAGGGTGGTGAATCTGTGGAATTCATTGCCACAGACAGCGGTGGAGGCCAACTCACTGGGTATTTTTAAAGCGGAGATTGATAGGTTCTTGATTAGTAAGGGTGTCAAAGGTTAAGGGAAGAAGGCAAGAGAATGGGGTTGAGGGGGGAAAATAGATCCGCCATGATCGAATGGCGGAGCAGACGCAACGGGCCGAATGGTCTAATTCTGCTCCTATGGTCTAAATTAAAAGCGGTTTATCTTGTTTTTAAAGGAACTTTTGACGAGCCTGAATATCTGAATACATCTCCCCCCCACCCCCACCCCCTCACTCAATCCCTGCACAAAGACTGTCATTGACTGCAAATGTTAACTATATTGTCCATGAAAAACACCTCAGGTTAATGGGTAAGTTCAAAGTGGTCAACTATTCTTCAGATAGTGTGAAGCTCATCTCCATCAGTTACTGTTGACATAAAATACATTTGATTTTCAGAGAAATAAAATTATAATTTCCCCTTGAAGATTTCGCTCAAGACAAATGCCTGATTTATTTAGATAGGCAATTACAAATGGTCTACAATGCTCGAGCACTCTGTGTTTAATGTAAAATCCAATTAATCAATAATGGTGACAAAACTAGAGTCTGGCAGAAAAGGACACTAAGTGCTGGAGTAGTTCAGTGGGTCAGGTAGCATCTCTGGAGAACATGGATAGATTATGTTTCGGGTCAGGGCCCTTCTTCCGTCTGAGGAATGGTCCTGACCCGAAACGTCACCCATCCATGCTCTCCAGAAACGACCTGCGGAGTTACTCCAGCTCTTTGCGTCCTTCTGTGCAAACCAGCATCTTCAGTTCCTTGTTGCAACACAGAATCTGTCAGTGTGTACATTATTTATATATTTAAAAACCTGCAATATTAGAATATCTTCCATTTCATCCAATGGATTTGTCATAAACCAAAAATACCATTTCCAAAATAAATTTAGGTTTGAAGCATAAATTAATTAATTTTGTTAATTTGATTTAAGAGATTCGTTACTCACTTCTCAGTCACTGTAATTTCACCACCATTTTTGCCCCATTACAAATATATTATTCCGTTTTCTCATCTACCCGCTACAATAATTATTTGTAATCTGAAGAAGGGTCTGAACACTAAACATTACCTGCCTCTGTTTTCCAGGGATGCTGCCTGACCTACTGAGTTACTCCCGCACATTGTGTCTTTTATTGTAATCCAGCATCTGCTGCTCCTTGTGTCTACAATGCTTATTTCCTTCGGCCTGTCCCTGCACAGTCTGAATTCTGAGCAGTTAATTACGATATTGCCCTCAATTTGTGAACTGAATGATGGTTGCTCTTTGATTTCCATCTCTATTACACTGAACTTGTCAGCCTGATTTTGAATCACTTACTGTTGTTAATGGGACAGGAGGCCTGGAATAAAGACCAGATTTGCACTCACACAATTAAGCTAAACAATGCAGAGGTTTATAGAAATCTGGACACACCACCACAATGCAGCAGATGTGTCCAGTGAAATCTGCAGTCATTTCAAAATGACACAAAAACAAATCTTTCCTTGAAATGAAGTTATATCCAGGGATAGAATAGATGGTCACCAGCTTTTCAAGACACACGGTAACCCTAGCTTCACATGAATACAGAGCTAATTAGATGACCAACAGTTTAATTGAAATGCCAGCTGTCCTTGTCCCAGAGAATTTGTACATTAAAAAAAAAATTAAGAGGTCAGCTTGCTCATTTTCTAAATGTCCATTGGCAGAGAGCAAGAATTACGTACGTCAGAATCAGAAGAGCAGAGTTTAAATTCAATTTTGTAAAAGTTCACAGAGTCAACCGATTGCATTGTGGTTGGAAGCAGTATGTTTTACTTTAGACTTTAGAGATTCAGCGCGGAAACAGTCCCTCCAGTCTACCGGGTCCGTGCCGACCAGCGATCACCCCATAGGGAATCTGATCACGTGGAGAAAACCCAGGACGTAGGTAAAAACTCTGTACAGTCAGCACCCGTAGTCAGGATCGAACCTAGGTCTCTGGTACTGTAAGGCAGCAATTCTATTGCTGCACCACCGTTCCGCCTGCTGTACCAAAGGCCAAACCGTGGCCATTAAGTTGATTCTAATAATTTGCTACAAAGTAGCGTTGGGTTCTAATTGATAGGAAAATTATCCAAGCAACCATTTTGGTCAGGGAAGCACAATGTCACAACATGCTGTTTTAAATGCCTGCAGGACTCAGATAAGTGACCTATTGCTTCAGGTCTCCAACAGAATCTGCAGGGTTTTATTTAAATCCCCCTCATCCTTTACACTCCCCACACACACGCATCCAATAGCTCCTTTGGGTCTACTCCCATCACAAATGGATTTAGTCATTGATATGCTAATCTGGCAATTCACAAAGTAAGAACCCTCGCTCAATTTCCCTTGAACTTAATCAGCTATCAGGCTAATTAACTGAAGATTTCAAAGGAACTCAACACCACTGTGAAGATTTTAACAAACATTGAAGAAGCAGAAAATCATCACAAATTTACAACACAGAAGGCAATCTGTTCATTTGGGACTGTGCCAATTAAAAATGAGCTTTCCTGCCTAATCACACCTTCAAATATACCTTCAAACATGGTTTAAATCTAATGAAGGTTTCTGTCCCCATCACCCTTTCAGGCAATTAATTCACAAACTCTTACCATCCACTTCAGGTGCAGTAATTTTTCCTCATATTTTCTCTAATGAGTCTGCCAATATTGTCAAATCTTTGCCCCTTGGTTTTTGAAACCACTGCGATGGTAATTCAGTCCTACCACACTGCAGTCATACAGCGCAGAAACAGGCCCTTCAGCCCACCAAGTCCATGCTGACCAGCGTTCCCCCCCCCCCCCCCCCGTACACTATATCACACACAACGGATAATTTCCGATTTTACCTAAGCCAATTAACCTACAAACCTGTACGTCTATGGAGTTTGGAAGGCAACCAGAGAAAACTCACAGTCAGATAGAACGTACAAACTCCGTAGAGACAGCACTGTAGTCAGGATTGAGCCCAGGTTTCTGGCGCAGTACAGTAGCAGCTCGGCCCCTATGCCACTGTGCCATCCCCTTAATTTTACCTTCTTACTCTAATTGGGTCTCTCAATCTTTAACACCCAAGTATCTCTTGGTCTTCCCAGTTCCAAAGAAAAACAGGAGCTCACACTATCTTTCCTCATATGCTGACATCTTCAGGAGGTCCACTGCACCCCTTCTCCCCTGGAATTGTATCCTCTGTGTACTATGCTGAACAGAACTAGACATACTATTCAAAAAGGTCTGCTCTAATTTTACTGGATTGTATGCAAATTTTTTTTTTTTAATTCACTGTACCTATGTACGTGAAAATAAAGTATAATTGTATCGGGAGATATTTAAGAAAGGACAGTTTAACATGGATATGTACCATACCCCACAGCTCCGTCCTTGCTCCCCTTCCCCCTAGTCGCAACAGAGACAGATTCCCCCCTAGTCCTTACCTTCCACCCCATCAGCCGTCGCATACAACACATAATCCTCCAAAATTTCCGCCACCTCCAACAGGATCCCACCACTAGCCACATTCAGTGGCGGAAATCCTGAGGGGTGGGGGCAGGGGGGACACATCCCCCCCTCTGTTTTGAGAGGTGGGGGACGATCCCCCCACCCCCCCCCCCATTTTTTGTAATCCGGATTTTAAAACCCGGTGAAATCTCCGCTTTCCACAAGACAGTGGGGGTGGGACTGCTGATCGAGGGCGCCGATTGGTCGAGAGAGACGTCGGTCAGCAGGCAATGGGGGCGGGACATGATGATTCAGCGCGATGATTGGAGGAGGGAGGTGTCGGTCCGAGGCGGAGGTAGGGGGTTGGGACTGAGGATAGAGTGCGGTGATTGGAGGAGGGAAACGTGCCCAGGTCATAGGGTCACAACGACAGCTCTGGACACAGACCTGTGCCTCATCCGCAGCTAGGATCGATCCCGGCCGGCTCTCCAGCACTGCAATCGCTGCCGAACCGCCACTGGACCATCCCCGTCCCCACCCGAGTGCCCCCCTCCCCCCACGCCCGGGGTTGGCCAGAGACGTCGGGAGTCAGACGGGCGTGATGCCCCCAGGCCCACAGCCAGCGCAGAGAAGCAGCGCTAAACCCAGCTCAACTCTGCCTGTCTTGCCGGGATAACCTGCAGCCCTGCCTGGACTTAAGGGAAATATGGCCCAGGCTTACAGCCAGTGCGGAGAAACAGCGCTAGCTCCACGGCTCCAGACTGGTATTCCGTCATTCCAGGCAGGGCTGTAGGTTATCCCAGCGAGACAGGCAGAGTTGAGCTGCATTTAGCGCTGGACTGAGCTGTAATTACCGTTCACAGGGCCCACAGCAGAAGCCTTCGAAGCCTCGCGTGTGTGTGTGAATGTGCGCATGCTCGCGCGGCCGCCAAGAAATTGTGTCCCCCCCCCCGGTTCCCTCCATATTTTGATAGTGATTTCCGTCACTGGCCACATTTTCTCATTTCCAGCCCTTTCCCCCTTCCGCAGAGACCGTTCCCTCGTACCGTACAAAATGTGGTCCATGAGCCAAAACACAAAACCAAGGTAAGTCTACCTGCATCTTTATTCTTAACTTGTTTGCATCTTTTGAGTGCAGATGTGGATGGATTCCAGATCCAAGTTCTTGGAGCCAGGAGGCACAAAGAACTGCAAATGTTGGTATCTTGGAGCATAACACAAAAGTGTTGGTCTAATGAAGTCTGAAGAAAGGTCCTGACCCAAAATGTCACCTATTCAATCCCTCCACAGATGCTGCCTGACCTGCTGAGTTACTCCACCATTTTGTGTTGCTCACTTGACGTCCTCTGAGGGAGGGCTATATGTATGTATTTATGTATGTACTTAATCTATGAACCAATGTTGTATAACGTTAGTACCTCCACCAATGTAAAGCACTTTGGTCAACGAGAGTTGTTTTTTAAATGTGCTATAGAAATAAAAGTGACTTGCCTTGACTTGACTTCTTGGAACCACCGCTGTGCCATTTCTGATGCCTCCACCAGCACAAGACATGGACATTAACATAGGTACCTTTAACCTCGATGAACTCTTTGGATCCATCGATGAAAACAAAGAATGGATTTTCTTTGGCTTCAGCCAAATAGGTTTTCTTTCAAGATCCATCAAAAGGAAGGCACCAGGCACATTTTCCCATCCCAACCTCAAAGGGTAACAGACATCGCTCTCTCATATATAATAAGCAAAACAAGCGCCAACTGGAATGCAATCTTCCTATCAGTATAGGTCAACTCAAAAAACAATACCATCAGAAATGTTCAGCATCAGGTAATCTCAACTGTACTTTAACATGCCAACACTTTTTTAAGGAAATATCCAACTTCTGTATCTGTTACAGCCACACTTTTAAGAATAAGAGGTGTATTGATATATGTGTATCGAAGGGCCGAATGGTCTACTCCTGCACCTATTTTCTATGTATCTATGTATCTATGTGTTGGAAGGAACTGCAGATGCTGGTTTAAACTGAAGATAGACACAAAATGCTGGAGTAACTCAGCGGGACAGGCAGCATCTCTGGAGAGAAGGAATGGGTGACGATTCGGGTCGAGACCCTTCTTCAGATTTCACTGTACATGCTTACTTGAAGCTAATCTTTGTAAACCTTAAGCATCCATTGCTGCTCTAAAGACCAGAGCAAATAAGAAAGCGGAACAGAAATGGGTCTTCCTCTCTCCGCCCAAGTGCACTGCTGCCCCAACTACAATATCAAATCCTTGTATTTAAGAAGGAACTGCAGATGCTGGAAAATCGAAGGTAGACAAAAGTGCTGGAGAAACTCAGCGGGTGCAGCAGCATCTATGGAGCGAAGGAAATAAATAGGCAACGTTTCGGGCCGAAACCCTTCTTCAGGTTACAATCCTTGTAATCTGAGCAAACTTAAAGAGCAAGAAATACAATGTAAATCCTGGGTCTGAAGAAGGGTCTCGACCCGAAACATCACGGTGAGCTTCGGCGGCCAGCCTCGTGGTCAACGGTCGATGAGGGCACAGGGAAACCACCGTGGGGGGGGGGGTGGGTGAACAACGGAGGACCGGCGTAGGGGAAACACCGTGACGGTGGAGGATGAAGAACAATGGAGGATCCGGCGTGGGGGACTACCGGGAGAACAATGAAGGGCCTGGGAGTGGGGGCACCACCAGGAGAAGGGAGAACAATGGAGGAACCTGGGGGGGTACCTTGTAACTTTGTCAGCAGCGTATGTGTCGACTATTTGTATAATTTGTGTATGCAACCAAAGGATTTCACTGCGCCAATTAAATATTCCATTCCCTTCCATATTCCTTTTCTCCAGAGATGACCCGCTGTGTTACTTCAGCTTTTTGTGTCAATCTTCGGTTTAAATCAGCATCTGCAGCTCCTTCCTACAACATGAATTCTGCCAAGCTCATTTACACAGAGATAAATATTTGGCTTGATTCATGACCCTTTGGCAATTTGTCCTGCAAAAGGGATTTGGACTGACAAGAAAGTGGCTTCCCCCTTTCGGCACTCGGTAGGATGTGGGTAAATAAAAAGTGGTTACAATTTCCAACAAGTAACTACTCAAACTGACCCACAGTTCCAGACACACACACGGGGCGGGGGGGGGGGGGGGGGGAAACACTCACCATAAAACCTGATAGGTGTTTGTGAGCAGATTTAGAAGGTCCACGACACACCTATCTCATAAACATGCTGCGGTGTTTTCATGAAACTCTTGAAGAAATTCCATTAACTGGATACAAGATCAGATGCACTTTCTGTGAGGAATAGCAGCTTAGAGGAACCTAAAAATGGAAAGAGAGAGAAAGATAGAAACTTGGACCAACTCAACAGGCATCGCAGTGGAAAACATAGGTCAGTGTAGGAGTCGAGTTTACTGTCATATATACAGGTAAAAAATTAAAATCTTGCATGCAAGCAGATCACACACAAACTCAAACACAAGAAAGCAACATACAGCAATTCTACAAGGTACTGATAAGAAAAAAGATGGTGCAAATAATAAAAAAAAAGGCACAATATAAAGCACAATTAGTAAACAAGTCCACAGTAATGCAAGAGGTGGTCCGTGCTGTTCAGCTTCTGGGATCAGAAGCAAAATGGGACAGAGTTGCTTCTTGGCTCTGTGTGAAGTAAGTCAGTCAGTCAGTCAGTCAGACAGGCAGATCAGCCAAAGCAAAACTGGCAGGCTAAACGCAGCAACTACTTCAGATAAAGCGTGTACCTTTCATCACAGGGCTGCTGTTAAAATACTTTGCTTTCAGGGAGAGAGAGAGAGAGAGAGGAGAGAAAGAGGGAGGAGAGAAAGAGGGAGGAGAGAGAGGGGGGGAGGGGAGAGGGAGGAGAGGGAGGAGAGAGAGGCAGAGAGAGGGAGAGAGAGGGGGAGGGAGAGAGAGGGGAGAGAGAGAGAGAGGGGAGGAGAGAGAGAGAGGGGCAGGAGAGAGAGGGGGAGAGAGAGGGGGAGGAGGGAGAGAGAGAGGCAGGAGGGAGGAGAGAGAGAGGGAGGAGAGAGAGGAGGAGAGAGAGATAGAGGGAGAGAGAGAGAGCAAATAGAGAGGAGGAGATAGAGAGGAAGGAGAGAGAGAGAGAGGGAGGAGAGAGGGACAAGAGAGAGGGAGGAGAGTGTTGGAGGAGAGTGTTGGAGAGGAGGAGAGAGAGATAAACAGGGAGGAGAGAGATAGACAGGGAGGAGAGAGAGCGGGAGGAGAGAGAGAGCAGCAGCAACGGCAGATGAGATGGAGCGAGTGCGAGTGCAATGCCCACAGCCTTGAAAGCTGATCTCATGTCATCAGGCACACAGGGGAATGGGGAACAGATGGTGGCGCCCTTCGCCCCAACCACTGCGCACAGGCTTGCCGTTCAGCTCAGCTCGACTGGGCCACCAGGCTCCAATTTAAACTGGCGGCGCAACATCTTTCTTTATTGTCATGTACACCCTTGGAAAACCAATATGCTCGCAGAGGGTCTTAACACGCATGCAGAGCGGCGATTCAACGAAACGGAGACCAAATGTCGTCCTTAGAGCCGGAGACAGTGGAGAGCCTCTGCAGGGAGCCATCTGTGGCCCGTTTGCACCCCGGCAGATTGGCATAGGTATGAATTGGCACCTTGAGACTTAGCACAAAGGCCACCTATTGTGTTGCGCTTGGTGGAGGAGGGGAGGGGAGGGGGGGGGGGGGGGGGGGGGACAGCCAGCATCTGGTTACACACAAGTTGTGCGCATTAGGAGGGAGCCTCTCAGCTGGCAGACGCCAAGGCAGATGGTAAACAATAAAAGCAAAAGCATGAAAGTCCAGGATGATTTCCAAGTAGCAATATATTATGTTCAGAAACACAAAGGAAAGAGAGAAAAAAAACTCCAATTAATTTTGTAAACATATGTCTAAGAGTGAATGTGGGCCAGCAGGCAAATTAACCCACTTCCAAAACAAATAGAAACCTTCCCTCAATTTCAACTCGTTTTACTACAGCTTTTTGTGCCTGCTTTAAAAAAAAAAATTTTTAATTGCCTTAAAGTTGCATATTGGTCCTTTAAAAGTTGAAGCACTTGGCTTCTCTTTAAAAAGATCTGGAAAGAAAGTTTTACTCACAATTCAATGCGAGTTGAACTAATGGGTTAAATAACAAAACTAAAGCGAAATAGACCCAGGGAGGGAACGATAATGTAAACTTTAATCATCTATTAAAGATTAAATAAACCTGGTGTTTGCATAGATACTACGCAAATTAACAAAGATAATTTCACCCTGCAGTTGCATATGTGAGAAATAAGACACTATTGAACATAACTCGGCAGATCAGGTCACATTGTGTAAGAAAGAACTGCAGATGCTGGTTTAAATCGAAGGTAGACACAAAATGCTGGAGTAATTCAGCGGGTGAGGCTGCTTCTCTGGAGAGAAGGATTGGCCGACGTTTCAGGTCGAGACCCTTCTTCCGATCAGGTCACAGAGTCTCTTGCCCAGAGTAGGTGAATCGAGACCCAGAGGACACAGGTTTAAGATGAAAGGGCAGAAGATTTAATAGGGATCTAAGGGGTAACTTTGACGTAAAGGGTGGTGGATGTATGGAACAAGCTGCCAGAGGAGGTAGTTGAGGCAGGGACTTTCCCAACATTTAATAAACAGTTAGACAGGTTTGGAGGGACATGGACCAAATGCGGGCAAGTGGGACTCTTGTAGCCGGGACACGTTGGCCGGTGTGGGCAAGTAGGGCCGAATGGCCTGTTTCCACACTGTGGAACACGGATTGGCGACTGTTCGGGTCCAGACCTTTGTTTCTACATAGATACAACGTGATTTAATTGAAATAACCAAAACAATATTCAAGCTAGGCTGCTGCTGCTGCAGGTAAATATAAATATTGTCACAACCCCAATGTTTGTGAATGATGGTTAATATTTTAGATGTTAGCGATGTGTAATTAATAGACACGACTTGGAGAATGTATTTGCTGCATGGCCCCTTAATTCGATTTCAGACGAGATGGGAGGAAGGGGCGGAGACGGGCAGATTCGACAGCACATATGGCGCGTTACAAATCAGTTAAACTCACTGCCATGTGCCGCTAATCTTTGGATCCAGGCCATAGCACCTGCAACGATAGGACTAAGTCATTATTTCATGGGTCAAAGGCTAGGTATAAGACCCATGCAAATGTGCTGCTACCAGGTGGTCTGCAGATGATCCGGTCGATGTGCGAGATACATTTCTCACCTCGTCTACCAAAACCCAGCGGCATTGCACCAGCAGCATTGCACTCGCAACGTTTTAAACCTTCGAAAGTCAGGGAGCTTTCAATGCCAAACCGACTGCCCATCAGCCACAATCCCCAAAAGCAGTCTGAAGAAGTGTCTCGACCCGAAACGTCTCACCCATTGCTTCTCTCCAGAGACGCCGTTTGTCCCGCTGAGTTCCTCCAGCTTTTTGTGTCTATAATTCCCCCAAAAGCAACGTTGTCGAACCATCTGTGCAAGTCCTGCAAATGCACCAAAACCCACGTCTTCAGCATTGGACCGACGGAAAAGAAATGAACGCTTTGGAAAAGTTACCGTCAAGAGTGTGATCCCGATGCGAGACGCATTGCTCCAACACCAAGCCCCTTATTTATCCCGTGTCATTATAGAGTCGGATTTCCAATGAAAAACATAGCAATTAGGGAGCTTTCACCATTACGATTTTTGCTAACAACACATTTTTGAATGCACACGAAATTGCAGATGCCAAAATATCTTCAGCGCACTAAATTAACATGAGCATTTCAAGAAGGTGGGATTTAACATTTATTTTCCATTCTGCATCTTCATCGCCACCTAACGGCTCAAACATTCAATCAAAGACCCACTCCTTGCCAGCGAAATTCAATCATTTGATACGTTAATATAAAATAAATATTTACTTCACTTACTAAACTAAACGATAAGTGTGAAGAAGGGTCTCGACCCAAAACGTCACCAGAGATTTTGTTTAAGAAGGAACTGCAGATGCTGGAAAATCGAAGGTAGACAAAAATGCTGGAGAAACTCAGCGGGTGAGGCAGCATCTATGGAGCGAAGGAAATAGGCGACGTTTCGGATCGAGACCCTTCTTAAGAGATCTTCTACCAGAGATTTTGGTATCTCTACTAATCTAGAGATCTTCAATCCAGAGATGCTGCCTGAGTTTACTCCAGCATTTTGTATCCATCTTCAGTTTAAACCAGCATTTACAGTTCCTTCCTATTCATGTTGTGTCTACCTTCGGCTTAAACCAGCCAGCATCTGCAGTTCCTTCTCACACTAAACAATGGCAACTATGTCACAAGCATATCAATTGCCAGCCAGTTAGTGAGCTGGAGACTTTCCTGTAGCATCATTCTGCAGCGCATCCAAAAATCAAAGTAATAGTAGCCAGACTAGGCAAACATCACCTCAAGTCTATTTTGCGAGTAAGATTGTGGCTGCAGTCATATCCAATTTCAACCCCTCTCATCACCAATTCTCTTTGTATCCATAATATCAATTGGCCTCCATCCCGAATAGACACAATGACTGAGCATCGACAGTTCTCTTAGGAAGGGGAACCACAAAGACTCACAACCCACCAGACAAATACATTTCAATGGAGTCATTAGAAAATCCAAATGTTGAAATCTTGAGGGAAAAAAAGCAAGGTGCTGGAGGATCTCAGCAGGTTAGGCAGCACCTATGGAAGGAATGGGCAGGTGACATTTTGGGCTGGTTCAACAGAGTGAGGAGAAGGGGGGTCAGTCGGTTATGACCCCAAAATGGAGAAACAAAGAACTACAGATACCAAAGATAGACACAAAATGCTGGAGTAACTCAACGGGTCAGGCAGCATCTCTGGAGAAAAAGAATAGGTGACGTTTCAGGTCTGAAGAAGGGTCCCGACTCGAAACGTCATCTATCCTTTTTCTCCAGAGTTGCTGGCTGACCCGCTGAGTTACTTCAGAACTTTGTGTCTATCTTTGACTATGACCCCTAACTCCTGATTCTCTTGTGGGGGACTAACCGCATCACCATGCGTATATCAATAAATGAAAATAAAAAAAACTGAAATATTAAATAACAACACAAAATGCTGGATGCTGACTAACCCGCTGAAAGTTTCCAGGATTTTCTGTTTTGGGGATTTTGAACAATATTTTATTTGTTAGCCTGCAGAAGATTAATGGCTAAATAATATTCAGTGGCCAAGTGAAATCAGTTAAAAGCAGGCTCATGCCAAACTAGAGAGTGTAAAACCTCAAAACTGCATGAGTGAAATATGTGCTTTGATACATACTAGCACAGCTGTTTGCTTTTCATTAGACAGCTATCAAAACAGAAGGAGAAAAGCTGTGATTCTTTGTGAGAAGGATGGGGGATGGGGGAGGAGGAGAGGAGCCAAATGATTAGTCATGACTTATACCAGGTAATTTGCATCACTGAGCTTCACTTGATAGTCCTTTATTTATTTACTCCTTAGTTAGGTTTAGTTTATTGTCACGTGCACCTGATAACGTTTTTAGTTCAATAGAGAGATACAGCGCAGAAACAGGCCATTCGGCCCACGCAGTCCGTGCCGACCAGCGATCACCGCACACGACCACTATCCTACTTACACACACTGGGGATAATTTACAATTTTACCAAAGCCAATTAACCTACAAACATGTACGTCTTTGGAGTGTGGGAGGAAACCGGAGCACCCGGAGAAAACCCACACAGGTCACAGGGAGAAAGTACAAACTCCGCACAGACAGCACCCGTGGTCAGGATTGAACCCAGGTCCCTGCCACTGTAAAGCAGCAACTCTACCGCTGCACCACAGTGCCGCCCGCTAACCAGTCAGCAGAAATACTATACATGATTTAAATCGAGCCATCCACAGTGTACAGATACATGATAAAGGGAATAACATTTAGTGTAAGATAAAGTCCAGTAAAGTCTGATTAAAGATATTCCGAGCGTCTCTGATAATAGCTCGGGACCCCTCTCTAGTTGTTGATAGAATGGTTCAGTTGCCTGATAAAAGCTGGGAAGAAAAACACAGACCAAATAAGTTGTGCGACCCATTTTAGCACAGGTTTTCCAAATGATCGTTTCAAACATAATTTCTGACTAGGTTACATAGGGAGATATCAGGCAAGGAAACTGATTCCAAGCTTGGTCAAAGAGAGAGGTTTTAAGGAGAGTCCTAAAGTCAAAACTAGAGACAGAGGTTGAAAGAGGGAGAGGGATCAAGTTTCCGAGTACAAAGTCACACACAAAAAAAAATCCCCATTGCACCTCCGATTATTTTTGTTCTGTCGCCTGGTTACTGCGGTTCCACAACGAGCTTTGTCCTTTCATGATTGTGAAATCCCCCATTAAATCACCCCCCAGCTTTTGCCGGTACCAGGGGAACAATCTGCTATTTACCTGCTGGATAAATTCAGTCAGTGAGGTAGACATCGTCTCAACAAACAAGGATACTTAGATTGTAGAAACAAACAACTGCAGATGCTGGTTTATACCAAAGGTAGACACAAAGCGCTGGAGTAACTCAGCGGGTCAGGCAGCATTTATGGAGAAAAAGGATGGGTCACGTGACATTCAGGTTGGGACCCTTCTTCAGACTGAGAGTCAGGGGAGGGGGAGTCTCAAGATATGGAAGGGTCCGGTGTGAAAATGACGTGTCAAAGCAGACATTGATAAGGAAGTGTAGAAATTTTCTTCTTTCAGACCGAAGAAGGGTCTCGACCCGAAACATCACCCATTCTTTCTCTCCAGAGATGCTGCCTGTCCCGCTGAGTTACTCCAGCATTTTGTGTCTATCATTTGGTCTTGATTCCCTCACCTCAGTACAAGACTGTGCGATTTGTTAGTGTAGTGTAGTTGTGTAGTTGTGTAGTTTTAGATTTTATTTCTTGTCATTTGAACCTCAAAGAGGCTCAAACGAAACTCCGTTTCCACAGCCATACAAACAAAACAATTCCTACACGACACACAAACAATTCAATTTACAGAAAAACATCCATCACAGTGAATCTCCTCCTCACTGTGACGGAAGGCAAAGTCATTTCTCTCCCCTGCACCATCTTTCTCCCGATGTTGAAGCCCCAGGCGGGCAATGTTAAGTCCCACGGCCGTTGAGGCCGCGCCGGGCGATGTACAGCCTCGCTCCAGGCCCAAAGGCACAAGTTGGAGCCCCCGGCGGGCGCTGGAATGTCCCGCGGCTTTAACATTAAAGCCGCGCCGGGCGATTTACGTTCCAACCCCGCGACTCGAGCTGGAGAAGTTGCGTTGCGGGAGCTCCGGAAAGCGGTCTCTCACCCGGACCCGCGAGCTGCCGATGTCCCAGTCCACCGGTCTGCAGCTGGAGCTGGAGCTCCGGAGTGAGCAGCAACGAGTCACCACAGCTCCCCGCGCTCCGAGGCCGGCCAGCCCCACGATGGCGAGTCCGCAGCTCCACAGGCTCCGCGACTGGAGCCCCCAGGTCGTCCCGGTCGGAGGCCGCTCCACGGAGCTAGGCCCCAACGACAACGGAGACCTGACAGGGAAAAGGTCGGGACTCCCGTGCAGGGAATAGATTTTTTTAAAGTTTCCCCCCGCCCCCACATATACACAATTAAAACAGTACAAAAAAACCCCACAAACAACTACATTTAACTAGTGTAACGCCATTCCTCCAATACTGAGAATGGACACCCCTCAAACACATTCAATTGTGTTTCAAACCTCATATCCCTCACAGTGCTGTTTTCAAGTGATGTGATCTTAAAACCAAATGCAGTATAGAATCCTTAAAAAACATCAAAGTGGTCACCCTGGCAATTTCTGGCCATATCCATTAACACTAACAACTTTATAAAGCACAAATTAACGTGTGATAGATATGTAGAGGTCAGAATCAATTACATTATCCAACCGCATAACAAATTAAGCCACCAAAGGATCTTTCCAAATACTACCACCACCGAAACAAACATGTATGAATTCTTTCTTTAAAACCCCCCACAATTTTGGACATTAGTTGCTGTTTCAAATGCTGCGATTTTTGTTATGTTTTTACACACGCTGCAAGAGTGACTTCAATACAAACTGATTCACGTGACTGTCAGTAGCGGAAGCACCTATTCCTGAATGGTGAAAATTGCACTCCACACATCGAATCCCTCTTAACTATGGACATGATTTTTAAGTGTAATTAAGTACTCCAGAGGACCCCATTTTTTTTTACTCGAGCTCACTCTGGAGCAGTTGCATTGCTAATTCCGTACTTAGTCTTGGCAGCTTCTCACTTTGGTACTGTTTAAAATATCAATAACCAATTCTCCACACACCCATTAGCTGTTTTAACCATTCGAGGGCTATACCTCCTAAGTGGCCAAAACTACTGACATTCCTATAATGCTTTTAAGGGAGCAATATGCCCCAGGCCACTTAACAGAAACATTAACAGGATTTTTTTTGAAACCAAGGCATACATTGACATTTTTGGAAAGATATTTAGAGTCATAGAGCACAGAAACTGGCCCTGCAGCCCAGCTTGTCCATGCCAACCAAGATGCCCCACCTATGCTCGTCCCATTTGCACACATTCGGCCCTTACACCTCTAAACCTTTCCTCTCTATGCAACTGTACAAATGTCTTTTAAAGGTCGACAAAAAAGCTGGAGAAGCTCAGCGAGTGAGGCAGCATCTATGGAGCGAAGGAATAGGCGATGTTTGGGTCATAGAAACATAGAAACATAGAAATTAGGTGCAGGAGTAGGCCATTCGGCCCTTCGAGCCTGCACCGCCATTCAATATGATCATGGCTGATCATCCAACTCAGTATCCCGTACCTGCCTTCTCTCCATACCCTCTGATCCCTTTAGCCACAAGGGCCACATCTAGCTCCCTCTTAAATATAGCCAATGAACTGGCCTCGACTACCCTCTGTGGCAGAGAGTTCCAGAGATTCACCACTCTCTGTGTGAAAAAAGTTCTTCTCATCTCGGTTTTAAAGGATTTCCCCCTTATCCTTAAGCTGTGACCCCTTGTCCTGGACTTCCCCAACATCGGGAGCAATCTTCCTGCATCTAGCCTGTCCAACCCCTTAAGAATTTTGTAAGTTTCTATAAGATCCCCTCTCAATCTCCTAAATTCTAGTGAGTATAAACCAAGTCTATCCAGTCTTTCTTCATAAGACAGTCCTGACATCCCAGGAATCAGTCTGGTGAACCTTCTCTGCACTCCCTCTATGGCAATAATGTCCTTCCTCAGATTTGGAGACCAAAACTGTACGCAATACTCCAGGTGTGGTCTCACCAAGACCCTGTACAACTGCAGTAGAACCTCCCTGCTCCTATACTCAAATCCTTTTGCTATGAAAGCTAACATACCATTCGCTTTCTTCACTGCCTGCTGCACCTGCATGCCTACTTTCAATGACTGGTGTACCATGACACCCAGGTCTCGCTGCATCTCCCCTTTTCCTAGTCGGCCACCATTTAGAAAATAGTCTGCTTTCCTGTTTTTGCCACCAAAATGGATAACCTCACATTTATCCACATTATACTGCATCTGCCAAACATTTGCCCACTCACCCAGCCTATCCAAGTCACCTTGCAGTCTCCTAGCATCCTCCTCACAGCTAACACTGCCCCCCAGCTTAGTGTCATCCGCAAACTTGGAGATATTGCCTTCAATTCCCTCATCCAGGTCATTAATATATATTGTAAATAGCTGGGGTCCCAGCACTGAGCCTTGCGGTAACCCCACTAGTCACTGCCTGCCATTGTGAAAAGGACCCGTTTACTCCTACTCTTTGCTTCCTGTTTGCCAGCCAGTTCTCTATCCACATCAATACTGAACCCCCAATGCCATGTGCTTTAAGTTTGTATACTAATCTCTTATGTGGGACCTTGTCGAAAGCCTTCTGGAAGTCCAGATACACCACATCCACTGGTTCTCCCCTATCCACGCTACTAGTTACATCCTCGAAAAATTCTATAAGATTCGTCAGACATGATTTACCTTTCGTAAATCCATGCTGACTTTGTCCAATGATTTCACCACTTTCCAAATGTGCTGCTATCCCATCTTTAATAACCGACTCTAGCAGTTTCCCCACTACCGATGTTAGACTAACTGGTCTGTAATTCCCCGTTTTCTCTCTCCCTCCCTTCTTAAAAAGTGGGGTTACGTTTGCTACCCGCCAATCCTCAGGAACTACTCCAGAATCTAAAGAATTTTGAAAGATTATTACTAATGCATCCACTATTTCTGGAGCTACTTCCTTAAGTACTCTGGGATGCAGCCTATCTGGCCCTGGGGATTTATCGGCCTTTAATCCATTCAATTTACCCAACACCACTTCCCGACTAACCTGGATTTCACTCAATTCCTCCAACTCCTTTGACCCGCGGTCCCCTGCTATTTCCGGCAGATTATTTATGTCTTCCCTTAGTGAAGACGGAACCAAAGTAGTTATTCAATTGGTCCGCCATATCCTTGTTCCCCATGATCAACTCACCTGTTTCTGACTGCAAGGGACCTACATTTGTTTTAACTAATCTCTTTCTTTTTACATATTTTATAAAAACTTTTGCAGTCAGTTTTTATGTTCCCTGCCAGTTTTCTTTCATAATCTATTTTTCCTTTCCTAATTAAGCCCTTTGTCCTCCTCTGCTGGTCTCTGAATTTCTCCCAGTCCTCTGGTATGCTGCTTTTTCTGGCTAATTTGTACGCATCATCTTTCGCTTTGATACCTCCTGATTTCCCTTGTTATCCATGGATGCACTACCTTCCCTGATTTATTCTTTTGCCAAACTGGGATGAACAATTTTTGTAGTTCATCCATGCAGTCTTTTAAATGTCTTCCATTGCATGTCCACCGTCAACCCTTTTAGAATTAATTGCCAGTCAATCATGGCCAATTCATGTCTCATACCCTCAAAGTTACCTTTCTTTAAGTTCAGAACATTGTTTCTGAATTAACAATGTCACTCCTCCATCCTAATGAAGAACTCAACCATATTATGGTCACTCTTGCCCAAGGGGGCACGTACAACAAGACTGCTAACTAACCCTTCCTCATTACTCAATACCCAGTCTAAAATAGCCTGCTCTCTCGTTGGTTCCTCTACATGTTGATTTAGATAACTATCCGCATACATTCCAAGAAATCCTCTTCCTCAGCACCCCTGCCAATTTGATTCACCAATCTATATGTAGATTGAAGTCACCCATTATAACTGTTTTGCCTTTGTCGCACGCATTTCTAATTTCCTGTTTGATGCCATCCCCAACTTCACTACTACTGCTAGGTGGCCTGTACACAACACCCACCAGCGTTTTCTGCCCCTTAGTGTTTCGCAGCTCTACCCATACCGATTCCACATCCTCCAAGCTAATGTCTTTCCTTTCCACTGCGTTAATCTCCTCTCTAACCAGCAACGCTACCCCACCTCCTTTTCCTTTCTCTCTATCCCTCCTGAATATTGAATATCCCTGGATGTTCAGCTCCCAGCCTTGGTCACCCTGGAGCCATGTCTCCGTGATCCAACTATATCATAGTCATTAATAGCTATCTGCACATTCAACTCATCCACCTTATTACGAATGCTCCTTGCATTGAGACACAAAGCCTTCAGGCTTGTTTTTACAACATTCTTACCCCTTATACAATTATGTTGAAAAGTGGCCCTTTTTGATTTTTGCCCTGGTTTTGTCTGTCTTCCACTTTTACTTTTCACCTTGCTACCTATTGCTTCTACCCTCATTTTACACTCCTCTGTCTCTACGCTCACACATTTAAGAAACCCTTTCCCTTTAACTCCATCCTCCACTATCCCATTCGAAACCCCACCCCCCTTATTCAGTTTAAAACCATCCGTGTAGCAGTGGCAAACCTGCCTGCCAGAATGCTGGTCCACACCTGTTAAGATGCAATCCGTCCCTTTTGTACAGTTCCCCCTTACCCCAAAACAGATCCCAGTGATCTAAAAATCTAAATCCCTGCCCCGTCACCAGTTCCTGAGCCACACGTTCAGGTCCCGTATCTCTTCTTTAGACTGATGTCGGGGAGGGGGAGAAAGGAAGGTTAGAGGTGGAGACAGTAGGCTGTGGGAGAGCTGGGAAGGGGAGGGGAAGGAAGGAGAAAGCAAGGTCTACCTGAAATTGGAGAAGTCAATGTTCATAACCGCTGGGGTGTAAACTACCCAAGCGAAATATGAGGTGATGTTCTCCAATTGTTTTTTAAATGTTGTTATAGTATCTACCTCCTCTGGCAACTCATTCCATATACCCACCAGCCTCTTGTGTGAAAAGGTTGCCCACAGGTTCCTATTAAATCTTTCCGCTCACATCTTAAATCTATGTCCTCTGGTTCTTGATTCACCTATTCTTCCTAAAAGACACTGTGCATTCACGTTATCTATTCAGAGTCTGTACATTCACTATATCTATTCTCCACCCCATCTATTCCAAATTACGTTTGAGGAACTTCCATAAAGAGTGGAAGAAAGCGGTGGAAAGATTGGGAGAGGATTTCAGAGATCAGAGATGAGATGGGTGAAGGCATGGCCAATGCTAATCAGGGATCAGGATCTCAGAATAGGTGCACAGACAACCCAACAAATGTTACGTTGAGACGGTTCCAGAGATGCAGAGGGATGGGGTCTAAAAGGGATTGTAGGAAGAGAAACAGAATTAGCCAGGAGGCAATGTATATCAGTGAGCTCAGAGATGATGGATAAACAAGAATCTTCTTGATTAGTACAGGTACCAGGGGTTTATTCTTTGGAGCGCAGAAGGTTAAGAGGGGACTTGATAGAGGTCTTTAAAATTAGGAGCGGGTTAGACAGAGTGGACGTGATAAGCTTTTCCCATTGAGAGTAGGGAAGATTCAAACAAGGGGACATGACTTGAGAATTAAGGGACAGAAGTTTAGGGGAACATTAGGGGGAACTTCTTTACTCAGAGAGTGGTAGCTGTGTGGAATGAGCTTCCAGTGGAAGTGGTGGAGGCAGGTTCGATTTTATCTTTTAAATATAGATTGGATGGGTATATGGACGGGAAAGGAATGGAGGGTTATGGTCTGAGTGCAGGTAGATGGACTAGGGGGAAGTATTTAAAAAAAAAAAAAAAGTGTTCGGCACGGACTTGAAGGGCCGAGATGGCCTGTTTCCGTGCTGTTCTGGTTATATGGTTATGGGGCAAAGGCAGGAGAATGGGGTTGAGAGGGAAAGATAGATCAGCCATGATCGAATGGCGTAGTAGATTTGATGGCCGAATGGCCTAATTCTGCTCCTAAAACGTATGAACGGTACTTGTTGTCGTTAGGTGACAAGAGCTGAGTTTTGGAATAACTCTCGAATATTTACCGAGAGGAAGATGACATCTTGGTCATATCTGAAGGTAACAAAAGGCATGGCTCTGGCATTTCAGGGATAACCATAGAAACATAGAAAATAGGTGCAGGAGTAGGCCATTCGGCCCTTCATATGATCATGGCTGATCATCCAACTCAGTATCCTGTACCTGCCTTCTCTCCATACCACTTGATCCCTTTAGCCACAAGGGCCACATCTAACTCCCTCTTAAATATAGCCAATGAACTGGCCTCAACTACCTTCTGTGGCAGAGAGTTCCAGAGATTCACCACTCTCTGTGTGAAAAATGTTTTCTCATCTCGGTCCTAAAGGATTTTCCCTTTATCCTTAAACTGTGACCCCTTGTCCTGGACTTCCACAACATCGGGAACAATCTTCCTGCATCTAGCCTGTCCAACCCCTTAAGAATTTGTAAGTTTCTATAAAGATCCCCCCTCAATCTTCTAAATTCTAGCGTGTACAAGCCGAGTCTATCCAGTCTTTCTTCATATGAAAGTCCTGACATCCCAGGAATCAGCTGGTGAACCTTCTCTGTACTCCCTCTATGGCAAGAATGTCCCTTCCTCAGATTTGGAGACCAAAACTGTACGCAATACTCCAGTGTGGTCTCACCAAGACCCTGTTACAACTGCAGTAGAACCTCCCTGCAGTAGAACCTCCCTGCTCCTATACTCCTATACTCAAATCCTTTTGCTATGAACCATGGGGAAAAGGGGATATCACAAAGGGGAAGTGAGTAATCCTGGAGAAGACATGGTCATCCCAACTTAATATTATGCTGATTAAATTGCAGGCCATTGACAAAAAATGACCAGCATTATTTTTTTTCTACATCTCATCTTTGTTTAATCAGTACTCCACAACAATATTTAGGGTTATAGAGTCCTAGAATCATACAACATGGAATCAGGCCCTTCAGCCCAACATATCCATGATGTCCAAGTTACCTAGCTCTGTAGTCCTACTTCCCTGCACCTGGCCAAGATACTCCAAATCTTTCTATCCATGTATCTGTCCAAGTGTCTTTTAATTGTACCACTTCCTGCCACTCAACCACTCCCTGCAGCAAATTAGGTCAACAATTACTGAAAAATGTGAAATTAATGAAATAACATTCCCAATCTGCTATCAATTAGTATTGTTTTGTCTGTAACCAAATTCCAGGTATTTCCACACAATCACATTTTGACAGTGGACAATACAGTAGTTTTCCCAACAGTCTTTATTTACTTTTGAAGATAGACACAAAAAGCTGGAGTAACTCAGCGGGTCAGGCAGCAGATCTAGAGAACAGAATGGGTGACATTTCAGGTTGAGACCCTTCTTCAGATAGTCAGGGGTCAGCTTCATATATATCAAATTATTTTAAGATATTAGCTAGAAGGTTCTCAGATAGGTACGAAAACAACATTTAAAATGCATTTGGATAGGACTTGGATAGCAAAGGTTCAGTATGACATGGCCAAACACGGGGAAATGAATGAATGAATGAGCAAGTTATTGGCCAAGTATTCACTACAAGGAATTTGCCTTGGTGCTCTGCCCGCAAGTGACAATATGACATACAGTGACAATTAGGAATGACACATAAAAATTAAACATTAATAATAAAACATTATTGATTAAACAAGTGAATTAAATAAAATACCAGAGCAAAAGGAGGCTACAGTTTTTGGTTATTGAGTAGAGCTACTACTCGTGGAAAAAAGCTGTTTTTTATGTCTGGCTGTGGCAGCTTTGACAGTCCGGAGTTGCCTTCCAGAGGAAGTGATTCAAAGAGTTAATGGCCAGGGTGAGAGGGGTCAGAGATGATCTTACCCGCTCGCTTTCTGGCCCTTGCAGTGTACAGTTCGTCAATGGAGGGAAGGTTGCAGCCAGCAGAGAAGGTTATTGGCTGCAACCTTCCCTCCATTGATGAACTGTACACTGCAAGGGCCAGGAAGCGCAGGCAAATCATCTCTGACCCCTCTCACCCTGCCACAAACTCTTTGAATCACTTCCCTCTGGAAGGCGATTGTCAAAGCTGCCACAGCCAGACATCAAAACAGTTTTTATCCACCAGTAGTTGCTCTACTCAACAGCTAAAAATCTGTAGCCTCCCTTTGATCTGGTATTTCGTTGGTTCACATGCTTGATCAATGGTGTTTTATCATTAATGTTTTATTATTATTAATGTTTAGTGTTTTCTGAGTCATTCGTAACTGTCACTGTATGTCATGTTGTTACTTGTGGGTGGAGCACCAAGGCAAATTCCTTGTATGTGAATACTTGGCCAATAAACTTACTTACTTACTTATAACCTTCTCAGCTGATCGGACGATACACTGCAGCCTCTAGATGGCGTGCTTGGTGGCTGTGCCAACCCAGAAGGTGATGCAGAAGGTGAGGACAGACTCTACGATGGCCGTATAGAATTGGACCATCATTGCCTGTGGCAGATTGTGCTTCCTCAGCTGCCGCAGGAAGTACATCCTCTGATGTGCCTTTTAGACTGTGGAGTCGAAGGTAGCCCCCCAATTTAAGGTCCTTGGAGATGATGGTTCCCAGGAACTTAAAAGACTCCACAGCTGTGACTGTGATGTTGTTGATGGTGAGTGGGGTGAGGGGATGGGGAGCTCTCTTAAAGTCTACTATCAGTTGGACCAGATTAGATGGGGCATCTTGATCGGCATGGACAAGTTGGGCTGAAGGCCATGTTTCCATGCGGTATGACTCTATGACTCGATACAAAATGAGAGAAGCTCAACAATTTATTACATGCCATGACCTACCAAGTCAACATAATTGGCTCTCGTCAAGTTCGCTATAGGTTTGATAAAGGAGTGGGTGTTTGACAATGAAAATCATTAAATTCTCCACTATTAAACTCCCTCAAGCAGGGCATGACTTTCATGAAAACGAAGCAAAACACATGATAATCTCTGACATTCAATAGACTTACCAATTAGTGAGAACAGAGGAAAAAGGAAAAATGTGAGCTCCTACAATAGACACAAGATGCTGGAGTTACTCAGCAGACAGGCAGCATCTCTGGAGAGAAGGAATGGATGATGTTTAGAAAGGTCTAGGAGTGTCTCTTCGAAATGTCACCCATTTCTTCTCTTCAGAGACGCTGCCTGTCCCGCTGAGTTACTCCAGCATTTTGTATCTATCTGCAGTGTGAGCTCCTACCCAGACAGCAGGCGTAGCATTAAAACCAAGATGGAAGATCAATGAGAAACTAAAGTTTAGTTTGTCTAATGGAGAATTGTCAAGTTAGGGTGGGTGCAGGGAGGGAGGGGGCAAACAAATTGGTCTCCAAAATAACCTGCCAGAACACAAAGTAAAAACGTGGCCTCAGGTAGTATTCCTTTGAAGGGAATTAGAAATTCATAGCTACGTTAACATTGAAAAAAAAAAATTTGTATTCCTGCCTGACTCTTAAAGCATCAATGTTCACAGGAGGCATGTTTAACAAACAAAGCAAATTGAGAACTATGGCAACAAAACAAGGAAAGCTCAATGAAAGATGTAAAATATGAATATGTGTGGGAGTGTAAGATGAGAGATGGTAATTTAATGGAGATGTGCGGGTCAAGCTTAAATAAAAATAATTGTTTACGCACACAGAGTGGTGGGGGCCTGGAAGACATTGCCAAGGGAGGCAGATACGATAGTGGCGTTTCAGAGGCTTTTGGATAGGCACATGGAAGTGCAGGGAATAGAGGGAAATGGATCATGTACAGGCAGATGTCATCAGTTTAACTTGGCATCATGTTTGGCACAAATATTGTGCGCCATGGGGGCCCCTTCCTGTGCAGTGCTGTTCTATGCTCTATGCTCACCATTGTTGTGGTCATTTTTGAAGTAGAAAAGAGAATGAAAATCTTGCCAAAAACAAACTGGGAGACAAATTTCCACATGGGGGGCTAACACACCGAGAATTCTGTCCTGGTCGGCAGATTTCCAATAACACAGCACTTATTTTTGGTGTAGTGTGAACAATTTTCTAGTCCATCAAGTCTGGAAGGGAAAGGTATGGATAATGACTTTAGTGTCAACACAGAGACAAGAAACTAGATGAGATAATCAATAATCACTGAAGTTGAATTATGCACTGTGGATAAAGGATTTAAAATTGGGATCTAGGATTTGCTCTGGGACATTGCAAGACACAGTCTGCAGCAATGATGTACATGGAGTTAATAGCTCAAGATTAAAATCGATAAATTTCAAGAGTTAGATTTTGCTCTTAGGGCTAAGGGAATCAAGGGATATGGGGGAAAAGCCAGACCAGGGTACTGGATGATCAGCCATGATAAAAAATGCTGGCTCAAAGGGCCGAATGGCCTACTCCTGCACCTAATTTCTATGTCTATGAAAATCATATCAAAATCATATTCATATTAAAATTATGGTTTCAGGCTTCCTAGCACTGAGGAGGAGAAAATTGTCGCAATCCATTTAGGGAATAGGCAAATATGGGAAACAAAAAGTTACGCACGGATAGATACACAGTCAAAGATAGACACAAAATGCTGGCGTAACTCAGCGGGACAGGCAGCAACTCTGGAGAGAAGGAATGGGTGATGTTTCGGGTCGAGACCCTACTCAGACTAGAGTTCGGGGAAAGGAAAACGAGAGGTATAGACGGTGAGGTAGAGAGATATAGAACAAATGAATTAAAGATATGCAAAAAAGTAACAATGTTAAAGAAAACAGGCCATTGTTAGCTGTTTGCTCGGTGAGAATGAGAAGCTAGTTGCGACTTGGGTGGGGGATGGATGGAGAGAGAAGGAATGCAGGGGTTACTTGAAGTTAGAGAAGTCACACATGCAAGTAGATTAAATAATGTACATCACTCTGGGTAAATGTACAAATACTGCATCAGATCAGGGCTCGAAATTAGCGGTTGCCCGGGTGCCACTGACCACCCAGTGTGCCGCCGGTCAACCTAAACGTCGAGTCATTTGGCCCGGCTTGGCAACTTGGTTTATACCGAAGATAGACACAAAAAACTGGAGTAACTCCGCGGGTCCGGCAGCATCTCTGGAGAAAAGGAACATGACGTTTTGTGTCGGCGACGGTTGTGGGAAAGATGCTAAGTGTGGCGTGATGGAGGGTCGGAGCGAATGTTGGACCCCGCACAGCGGCAGCAGCGGCTCCATCTCCTCCTCCCACACCCCGCCCGGCCAGATAATGGCCGCTGCTGCCACTGTGCCAATGGCGCTTTCAAAACAAACCCTTGGAGGAAGGAGGTGTCGGTCAGAGGCGGAAGTAGGGAGTGGGACTGAGGATAGAGCGCGGTAATTGTAGGAGGGAGACGTGCCAAAACACTCTCGGCAGGATCGATCCCGGTCTCCGGCCTTGCAATCGCTGCCGAACCGCCACTGGACCATCCCCCGTCCCCACCCGAGAGACGTCGGGAGTCAGACGGGTGCGGCGCCCCCAGGCCCACAGCGCTAAACCCAGCTCAACCCTGCCTATCCCTGTCTGGATTGAGACAGGGCTGTAGGCGAGACAGGCAGAGTTGAGCTGCATTTAGCGCTGGATTGAGCTGAGATTACCGTTCACAGGGCCTCCGAAGCCTCGCGCGTGTGTGTGTGTGCGCATGCACGCGCGGCCGCCAAGATATTCTGTCCCCCGGTCCCCTCCATATTTTGTTAGCGATTTCCGTGCCTGACAGGGACGGCCAAGGCAGCGATGATGCCGGTGTTGTCCGAGGAGCGCTGGCCTTCCTTCCCACCTCCTCTGCCCCTTCCTCTCTCTCTCTCTTGTACGCCCCCCCTCCACTCCCCTTATCCTGAGACCCCTCCTCTCCATCCCGCACTGATCCCCATTCCTGCCTCTATTCAGTCCTCACTGACATCCCGTGTGCTCCCCTCCTCATCTACTCCCCCCCCCCCCCAATCTTTTCATCCTGCACTGATCTCCCCATCCACCTCGCATTGATTCTCCTGCCACTCCCCATCAATCCTACACTGGTCCCCCAATTCATCCTGTACTGACCCCCCTTCCCATCCATCCTGCACTGCCCCTCCCCTTCATCCTCCACTGCTCCCCCCATCCATCGTGCCCAGACCCCCCCCATTCAACCCACTGTCATCCCCCGTGCTCTCCCCTCACAATTTTATATACTCCAACCAACACGCACTAATTCCCCTCCCTCAATCTATCCAATCCGCACCGATTGCCTTCTCAAGCCCCCCCCCCCCCCCACCACCATCTATCCATCCTGCACTGATTCACACCACCCCCCCCCCCCCTCCCGACCCTATTGTGCTGGAAATGTCTTCAGAACTAACATTGACTATGTTTGATAACGGAATGCAATCAAATGTGTTTTAATTCCCAATGTTATTATTTGTTTGAAACCATAAAAATTGATTAAATAAATTGTGAGCACGTGAAACATTAAAACCGCAGTGTTCGATTGTCACTGCTAAAGTTGACACGTTATTACAAAATTCATTTAAATGGCAAATCAATGCTCTTAATATGGAGTATCAGTACTATCGTTATTTAATGAGCAACATTCACAACTATACGTTGGATTTATCCAGGTTTTACTTCTAGTCAGTCATATACATCACAAATTTGGTCAGGAGATATTTCAGTTGAAATTTTAACATTAATTCTGAAGTGGGAATGATGGAAACAGCGTTTATCAACAATTTAAAAAAAAATTGTTGCTTACAAACTGGGTATCTTCATTACTGTTCACAACACATACATCTAATCTGAATGTCCCGGTAATGTGGCGTCTTTACACCTTTAAATATATTACCAAAGAACATTTGCTACATTTATGTCCTTTGGCCATCTCTTGTTAGTTAGTGTAATGTTTAACCTGTCAGATGGGTATAGTTAGTTTAAACAGCTATTATCATAAAATCGCTTTAGAAAATTCCTTGCAACCTGTATATATTGTTGTGGATAAATTTTGTGGGAAGCGAGAGTGTTTCTGTACCCTTGCAGTCAGAAACAGGTGAATTGATCATGGGGAACAAGGACATGGCAGACCAATTGAATAACTACTTTGGTTCTGTCTTCACTAAGGAAGACATAAATAATCTGCCGGAAATAGCAGGGGACCGCGGGTCAAATGAGATGACGAACTGAGTGAAATCCAGGTTAGCCGGGAAGTGGTATCAATTGAATGGATTAAAGGCCGATAAATCCCCAGGGCCAGATAGGCTGCATCCCAGAGTACTTAAGGAAGTAGCCCTAGAAATAGTGGATGCATTAGTGATAATTTTTCAAAACTCCTTAGATTCTGGAGTAGTTCCTGAGGATTGGAGGGTAGCTAATGTAACCCCCCTTTTTTAAAAAGGGAGGGAGAGAGAAAACGGGGAATTACAGACCAGTTAGTCTAACATCGGTAGTGGGGGAAACTGCTAGAGTCAGTTATTAAGGATGGGATAGCAGCACATTTGGAAAGTGGTGAAATCATTGACAAATTCAGCATGGATTTACGAAAGGTAAATCATGTCTGACGAATCTTATAGAATTTTTCGAGGATGTAACTAGTAGAGTGGATAAGGGAGAACAGTGGATGTGTTATATCTGGACTTTCAGAAGGCTTTCGACAAGGTCCCACATAAGAGATTAGTATACAAACTTAAAGCACACGGTATTGGGGGTTCAGTATTGATGTGGATAGAGAACTGGCTGGCAAACAGGAAGCAAGGAGTAGGAGTAAACGGGTCCTTTTCACAATGGCAGGCAGTGACTAGTGGGTACCGCAAGGCTCAGTGCTGGGGCCTCAGCTATTTACAATATATATTCATGATTTGGATGAGGGAATTGAATGCAACATCTCCAAGTTTGCGGATGACACGAAGCAGGGGGGCAGTGTTAGCTGCGAGGAGGATGCTAGGAGGCTGCAAGGTGACTTGGATAGGCTGGGTGAGTGGGCAAATGCATGGCAGATGCAGTATAATGTGGATAAATGTGAGGTTATCCACTTTGGTGGCAAAAACAGGAAAGTAGACTATTATCTAAATGGTGGCCGATTAGGAAAAGGGGAGATGCAACGAGACCTGGGTGTCATGGTACACCAGTCATTGAAAGTAGGCTTGCAGGTGCAGCAGGCAGTGAAGAATGCGAATGGTATGTTAGTATTCATAGCAAAAGGATTTGAGTATAGGAGCAGGGAGGTTCTACTGCAGTTGTACAGGGTCTTGGTGAGACCACACCTGGAGTATTGCGTACAGTTTTGGTCTCCAAATCTGAGGAAAGACATTCTTGCCATAGAGGGAGTACAGAGAAGGTTCACCAGATTGATTCCTGGGATGTCAGGGACTTTCATATGAAGAAAGACTGGATAGACTCGGCTTGTACTCGCTAGAATTTAGAAGTTTGAGGGGGGATCTTATAGAAACTTACAAAATTCTTAAGTGGTTGGACAGGCTAGATGCAGGAAGATTGTTCCCGATGTTGGGGAAGTCCAGGACAAGGGGGTACAGTTTAAGGATTAAGGGGAAATCCTTTAGGACCGAGATGAGAAAAACATTTTTCACACAGAGAGTGGTGAATCTCTGGAACTCTCTGCCACAGAAGGTAGTTGAGGCAGTTCATTGGCTATATTTAAGAGGGAGTTAGATGTGGCCCTTGGGGCTAAATGGATCAGGGGGTATGGAGAGAAGGCAGGTACAGGATACTGAGTTGGATGATCAGCCATGATCATATTGAATGGCGGTGCAGGCTCGAAGGGCCGAATGGCCTACTCCTGCACCTATTTTCTATGTTTCTATGTTTCTAATAGCAATAACGACCCATGCTATGGCCATGTCATGATAATTTTCAGTCCTTCACAGAAAACATGCTTGCATCAATCTGTAGTGTGCATGGTTAAGCATATATGTTATCAAGGTCCAGGATTTATTGTGTACCTGGGAAAGAACATTGAATTCTCACAATTCTGTTAGCCCTTGCTGTCTCCTCCCCTTCCCAGCTCTCCCTCAGCCCTCGGGCTCCTCCTCCTCCTTTTTCTTTTCTTCTCCCCGCCTCCCCCCACCCCCCATCAGTCTGAAGAAGGGTTTCGGCCCAAAACGTTGCCTATTTCTTCGCTCCATAGATGCTGCTGCACCCGCTGAGTTCTCCAGCACTTTTGTGTTCCCAGGATTTATTGACACAGGTTGATCATACGCTGAATAATCCAACCACATTTTTGTTTGGAAGTGGATAGAAATAATAAAATTTGCATTAATTGCAATGTGTAAAAAGAGTTGAGATATTGTATTATAATTTTGCTGCATGTCATTGTGGTGTATATCAGTCTTGATTGGTGAATATGTTAATTTGTGACTTTATTTGAAGCAGAAATAATATGTGAATGCTTCATTGAGCATAATTCGGACTGGTAACTATGCACTTCGTCCGAGCACGCGTCATGCAAGCCATCTTAAATGACCTCCAAAACTGTCATTGACCTCCGCAACCTAAAAAGCTGGCAACAGGGAAAAAAAGTTAAGCGAGAGCCCTGCAGATTTAAAACAGATATTATTGCAATCCCTCAATAATCAAGAAGAATGGTGATCAGACAAAACAACTACACAATAGATTTCATATCACTGACATTAAACAAACCTATGATATGGCAAGATAGACACAAAATGCTGGAGTAACTCAGCGGGTCAGGCAGCTCTCTGGGGAATAGGAATAGGAGATGTTTTGGGTCGAGACCCTTCTTATGGCAAGTTTATTTCATTCATCTGACCTTTTGTGCTGATTAGCAAAACACAACAGTACACCAGGTTTCATCTCAGCAATTCAATCATTCTGTCAAACCTACAAGAAACAGCAAATCATGAAAACATTCTCCCATCTTATATCAGATGAAACCGTTGTTGTTTCTGTTGGAAAGAAATATAAATATATATTATATACAATAGTAGCTACAATAAGTGATGAAGAATATGGAACAGCTTGTATGTCAGGCAGCTTCTAGGCACCTTTGTGGCACCACAGGTAAAGCCACAGCCACAGCCACATAGCACAAAGACCCCAGTTCAATCCTGACCTCAAAAGCTGTTGATGTGGAGTTTGCTGGTTCTTCCCGTGACCTGGTGAGTTTCCTTTGGTGCTCTGTTTAATCCCACATCCCAAAGATGGATGATGATAAGTATGGTGAACATTTGACGGCACTGGGCCTCCAATCGCTGGAGTTTAGAAGGATGAGGGGGAACCTCATTGAAACATACCAAATCGTGAAAGGCCTCGATAGAGTGGATAAGGAGAGGATGTTTCCAATAGAGTCATAGAGTGATACAGTGTGGAAACAGGCCCTTTGGCTCAACTTGCCCACACCGGCCAACGATGTCCCAGCTATACTAATCCCACTTGCCTGCATCCATATCCTCCAAACCTGTCCTATCCATGTACCTGTCTAACTGTTTCTTAAAAGATGGGATAGTCCCAGCCTCAACTACCTCCTCTGGCAGCTTGTTCCATACACCCACCACCATTTGTGTGAAAAAGTTACCCCTCGGATTCCTATTAAATCTTTTCCCTTTTTTTGCCTTGAACCTATGTCCTCTGGTCTTCGATTCCCCTACACTGGGCAAAAGACTGTGCATCTACCCGATCTATTCCTCTCATGATCTTATACACCTCCGTAAGATCTCCCCTCATCCTCCTACGCTCCATGGAATAGAGACCCAGCCTACTCAACATCTCCCTATAGCTCATACCCTCTAGTCCTGGCAACATCCTCGTAAATTTTTTCTGAACCCTTTCAAGCTTGACAATATCTTTCCTATAACATGGTGCCCAGAACCGAACACAATATTCTAATGCAGTCTCACCAACATCTTATACAACTGCAACATGACCTCCCAACTTCTATACTGAATACTCTGACTGATGAAGGCCAAAGTGCCAAAAGCCTTTTGACGACCTTATCTACCTGCGACTCGACCTTCAAGGAACCATGCACTTTGTACCTCCTAGAACCCTCTGCTCTACAACACTATCCAGAGGCCTACCATTTACTGTGTAGGTCCTGCCCTTGTTCGAACGTCCCAAAATGCAACACCTCACACGTCTCTGTATTAAATTCATCAACCCACCTGGCCAATTGATCCAGATCCTGCTGCAATCGTCACAACCATCTTCATTATCTGCAAAACACTATCTTTTGTGTCATTAGTGAGAGAGTCTAGGACCAGAGAGTACAGCCTCAGGATAAAAGGAGGTAGAACATACCTTTACAAAGGAGATGGAGGAATTTCTTTAGTCAGAGGGTGGTGAATCTGTGGAATTCATTGCCACAGACAGCTATGGAGGCTAGATCAAGGGGTATTTTTTAAAGCAGAAATTGACAGATTCTTGATTGGTAAGGGTATCAAACGTTATAGGAGAAGGTAGGAGATTGGGTTTGAGAGGGAAAGATAGATCAGCCATGATTGTATGGTGGAGTAGACTTGATAGGCCAAATGGCCTAATCTGCTCTTGTGACTGATGAATGTATGAAGCTGGTAGAGTGATTAGTACAGTAAATTGTCCCTGATGTGTAGGCGAATGGCAAAATCGGTGGGGTATTAAAGAGATTAACGTAGCAATAGTATAAATGGGTGGTTGATTGTCAGTGGACGTAAACCCTGTTACCGATTGATATGATGCAATGTCATGTTTAACTGTAAACTGCTTCCCTTTCCCACAGGTGCTGCTGGCGATGCTGACTGTTCCAACATTTTCCAGTTTAATTTAGATTTCCAGTATCAACAGATTATTATTTTTATTTAATGGGATATTCTGCATTTTGTTTTTAAAAAAAGGACTTAAATCATGTAACAATTTCAAAATCTATCCCATCTGGTCCAACGTTGCTTTAAAATTCAGATCGAATAAAAGTGAAATGTAATGTAAAGATTTTGCAAATACTTCATTAATATATTTGCATTAATGCAGGAAGAACAATTTTATTTATCTGTACACATACACACACACACACACACACACACACACATATATATATATATATATACACACACACACACACATGTATGCACATAAATATACATATATATATATATATATATTGCTCTTCCTGCTATTAATGCAAATATTAATGGTACTTTCCAAAATCTTTCTTATATATATATAGCAAAAGTTTAGTTACAAAGAATGTATGCACCAGAATGAAAAAGTAATTGCCTCAAGGTAGACAAAAGAGACAAAAGTCTACATCAACTTCTCCAATTTCCAGTAGCCTTTGCCCCCCCCCCCCCCCTCCCCCCCACCCTACATCAGTCTGAAGAAGGGTTTTGGCCTGAAACATTGCCTTTTTCCTTCGCTCCATAGATGCTGCCGCACCCGCTGAGTTCTCCAGCACTTTTGTCTACCTTCGATTTTCCAGCATCTGCAGTTCCTTTTTAAACAAGTAATTGCCTCAAAATAGGCCTATCACAAAGTATGACAGATACTGTAAGAGCAGCTTACCATCAGCAAGACACAAGGACTTAGATACCGAGAGTTAGATAAGGGCTGTTGGACTTTCACATGGTCCAAACTTGTACTTCCTAGGACTAAGGTAGCGGAACTTGTGTGGAAGCGTGAAATGGCAGCCATTGACCCAAATGGGACCTAACATAAATGTCAGTGTACAAGATTGGGGCGTTAAGGCGGGAGGTAAGATCAGGTAGAAACTAGTTGGTGGTTATCGATGTGCAAGAAAAGAACCACGAAGAGATGGGTGGAAGAAATCAATCCTCAGTTTTGACCTTAAACCTTGAGGCTGAGGAGAGAGACCAGACACTGGGAGGACCCAAGGGGTAAATCAAGTGTCAGACCTAATCTCAGGACATGTTTGAGTCTGGGCTTGAAAGATTTTTTTTTTTCTGGGAGTGACCAATTGCAATGATTCCCAGGGCAGCTTACTCCAATCTCCCCTGCGATTCTCTTAATACCCCTACACTTTGTGCTTAACAGAAGCAGAAATTACAGATCCTCATGGTGAATTGGGATTGAATGCACCAAATTGTATTTCTGAAGTCACACAATTCGACATAGAAATGCAATTGTATTACACTGTAATACAATTACGGGTGGGGGGGCGGGGGGGGGATATCAGACTTTAAAACAAATCATTACTATCTCCCAAATATCCCAGCAGCCATCGATGTTAAAGCAATTTTGTCATACCTTCTTCTAAAAAAATAAATGAATTGGAATTCATTGACACAGAAGGCTGTGGAGGCCAAATCAATGGATATTTTTAAGGCAGAGATAGATAGATTCTTGATTAGTATGGGTGTCAGCGATTATGGGGAGAAGGCAGGAGAATGGAGTTAGGAGGAAAAGATAGATCATCCATGATTGAATGGCAGAGTAGACTTGATGGGCCGAATGGCCTAATTCTTCTCCTATCACTTATGAACACTTATGAACTTATGATATTTACTTACTATGCTTGCCAGAATCGTCACTCGATTTGGCAGGAGAAATCCAACTTATTGGAAACTTTGCCTGATGCATCACTGATTTATTTTATCCAAGGACAAACTGCATGGGGAAAACAACCCTGACAAAGTATGGGTGGTGAGTTCATATTTAAAAAATCAGGACAAGTTAGTTCGTGATGCCACTTTGTTTGTCACAATAAATGAATCTTTTAATCTGGCAAAATTGGATTGCAAGAGGTCTCACGAGGTAGGATAAATTCAGCTGGCTTCCTGCCAGGCAAGGAGCAAAGAGACAACAGTTTAAAACACTGGGATGGGTGATTACAGTAATGCAATGTATTGGGGTCACAAATACTTCAGCAGTTCACTAAGAAATAAGCATAACAATTGTCACTGATGGTGGTAATTACTTTTCTTCCAACAAGAAGATTACATACTCTTGTCACCAACAGTTAACACTCTAGGCAACCCTTTAAACTTGCTAAAAATAGCTAACATTATTATCTGATAACATTTAGAAACATTGATTATCTTACAACCTAAACTGCATTTTAACCTGCTGAGCATTTAGGTGATAATCTAAATAAACACAGAAACACATTATAACCATGAAAGATTATTCCAGAGGCACAAAATGCTGGATAATGCTCAACTACAGCGCTTACAAAGTTACAAAGCACGGCGGCTCCTCCTCCTTTTGTTCTGTCGTCCCCCCCCCCCCTCTCCCCCCCACAGGGGTTCACCCACGCCGGGTCCCCATCGTCCTTTGTCCCCCCATCCTCCTCAATTGTCCATTGTTCTCCCCCCACCTCTCACGGTGGTCCTCCACGCTCTCATCAACCGTGGATCGACCCGCGAGGCATCGGCACCACCGCTGCCGCGAGGCTTCACCACCGCCGAGGCTCCGTCGTCATGAGGCTTCACCGCTGCCGCCACCCCACTTCAAGCCTCCGTGGTGCCGACCTGGGTCCCAGACACGAGCTCCGTCTGCCGCTCCGCCGACCCTGACTCCCACCCGCAAGGCCCTGCTCCTCCGTCCCAACCCCGACCCGGACCTCCCCCAGTCCATAGCCGCAGCCTGTTGCCTAATGTATAGTAGGATTGTCATTTAACTATGCAAAAAAAGAATTTCACTGTACTGAGGTACATGTGACAATAAAGTACCATTGAACATTGCAGTGTTTCAGATGAAACACAGTAACACCTAGCTCAAGGCTGACTTGTAGAAACCGCAGATGCTGGCATGTACACTGTTTACATCACAAATTGGCCTATTGACCACCTATCATGATCGGTTGAATTATGGCTTTTTACGTTTGAGAGTTAACTGTAAACACATGGTCAATGGATGATTCCCACCAGCAACAAGAAATGATGGTCAGAAGAATCAAGGGCAGCTTTAAGAGGTAAACTTTCCATGACCGAAACAAAATGAGGTAAAGATAACGATACCAAGAGATGCTTTTTAAATGGACCACAGTGTTAAGGCAAACCAATTACTTTCTTCTCGGCCCACTTATGCTCTGTGGGGAAATAACGAAAGTATAAAATCAATAGTTTTACTGAAAAATGGGCAGAGAAGTGACAGATAAAATTTAATGCAGAGAAGAATGGTGTACGATAGTTTGGAAGGAGAAACGAGGAACTACCGTATGAACTGCAGAACACAATTGTGCACAAGCTATAAGAACAGATATCCAGGAATATACAGTGCATCCAGAAAGTATTCAGACCTCTTCACTTTTTTCACATTTTGTTACGTTACAGCCTTATTTTAAAATGGATTCAATTCCTTTTTTTTAATCATCAATCTACACACAATACCCCAGAATGAAGAAGCAAAAACAGGTGTTTAGAAATTTTTGCAAAGTAATTTAAAAAAAACTGAAATATCACATTTACATAAGTATTCAGACCCTTTGCTACGACACTCAAAATTGAGCTGAGGTTCATCCTGTTTCCATTGATTATCCTTGAGATGTTTCTACAACTTGATTGGAGTCCACCAGTGGCAAATTAATTTGCTTGGACATGATTTGGAAAGGCACACACCTGTCTATATAAGGTCCTACAGTTGACAGTGCATGTCAGAACAAAAACCAAGCCATTGTTCAGTGGGGGCGCTGCGAGTCAGCTGCCCTGCCAGCAGCATGTTCGTTATTTTAACTTTTTTGGGGGGGGGGGGGGGATTTTGGCATGTCCAAATGTTTGTTTTAGTATCTCTCAGTATGTCTTGTGTGGGGGTTGGTGGGGGGGAAAGGGGGGAAAGGGGGGAACCACCTTTGGTCGCCTCCGCCGGTCGCCTCCTCGATGGAGAGGTGACTTTTTCCATGTCTACTCCCTCGCGACCTAATAGCTTGGATTGGAGCGGCCTTTCCCAGAGTCGGGCCCCTAGAGCTTCAGCAGTGGGCGTGGACTTTTCCATCGTGGAGCGGGAGAACCCTTGCCGGGGGTCGCCAGAGAGGAGTGCTCCGATCACTGGCTTGGTGACTTTGTCATCATGGGGCTGTGGTCTGTGGAGCTTCTAGCAACGGGCGTGGCATGAACTTGCCATCCGGCGCCTGGGATCCTTCGCCGGGGATCACCAGAGAAGAGCTCCGACTGCTGGCCCGCGGAATATGGCATCCTGAAGCCGCAGTCTGCGGAGCTTCTAACTGCGGGCATGCCATGGACTTTCCATCACGGAGTCTGTGATCCCTTCCCGGGGATCGCCGGAGAAGAGCTCAGACAGCCGGCCTGCGGCCTATAACATCCTGAATCTGCGGTCTCCGGTAAGAAAGTATGGATTCAGGCCCTCCAAGCCGTGGAGTTTGTTCAACCGTCCTGACGTTGGAGTTTGGATCATCTCGACGAGAGGGCCTGTACATCGGGCCATCCGCAGCGGCGACTACGGAGGGTTTATGGCCCCAACCATGGGTGAACAATGAACGAGGACTGGCTGAACTTTGTTACCTTCCACCTCAGTGAAGAATGTTGTGGTGGATGTTTGTGTTAAATCTTATTGTGGTCTTTTTAAGTGTATCACTGCTGGCAAATTCATTTCATTGCACCTTCGGTTGCATGTGACGAATAAAATTGACTTTGACTTTGACTTAGAAGACGAAGGAATTGTCCGTAGACCACCGAGACAGAATATTGTCGAGACACAGATCTGAGGAAGGGTATAAAACAATTTCTGCAGCATTGCAGGTCCAGAAGAGCACAGTGGCCTCCTTCATTCTTAAATGGAAGAACTTTGGAACCACCAGGCCTCTACATAGAGCTGGCCGCCCGGCCAAACTGAGCAATCGGGGGAGAAGGGCCTTGGTCAGGGAGGTGACCAAGAACCCGATGGTCACTCTGACAGAGCTCCAGAGTCCCTCTGTGGAGATGGGAGAACCTTCCAGAAGGATAACTATATCTGCAGCACTCCACCAATCAGGGCTTTATGGTGGAATGGCCAGACGGAAGCCACTCCTCAGTCACATGACAGCCCACATGGAGTTTGCCAAAAGGCATGAGAAACAAGATTATCTGGTCTTGAACTCTTTGGCCTGAATGCCAAGCGTCACGTCTGTAGGAAACCAGGCACCGCTCATCACCTGGCCAATACCATACCTACGGTGAAGCATGGTGGTGGCAGCATCATGCTGTGGGGATGTTTTTCAGCAGCAGGAACTGGGAGACTAGTCGGGATCGAGGGAAAGATGAACGGAGCAAAGTACAGAGAGATCCTTGATGAAAACCTGTTCCAGAGGGTTCGGGACCTCAAACTGGGCTGGAGGTTCACCTTCCAACAGGACAACGACCCTAAGCACACAGCCAAGACAACACAGGAGTGGCTTTGTGACAAGTCTGTGAATGTCCTTGAGTGGCCCAGCCAGAGCCCGGACTTGAACCCGATCGAACTTCTCTGGTGAGACCTGAAAATAGTGGGGAGCTTCGACGCTCCCCATCCAGCCTGACAGAGCTTGAGAGGATCTGCAGAGAAGAATGGGAGAAATGACCCAAATACAGGTTTGCTAAACTTGTAGCGTCACACCCAAGAAGACTTGAGGCTGTAATCGCTGCCAAAGGTGCCTCAACAAAGTACTGAGTAAAGGGTCTGAATACTTATGTGAATGTGATATTTCAGTTTTTTCTTTTTAATTATTTTACAAAATTTTCTAAACACCTGTTTTCACTTTTTTTTAAATTATAGGGTACTGTGTGTAGATTGATGATTAAAAAAAACAAAACTAATTGAATCAATTTTAGAATAAGGCTGTAACGTAACAAAATGTGGAAAAAGTGAAGGGTTCTGAATACTTTCTGAATGCACTGTATGTGTATAATTCATTGATGGCAGGGCATAATGAGAAAGCACACAGGAAATTATGCTTTATAAAGAGAGAGAGAGAGAGAGAGAGAGAGTACAAGAGAAGGGGCTTCAGGAGGAGTACTTCTAAACTATAGGTTCAGCAATAACTGAGGTATTGTGGCTGTCACACGTTGCGAAAGATGTAAAGGCTTTATAAGCCTCCTCTACGTCAGCGAGACCAAACAGAGTACAGGCAACCAGTGTGCATAGATCCGGCATTCTGTTTGCAATGGCCATCCCAAACTCCCATTTGGATGCTGTTTGATCTCCCCCTTCCCATTCCAACCCAACTGTCCTCGGCCGTATACACTGTCAGGATGAGACACCACGCAAACTAGAGGGACACCATCTCCAATTCCACCTCCAACACAAGACTACGAATACTGAATTTTCCAATATTCCTACCGCCTGTGTTACCCTCACAATCTCTCCTTCTGGTCTCCCTTGGGACCTCCCATTTGTGTTTCCATTTCCATACCTCTTCCCCCTCCTGGTTCCATTCACCAACTAGTCACTCACATCACCCAATCACCTTCGGGGTGATCGCTGGTCAGCATGGACTCAGTGGGCCGAAGGGCCTGTTTGTGCGCTGTATCTATAAAGTTAAAGTAAAACAAAAAGCCCCCGATCCTAAGCCTTCAGGTACCAAGTCCGTCAAGTACTGCTTGCGGCAAGTATTAGTTTTAGTTTGAGATACGGCGTGGAAACAGGCCCTTCGGCCCACCTAGGGCACGCTGGCCATCAGTCACCTGTTCACGTTGGTTCTATGTTACCCCACATTCTCATCCACTCCCGGGGGTAATTTTACAGAGGACAATTAACCTACAAACCCGCACATCTTTGGGTTGTGGGAGGAAACCGGAGTAGAAGGAGAACATGAAAGCTCCACACAGACGGCCTCCCGTCGGGATTGAACCGGGGTCTCTGGGACTGTAAGGCAGCAGCCCCACCCTCTTCTTCCTGCTCGCTTGGTAGCAAAGTGTTTTCACATCAAGTGGCTGACAAAATTCCAGGCACACTGATTTGTTCCCAGACAGACCTCCACAGCAACGACACATTGCTGAAATGATCACAGATCAGGTAAGTAGGGCATGTCAGAAGAATGTCAAATACCAAGCAGAATACCAGAGCAACTACATTATGGAGAACTGACTGAGGGCAAACATTGACAAATTCTACTGGGAACAAGCATTGCTTTGTTTAGTTTTGGTTTAGTTTAGTTTAGTGATACAGAGTGGAAACAGACGCTTCGGCCCACTGAGTTTGGGTTTTGGACACGCTAGAGGCAGGAAACATGTTCCCAATGTTGGGGGAGTCCAGAACCAGGGGCCACCGTTTAAGAATAAGGGGCAAGCCATTTAGAATAGAGATGAGGAAACACTTTTCACACAGAGAGTTGTGAGACTGTGGAATTCTCTGCCTCTGAGGGCAGGGGAGGCCGGTTCTCTGGACACTTTCATGGGTGAGCTAGATAGGGCTCTTAAAGATAGCGGAGTCAGGAGATATGGGGAGAAGGCAGGAACGGGGTACTGATTGGGGATGATCAGCCATGATCACATTGAATGGTGGTGCTGGCTCGAAGGGCTGAGTGGCCTACTCCTGCACCTATTGTCTATTGAGTCCACGCCGACCAGAGATCCCCATACATTAGCAGTACCCAACACACTAGGAACAATTTTCAATTTTCCCCAAAGTCAATTAACCTACGATCCTTGGGTTAACATTGCATACCTTGTGTATGCAAAACAAAGAATTTCACAGTGACTTGTCACGTGTGACAATAAAGTATTCATTCATTCATTTCTTCGAACCTGCACGTCTTTGGAGTGTGGGAGCAAACCAGAGCACCAAGAGAAAACCCACACGGTCACAGGGGGAACGTACAAACTCCGTTCAGACAGCACCCCCCAAGTCAGGATCGAACCCAGGTCTCTGGTGTTGTAGGGCAACAACTCTACCACTGCGCCACCGTGCCACCCATTGGATCACCCTGTTTGGTGTACCTGCATAATGAGTAGTGCTGGTTCATACGAGGGAGGTAGAGCGGAGGAAGCCACGTGGAAATGAAAATCATGAAAATCAAGAACCACTGGTGGCACGGTGGCATAGAAGTAGACCTACTGCCTTACAGCGCCAGAGACCCGGGCTCAAACCTGACTATGGGCGTTTGTCTGCATGGAGTTTGTACGTTCTCCCTGTGACCTGCGTGGGTTTTCTCCGAGAACTTCGGTTTCCTCCCACACTCCAAAGACGTACAGGTTTGTAGGTTAATTGGCTTGGTATACATGTAATTGGTCCCTAGTGTGTGTAGGGTAATGCTAATGGGTGGGGAATGCCGGTCACTGTGGACTCGGTGGGGCGAAGGGCCTGTTTCTGCCCTGTATCTCTAAACTAAACACTGCTGCCACTGTATCCCTGCATCTCCATCACCTGCGTGGAGGAAGCCTTTCAGCCTCCATAAGTGTAATCCACCACCGTACCATCGCAACGCTGTCGACTACATGTCGTGCACGGTCTTACTCGAGAACAAGCGACAAACAACAATTTCCAATCAATTTGATAAAAAAAATAGAACTCACCAGCACTCCATATAATAAAATTAACCTGAAGCCGGAAATTCATCACAAGCCAAAAGGAAGGATAGACACAAGGCACTGGAGTAACTCCGTGGATCAGGCAGCATCTCTGGAGAAAATGGATAGGTGACATTTCGGGTCGGAACCGGAATACTTTCAGATTGAAAGTACAAGGGGTGGGGATGATGGGTTGGGAACTGGAGATAGGACAAGGCCAAAATAAATCAGGGCCGGAAATAGACCAAGGAAGGGTGGAGCCCATAATGGATCACTGTTGGCTGGGGAAGAGGTGATAACGAAGGGAAACAGGGATGGTAACAGTGGAACTAGTAGCATGCCTAGGGTGGGGGTTGGGGGAATGCAGGGGTTACTGGATATAGTGTAATAAATTGCGTACAGGAATAGAAGGGTCCAATAAAGATATACTTTGCTCCTTTCACAGACTATTCAAAAATACTTTACAGCTAATTAAATCCTACCATGTTAGCACTGAACCGTGGAAGGAGATGGAGCAGCTAATGTCTGCACAGCAGCACCCAGAAACAGCAGAGTGATAACGGCCAACTCCTCAGTTTGAAGGCCATGGCTAAAGTAACAGGAGCGGCCCAGTAAAAATCAAAATCAACTAGAAATGTGGGGAGGGGGAGGGTGGGGGGGGTCTGGGAATTGAATATAGGCACATTGATCTGGATCTAAAAAGATTCAGAAATATATAATAGAAAAAGAGCAAGTTGTGAAACTAACACCATTTTCAAAAAGTGGAGTAGAATTAAAGATTAAAACTGAGGTGACCAAGATACAAGTTTCAATAAGAGTGGTGAATCTGTGGAATTCATTATCACAGACGGCGTTGGAGGCAGAGTCAATGGATATTTTTAAGGCAGAGATAGATAGATTCTTGATTAGTACGGGTGTCAGGGGTTATGGGGAGAAGGCAGGAAAATGGGGTTAAGAGGGAAAGATGGATCAACCAAGATTATATAGGCCAAATTCTGCTCCTATCACCAATGAACTTATGAACTAATGAACTAAACAAATTCAGTTTGGTAATTATGGATAGTTTAATTTGCCTGGTACAAAAGGAACATAGACTTAACAATTGTTAAAATTGTAAATACAATCACAATACCTCGATATATGAAAGCATTACAATATGATTTGTATGTTGATATTTAAGAAATGTTCTGACACATGGTATGCATAGAATATATCCGGCTGCAGCGCGGCAGGGACTTTAGATCTTCGACCGCCGGCCTGCGGCCTACACCAACCTGAAGCCGCGGTCTCGGGTGGGGAGGCACCGATTCAGGACATACCTGGACTTTTTACCTTGTCTACACATCTGGACGCCCGCAGCGGAGGCTGCGGAGGGTTGAGGTCCCGACCACGGGGGAAATGGAGGACTGGCCAAATTTTGTGCCTTCCACCACAGTGATGAATGCTGTGGTGGATGTTTGTGTTCAATTTTGATTGTGTTTTTGTGTGTTCTTTTTTCATTGTACCACTGCTGGCAAATTCATTTCACTTGCACTTTATGTGCAAGTGGCGAATAAAACTGATTGATTGAATTGATTGAATATAAAGTGTACACCACAGGAACAGGCACTTCGGCCCACACTGAACGTGCCAAACGTGATGCCAAGTTAAACTTACCTCATCTGCCTGTACATGATCCATGTTCTTCCATTCCCTGCACTTCCATCTAAAAGCCTCTTAAATGCCACTACCATATCTGCCTCCACCACCACCACTGGCAATGCGTTCCAGTGCCCCACCACTCTCTGTGGAAAAAAATAGTAGGGGCCTGGAACCTTTGTCAAGGGTGGTATCTTAGATACCAGAGCATTGGGAAGAACATGTATAGTCAGAAGTAAATTATAATGCAAACATGTATATTTCCCATATAAAGATTATTGATCAGTATCTTTAAACCTATGAATATAATTTTAGTCCATGTGGTCTATTGCGATAAAATGCTGAGAAATGTAGTTTAGTTTAGTTTATTGTCACGTGCACCGAGGTACACCTTTCCTAGATCATCATTGCTGGCTTTGATTTGTTCTTGTTGTACCTTTCATTCATTTGTTCTTTGTACCTTTCCATACCTCGAGTTTCCCCTCTCCCCTGACTCTCAGCCTGAAGAAGGGTCTAGACCTATTCCTTTTCTCCAGTGATGCTGCCTGACCCGCTGAGTTACTCCAACAATTTGTGTCTATTTTCGGTGTAAACCAGCATTTGCAGTTCCTTCTTTGCATGTTAGTTCATTACAAGTGGAGATCTAATACTTCTGTAGAATATCATTCATGGTGCTACAACAGAACATCTTCCTTTAAGACTAGTTAGAACCTTTCTGAACAGGTTATGCATAAGACAAACCTCACAGAAATAAGTTCCCAGGAGGAATTTTTGTACACGTTGCCCACTCCCATCTTATCCCATGCAATTGTGCTGATCCACATTTGCAGAGATCAGATTGTGCAGATACGGTACCCAACGCTCAGCTTTATCTTTCTTATGCACCTGCTACAGCTACTGGCCAAACGTCAAAACCAGTAGCTTCATTCAAATAGTCTTTAACTAATCATATTGAAAACCAACTTGACCAGGGGACAAATAATCAAGATAAAAATCAATAGAATTCTCGACCCAAAAGAAACTGGAAGCAGAATATCCTGGCATGAACCAATCTACATGTATGCTCACTTAACGTTCAATCAGTTGAGTACACCTATGGCTTTCAGGATGTCATTTGGACGAGTGGGAAGTCTTGCAGAAAAGCATACAACCGTCGCCTAGAACAAGCAACCCTTTAAAATGTGTAAACACAGTTTGAAGTTACGTTTTGAAAGAATCTTCAGACAGCAGCCTGCCACTTGCAACAAAACACAGCACACAGCATTCAAGCGAAATATCAAAGAAGATTTTGGCTGAAAGAAAACAAGTCTGGTAATAGGCGTGCCCCCTTCGAGGCCTTCACCTACACAGCTTTCAAAGAAAGAATCACAGCTTGAATACTAATGCTCAATTTAATGGCAACATTAAAAACAACACCTGGCTTGCTTTTTTTTCTCTCCTATTTCTACAGTATTGGTCCCAAGAGACCAAACATGTGATCTGCTTTTGGTTTTCAGACATCCTGACTCTCATCAGCATTCTGAACTTGCATCCACTTCAAGCCCTTCCTTGCAGGGAAGTACAGAGATGTCAACCCGGTTGCTAACACTTCTGCAATGTGGGTTGGATTGTTTTCATGTAAAAATATAGAAACATTCGTTGTTGGGCAGCACAATGGCACAGCTGTAGTGTTGCTGCCTCACGGCGCCAGAGACCCGGGTTCGATCCTGACTCCGGGTACAGAGTTTGTACGTTCTCCCTGTGACCGCGTGGGTTTTCTCAGTGCTCTGGTTTTCTCCCACATTCCAACAATGTGCATATTTCTAGGTTAATTGGCTTCTATAAATTGTCCCTAGTGTGTAGGATAGAGCTAGCGTACGAGTGATTGCTGATCAGCACCGACTCTGTGGGCCGAAAGAACTGTTTCCACGATGCATCTCAAACTAAACTAAAAATTGTTTTTAATGGACAGTGCAGTGAAGCAAGTGATAAATAACTGGCTTCGCCAGAGTTATTTATCACTTGAGTTATAACGCCAGAGACCTTGGTTCAATCCTGACCTCAAATGCTGTTTATGTGGAGTTGGCACCTTCTCCCTGTGACCGTGTAGGTTTCCTCCAGGAGCTCCAGTTTCCTCCCACATCCCAAAGATGTCTGGTTTAGGTTTAATTGGTTTCTGCAAATGGCCCCCACTGTGTAGGGAGTGGATGCGAAAATGGTTTAACACAGAACTAATGTGAATGGGTGATCAATGGCCGGCATGGACTCGGTGGGCCGAAAGGCCTGTTGCCATGCTATATCTCTAAGCAAACTAAATTAAACTGCTATTAATGGCAGCCACGAATATGTCATTAGTCAAAAGTAAACATTATTTTGAGAAGCTTTCAAGTGTAGAAACTTAATTGTAAGGATCAGCTGTATCATTTCAGTTGAAAATAAATTAGATTCATGTCACTTACTGTGGAAAATGTGAAAACATTGCTTTATCACTGTGAGTTTTAGTTGTCCATCCAAACTTTGTAAATTAGGGGGAGGAAAGAACGTGGCTTTCAAAAGGCTTGTATCTTTTATGTCCCTTTTCCAATCAAAAAAGCAACTGAGGATGGCCCTGCTAACATCTCTGCAAACTACTGCAGCACTTTATGAAAGCGATACCAGCTAAGGATATCAGTGACAATAAAGGGGCTGTCCCACTTAGACGACCTAATTGGCGAGTTTAGAAGAGTTTGAAAAAATGACATGTAGAAGACCTCCTTCGACTATGTTGAAGACCAACTTCGACTAGCTACAACTAACTTCGGGAAAATTGGACACCGAATAGTGGAGAGTGACGACGATCTCCTTCGACCTCCCTTCGACTATGATGAAGACTATCTACGACTACCTTCGACTACCCTCGATTATCTACGACTAACATGCCGACCTACTTCGACCTACTACGACCTAAACATACGAGTAAAAATAGTATTGATTTTTTCATGGCGACCTTTTTTTGCTCGCGGGCATTTTTAACATATTGAAAAATACGCCGCGACCTAGCTGAGGCCTCAAGCACGCGGAGATTACTCTCGAGCATGAAGGAGAGTTACGAAGACCTCCTACGACCTCGTGTCGACCATGCTGCGAGTATGAGTCGAGGGCAAACTCGCCAGAACTCGCGGATTAGGTCGCCCAAGTGGGACAGGCCCTTAAGAGTGTTTAAGACAGTAAGGAACATCAACTTGGATGGGATCAATGACATTGATGGCGATGATGGGAGATGGGAGGAGTTGTTTAAGATAGAATTAGGAAGTTGAATTTTATGGACTATCAAAACATTGTCTTTAAAATACCTTAAAATAACTTATTTTGTCCCTATGTTATTCTCGATAGTGGAGGGGGGGGGGGTGTTATGGTATGTATATTTTATTTGTCACATGTACTGAGGATACAGTGCAATTAATACAGTTTAGTACAAGTATCACTACATAAGCATTTAGATACATCTTAGTTACGCATCTCAGATATAGTACAAGTGTATAGCACTAGTACACAGAGGTAGTATACAGAGTTGGTAGTTGGCACGATTTTCGAGTCCCAGTTGTTGTAAATGCAGGGTTCTTGACCTGACCATGAAGGCCCATTTTAGCAAAGGAGCAAGGGACCCACCCTAAAACACCTATATCTATAGTGACTTAACTGGGTGCTTCAGACATTCTTTATACGATATTGCTCATTCATATAATGGATTTGTGGATTAATTTCAGTTAGCATTAAATTAGCATACCAACCAAGTAGAGTTTATTTTCTGCAAAGGAGCAATTGTAGGTTATGGCAAGAAGAAAGATAGTTGTTGCAAAATTAATTGGGAAAAGATAAAGTATTGTGAGAAAATGCCGAGCAGAACATTCAATTTCCAATACAATTTGAACAGTTAAATATAGCCCAGGTACTTGTATAAAACAGAACACTGAGCAGTAACTCAAAAATTCAGTGATTTATACTTGATCAAAATCCTGAATTGAACATTATCCTCCTTTAAGAAGTAAATGTAATAGAAGATAAATTAAATAGATCTGCTCACTGGAATTCTATCCTTAAGATTAGCCATCAACAGAGATAATCTAGCACTCATTTTCTAGTTCAATGATTTTCCTATTGGCAAGAATGACTTTTAGTTTATAAATTATTTTGCACAGTAGCAAGGGAGAAGATACTTTAACTTGAAACAGGTACTGAATTTGTAAAAAGAACCTACATTGAGTGCAGACACAAAATGCCAGAGTAACTAAGCGGGTCAAACATCATCTCTGTAGAAAAGGAAAGGTGACGTTTTGGGTAGAGACCCTTCTTCAGAAGAAGGTCTGAAGAAGGGTCTCAACCTTAAACATCACCAATTCCTTTTCTCTCCAGAGATGCTGTCTGACCCGCTGAGTTACTCCAGCATTTTATGTCTTCCTTCGGTTTAAACCAGCATCTGCAGTTCCTTATTACTACATTGAATATCAAATAGGTGCTAATTCTAACTTCTTTATATGCCAACTGTGACTGTTTGAGTTCTAACTGTTAAACTCTTGAAGGATTTTTGTACAGTTGCTTTACACAAGTGCATAAGGAGAGGGGAAAAATATAATATGGACACGAGGGGTAACATTTTTCCCACAGATGCTGGTGGGTCAATGGAACGAGCTGCCGGAGGTGGTGGTTGAGGCAGGTACATGTACAGTAAAGGTTTATAAGGATATGGGCCAAACGTGGGCAGGTGCGACTAGAGTAGTTGGGACATCTTGTAGGTAGGGCAAGTTGGGCCGAAGGGCCTGATTTAGTGCTGTATGACTCTATGTAGCTATGAATTAACAGATTATTTCCACGTCCATCAATGGGACACCAGTATGTAGGTTGTTGCTTAGCCATGATATAGGAAGATTTATTGTAGAAACTACAGTAAGATTGAGTTGAACAGAAACTATTTAAAACCACACTATCTCACACAAACATTACTTCGCGTTAGGTGTGGCCACCAGAATGGAATCTTTGGAAAGCATTCCCCAAGCCGTCCACTGCACCAATTCTCAGAGCAACATCATTGCCATTTGCTTAAAAAAAAAATCTTGCTGACACATCGTGGTTTCCCCAACCTAAGCCTGGAACAGATCCAGCTCTACTTGTGGATAAAGTGATCATCTAGAAGGACTGGTCAATGTTAGTGGGACAACTTCTTCCTTGTCCCTCACTAATGTTACTGTAATGATGTCCAAGTAAAAGTCTCTCTCTGACTAAAGTAGCACGGGCCATTACTTTACATATAACCAACACCCCTCAAGAAGAAACATATATATTTTTTAACAACTTGTTGCTGCTTAATCTATGAATCCCCTTTTTAAGCAATTCCTCGAGAAGGAATACTCGTTTCTGGTCTGGTTTTCAGGCAAGTGATGAAACCAATGTGGGAATCTGAGACTTTTCCACAGATGTGGCAGCTGACAGGGTGGGACTTGGTTATTTGCAAGGTTGTGCTTTAAGGTAAGAGAGGCAAGATTTTATAACTTTTATAACTTTAATAATAATACTGGGGTAACTTTTCCCACTAAGAGTATGGTGGGTATATGAAACAAGCTGCAGAAGAGGTAGTTGGGGCAGGTACTATAACTGCATTTAATAGACACTTGGACAGGTACGTGGATAGGAAAGGTTTAGAGTCCCTTCCATTGACTCTATTTACACTTCACGCTGCCTCGGCAAGGCCACCAGCATAATCAAGGATGAGTCTCAACCCAGTCGCTCACTCTTCTCCCCTCTTCCATCAGGCGAGAAGTACAGAAGTGTAAAAATGCACACCTCTCGATTCAGGGACAGTTTTATCCCTGCAAGTTTCAGGTAACTGAACCATCCTGTCAACAACTAGAGAGCGGTCCTGAGCTACTATCTACCTTTTTGGAGAACCCTGGACTATCTTTAATCGGACTTTACCTTGCACTAAACGCCATTCCCTTTATCATGTATCTGTACACTGTGGACGGCTTGATTGTAATCATGTATAGTCTTTCCGCTGTGGTTATTACGGAACGTACAGCTTTTCACTGTACCTCGGTACACATAACAATAAACTAAGCTAAGCATGGACGAAGTGGGCCGAAGGGCCTATTTCTGTGCTGTACATCTGTCTCTGTGACTCTCCTTCTGCTAATTGCTTAGGATCTCAGCATGCTACAGATGCATGGAAACCAGGTGTCAATGTCAGTTTGAGTACCCAGGCCTCCAGAAAACAGTGGGGATGTTGCATTTTTCCCCCCTCCAAGATGGCTTTGGGATCTCATTACATCTCCACACAGAGACCGATGATTAATGCCAGCTGTCTCTCTGAACGATCCATGATACTTATGTTGTGGAGTATGGAAATACACAATTCCCATCTCGGCATAAATTAATATTCATCAGCCTGAGAACAAGACATTAGCAAAGAGACAAAGAAGGGTCTTGCGTCACCCATTCCTTCTCTCCGGAGATGCTGCCTGTCCCACTGAGTTACTCCAGCATTTCGTGTCTATCCTCAATACACAAAATGTAACAACAAAGAACCGCAGATGCTGGTTTGTACCAGAGATAGTGCTGGAGTAACTCAGCGGGTCAGGCAGTATCCCTGGAGAAAAAGGGTGGGTGACGTTTTCGAGTGGTCGGGATTCTTCTACAGGTGGAAAGTAGGGAGTGCCGGGAAGGAGGTGGAGGGGATGAAGAGCTGGAGGCAAGAAAGACCAGGATCAATCAGGGCCAGCCACAAATGAGATCAGGCAGGGTAGAGGATTTTGTTCACAAACCTATTTTCAAAACAAGCTCGCAAAATATCGAGTAGATTCGGTGGAGACATGGTCAAAAATAAATCTTTCTGATGTGCTAGTTTAACATCAAACATGGATATGTCAAAACTGTAGCAGTGGAGGGGATTAAAAAAGGTAAATGTTTAAATTACTCAGGCGAATGTGAAGCATTTACAGCAATTCACACTTGTAAAGTGTCTTTAATCTTGCAAACATTACCACATTAGTCCCCATGAGTGCAACATAGATCAGTAGTCATCAATTATTAATGAGGTCGAGAATATTTTTAACCGTGTCGATTTTTTGCTAAACCAGTTAAAATCTACATGAAATAATTTGAACATATTTCTGATCAGTATCTTAGTTACCACCAACAATTTAAAATCAGTCCGAAGAACGGTCTCGACCCAGCATGTCACCTCATCCACGAACAACAATGGACCATTGTGGGCTCCACCTTCCTTGAGTCATCAGTGCCGTGCCGCCTGTGATCTGTTCAGTATCTTTTTATAGGTCTCGTTTCCCTCTCTCCGGACTCTCAGTCTGAGGAAGTGTCTCGACCCGAAATGTCACCTATTCCTTTTCTCCAGAGATGCTGCTTGACCAGCTGAGTTACTCCAGCATTTTGTGTCACCCGTTCATGTTCTCCAGAGATGCTGCTTAACCTGCTGAGTTATTCCAGCACCTTGTGTCATAGAAACATAGAAACATAGTAGACAGGTGCAGGAGTAGGCCATTCAGCCCTTTGAGCCAGCACCACCATTCAATATGATCATGGCTGATCATCTAAAACCAGTACCCCGTTCCTGCTTTTTCCCCCATATCTCTTGATTCCGTTAGCCGTAAGAGCTAAATCTAACTCTCTCTTGAAAACATCCAGTGAATTTGCCTCCACTGTCTTCTGTGGCAGAGAATTCCAGATTCACAACTCTCTGGGTGAAAAAGTTTTTCCTCATCTCAGTCCTAAATGGCCTACCCCTTATTCTTAAACGGTGACCCCTGGTTCTGGACTCCCCCAACATTGGAACATTTTTCCCTGCATCTACCCTGTTCAGCCCTTTAAGAATTTTATATGGTTCTATAAGAATAGTCACCTATTCATGTTCACCAGAGATGCTGCCTGACCTGCTGAGTTACTCCAGCACTTTCTGTCCTTTTGAGTTTAAAATTCAAGGTTGAGGAACATGGAAAGCTAATGTCCAGCACCCCTGTTACTGCGAGATGAAGTGCCTTACCGGCCAACAGCCCAAGAATGAAATACTGTCATATTGCAGTTAGATTCTACAAATAGATACCAAATAGTATTCATCTGTATCTATTTGACAATTTTGTTTTCTCTTTTGTTAGTTGGAACTTCGGAATTAAAATGTGCATAAGAATTATTTTTACCTCAACCGGATGCATCCAAAGTGAGTTAATGTGCCGGGGAGTCACTCTGACAATATAAACTGGCAGGATATTATGTGCTTACAAAATAAATATTGTATCAGAACACAAATAATGCTCTGTAGAAGATCCTTAATATGGCACATATAGTGTGAGATCTGCAATGTAAGGAGCTACAGTATCTAATTGTTCTATGTAGGAAGAAACTGCAGATGCTGGTTTAAATGGAAGATAGACACAAAATGCTGCAGTAACTCAGAGGGACAGGCAGCGACGGGATGGAGAGAAGGAATGGGTTTTGTTTCGGGTCAAGACCCTTCTTCAGACCCAAAACATCACCCATTCCATCAATTATTCTAACTACATCACAGCAATGAAATTCTTGCTTTGCTTCAGCACAACAGAACATAGTAGGCATTGACTACATAACAGATCAGTGTGCCCATATACCATTTACGTATATAATGGTATATGGACACACTGATCTGTTTTGTAGTCAATGCCTACTAAGTTCTGTTGTGCTGAAGCAAAGCAAGAATTTCATTGTCCTATCAGGGACACATGACAATAAACTCACTTGACTCTTGACTCATCTTGAAAGCCATATGACACCATTGGAGTCACAGGGCTGTTCCTTCATCCCAACTTCCAAGATGAATAACAAAGGTGATTAAAATTTGACGAAGGGTCCGGACACAAAACATCACCCTTTCCTTCTATGCAGAGATGATGCCTGTCCCGCTGAGTTGCTCCAGCATTTTGTGCCTATCTCCGTAATTAAAACTACAATCTTAGACGGTGGAATACACTTAATGTTTTGTAGGCTCTTAAGTTTCAGTGGATCTCTTTCCAGATAATATTACATCTGGAGTTACAAATACAAAATCCTAATTACAAAAAGAAAATGACGAAGTGCATAAGATTATTGACAAATCTCTTCAACTACTTGCCCCTTTAAAAAAAAAAAAAGTTAGAAAATGAACGGATAGTAATGAGAAAGCAAGATGGATAAATTAATAGCCTTAAAAGTTTTAAAATATTTCAGTATTGCGTGACGTTCACCTTGCATCCTAGATATAGCTCTTAGGGCTAACGGAATCAAGGGATACGGGGAGAAAGCAGGAACGGGGTACGGATTTTGGATGATCAGCCATGATCATATTGAATGGCGGTGCTGGCTCGAGGGGCCAAATGGCCTACTCCTGCATCTATTTTCTTTGTTTACCAAATTATGTTGACACGAGTACTTGGTTGCAATGCCTCATGAATTTCAGTTGAACCTGAAGGAAGCACTACCTTAAATCGCTGAGAAGATCGCAGAACCATTTTGTGCAGGTATTGGACTTGTGAATCCTTCTCTTTCAAACTTATTTCCAAAGTTAACATGCAGAGAGGTCACTAATATAAAACAAAGGGACCAAAACAGGTATAAATCTCTGCTGAAGAACTGTGTATTATTGATTGGACTCTCACCAAATACACAATCTGCACAATTGATAATTCAAACAGCAGAGACAAAATCAATTGTGTCATCATCTCTTAAATGTTTTAGTCTCAGAACAGGCTGGTACATTTACATGGGAAGTGTGCCTTAGGAATATTTTTATGAAGCTCGACGTAAACATGTGGGTTAACATATGATGAGCATTTAAGGCACTGGGCCTGCACTCGCTGGAGTTTAGAAGGATGAGGGGGAACCTCATTGGAACTTACCAAATAGAGAACGGCCTGGATAGTGTGGATGTGGAGAGGATGTTTCCACTAGTGGGTGAGTCTAGGACCAGAGGCCATAGCCTCAGAATAAAAGGACGTACCTTTAGAAACGAGATGAGAAGGATTTGTGTTTAGTCAGAGGGTGGTGAAACTGTGGAATTCATTGCTACAGACAGCTGTGGGAGCCAAGTCAGTGGATATTTTTTAAGGTGGAGATTGACAGATTTTTGATCAGTAAACCCTCTGCCTTCCATGAATAAGATAGTTCCGTATTCAGAATTAATCTCCGTGAATTAATCTCGTGGATTTAATCTCTGTGGATCCCATGCATCTTAATCTACTAGGTTAGCCTCCCACAAAAGACCATCAAATGCCTTACAAAAGTTCATGTAGAAACAGCAGATCAATGCAATTAATTGTAAAGCTCATAATCAAGTGGCATTGTCAAGGTAGATAGATGGCTTCCTATGCTGTGATTTTCTCTGCCTCCTCTGTTAATATTGGTGCAACAGAGGAGAAAAGAAGGTTAATAGGAATACAAGCCAACCAAAGAAGAATTAGTATGGACATGAAAACAATTTTCTCCTTTCATTAAAAGAGCTAATTAAAGTTTTGCTACTATCATTTTTATTCATCTATTACAGGTTACAGGATAACCTATTCAGTGCAGAACATTTCTGGAACTGTGATTTTATTTCGCAGCTACTGACACAATTAATTGATGATCTCGGGCATTCAACTTACTGCACTGAGAGAGTGAACCAATACTGTATGATAACACCATACATCTTTGATCTTCACATGCAGTAGTTGGACAATGAGGAACTGAAAGCCCACATTGTTTGAGGTGAAGAGGTGGTGGAGAGGAGAGAAGACAGTCATACAGCGCGGACACAAGCCCTTCGGTTCAACTGGCCCATGCCGACCAACGTGTCCCATCCACACTAGTCCCACCTGCCCGCGTTTGGCCCATAACCCTCTAAACCTGTCATATCCATGTACCTGTCTAAATGGAGCGATAGTCCCAGCCTCAACTACCTCCTCTGGCAGCTCGTTCCATACATCTACCACCCTTTGTGTAAAAAAGTTACCCCTCAGGTTCCTATTAAATCTTTCACCCCTCGCTTTAAACTTATGTCCTCCGGTTCTTGATTCCCCTACTCTGGACAAGAGACTGTGTTTTAATGTAAAAATTGTCCCTAGTGGGTGTAGGATAGTGATAATGTGCGGGGATCGCTGGTCGGCGCGGACCCGGTGGGCCGAAGGGCCTGTTTCCGTGCGGTATCTCTAAACTAAACTCTAGAGATTTCTGTAGTCACATGTCCTTTGAGCTCTCTGGTGTTGGTTGTGACCCATCTGTTGGTCCAGAGTAACTCTTAATATTCTCGCAAATCCCTTACATTGATTGTAACTTGGCAAAGTGAAGTATGTCCCTGAAATGAACTATCCATGTCTGCAGCATATTTGGCAAGTATGAATCTTTTCCTTGTTGGAAAGGGTACAGAGTAGATTTACGAGGATGTTGCCAGAACAAGAGGGTGTGAGCTATAGGAGAGGTTGAGTAGACTGGGACTCTATTCCTTGGAGCGCAGGAGAATGAGGGGTGATCTTATAGAGAGGTATAAAATCATGAGAGGAATATATTGGGCAGATGCACAGAGTCTCTTGCCCAGAGTAGGTGAATCGAGGACCAGAGGACATGGGTTTAAGGTGAAGGAGAAAAGATTCAATAGGAATCTGAGGTGTGACGTTTTCACACAAAGGGTGGTGGGTGTATGGAACGAGCTGCCAGAGGAGGTAGTTGAGGCAGGGACTATCCCAACATTTCAGAAACAGTTAGACAGGTACATGGATAGGACAAGTTTGGAGGAATATGGACCAAATGTGGGCAAGTGGGTCAAGTGTAGCTGGGGCATGTTGGTCGGTGTGGGCAAGTTGGGCTGAAGGGCCTATTTCCACACTGTATCACTCTACGACTCTATGACAAAATGAACTCCACTGTTGCTTAGTTTGGAGACACTTCAGGTTGAGTGAGTTTAGAAGCTTTGATGCTGAAAGCCCATGATGCATGAACTGACACCTGATGCATGTGCTCTGGTTCTCTGGACAAAAATGCTCCCGATCAAAAAGTATACAAAATTAATGATTCCTCATTTGCTGCAACACAAAACCAGGAGAGGACAAAGATAAACATCTTGCGGGCAGTAAAACAAAGCACTCAGAGACTCGCGCCACAGAGCTGCAAGTTGCAGATCAAAGCTCATAAGTTCTATGAGCAGAATTAGGCCATTCGGCCCATCAAGTCTACCTCTGCCATTCATTCATGGCTGATCTATCTTTCCCTCTCAACCCTATTACCCCTGACACCCATACTCATCAAGAATCTTGTCAATCTCCGCCTTAAAAATATCCATTGACTTCGCCTCCATAGCCATCTGTGGTAATGCTTTCCACAGTTCACCAGCTTCCGACTAAAGAAATTCATTCTCATCTCCTTTCTAAAGGTACAACGTCCTTTTATTCTGAGGCTACGGCCTCTGGTCCTAGACTCTCCACCGACACTCTATCCAGGCCTTTCACTATTCAGTGAGTTTCAATGAGGTCCTCCCTCACCCTTCTAAACTCTGGCGAGTACAGGCCCAGTGCCTTCAAATGCTCATCATATGTTAACCCAATCATTCCTGGGATCATTCTCCATTTGCATGCAACTGGAATTCCTCAAAAATTGGAATATAGCTTGTTATTTACAATACAATACAATACAATACCATTTATTGTCATTTGAACCTCAAATTAAGTTCAAACGAAATTTGGTTTCTGCAGTCAAACAAAACAAAACAGTTCCTACACGACACACAAACAATTCAATCCACAGAAAAACATCCATCACAGTGAATCTCCTCCTCACTGTGATGGAAGGCAAAGTCTTTTCTCTCCCCTGCACCATTTTTCTCCCGATGTTGAAGCCCCAGGCGGGCAATGTTAAGTCCCACGGCGGTTGAGGCCGCGCCGGGCGGTATATGGCCTCGCTCCGGGCCCAAAAGTCACCAAGTTGGAGCCCCCGGCGGACGCTGGAATGTCCTGCGGCCATTAAGCCGCGCCGGGCGATTTACGGCCCCGCTCCGGGTCGTTCCAACCCCGCGACACGGGCGGGAGAAGTTGCGTTGCGGGAGCTCCGGAAAGCGGTCTCTCACCCGGACCCGCGAGCTCCCGATATCACTGTCCACCGGTCTGCAGCTTGAGCTCCGGAGTCGGGCCGCAGCAGTTAGCCACCACCGCTCCCCACGCTCCGAGGACGGCCAGCCCCACGATGGTAAGTCTGCAGCTCTGCAGGCTCCGCGACTGGAGCCCCCAGGTCGTCCCGGTCGGAGGCCGCTCCACGGACCTAGGCCCCAACGACAACGGAGACCCGACAGGGAAAAGATTTCCGTACAGGGAAGAGATTTTTAAAGTTTCCCCCTCTCCCCCCCCCCCACATATACACAATTAAAAACAGTACAAAAAACACAAACAACTACATTTAACTAAAATAAAAAAAATAAAAAAATAAAAAAATAAAAAAAAGACAGACGAACTGCAGTCGAGCCGCTGCCGTTAGGCGCCGCCACAGTAAAGTAAAGCAAGTAATTTGGCAGGGGATATACAGTATTTACTCACAGCCACTCCTCCTGGTCATTCAAATCAGATTTTCTGTGACTGCTTAGCACAAAGAATGAAAATATCCAGTAACACAAATTAAGTATGCTTGAATTAACAGAACTAGACTGCGTCAGTGACATTAAATGCCAAGCAATCAATTTTTAACACCACTGTGTGACAGAACTCAGAAAATTTATATTTAACTGTTTTGAGTCGAGTTTTCAGCTGTTCCATTAAATAATGATTCTATGAAGAAAATCTTTTCATTTTAGTTTTAGAGATGCAGGCCCACTGAATCCGCACCAACCAGCAATCCCCACACATTAACACACACATTAGGGACAATTATCGTATAGAAACATATAAAATTCTTAAAGGATTGGACAGGCTAGATGCAGAAAAAATGTTCCCGGTGTTGGGGGAGTCCAGAACCAGGGGTCACAGATTAAGAATAAGGGGTACGCCATTTAGAACTGAGATGAGGAAAAACCTTTTCACCTAGTGAGTTGTGAATCTGTGGAATTCTCTGCCACAGAAGCCAGTGGAGGCCAATTCACTGGATGTTTTCAAGAGTTAGATTTAGCTCTTAGAGCTAAAGGAATCAAGGGATATGGAGAAAAAACAGGAACGGGGCACTGAATTTAGATGATCAGCCATGATCATATTGAATGGCGGTGCTGGCTCTAAGGGCCGAATGGCCTACTCCTGCACCTATTTTTCTATGTTTTTTAATGTTTTTTATAAATTTATACCAAGCGTATTAACCTACAAACCTGCACGTCTTCGGAGGGTGGGGGGAAACAAAAGATTTTGGAGAAAATACGCGTGGATCATGGGGAGAACGTACAAACTCCGTACAGACAACCACCTGTAGTCAGGATCAACCCCGGGTCTCTGGCGCTCTACCACTAGCAAGGCAGTAGCTCTACCACTGTTCCACCGTGCCACCCATCTATACAATCTTATTTTGGCAACTTTGCTTGTTTACAAAATCTGCAGTTCTTGCATCAGCTGCTCCACAATAGCTATAAAATCGTTGTCAATGCTGGACATCCAACAATTCTCTGCCAGGCAATGGCTGTCATTTTCCCTCCCATCATGTATATAACAATTCATTCTTTTTACTACATGGGGGAGTATATCTGAGGAAAAATAAATTCTCTAAAAAGGTAAAGGTTGGAATAAACAACTGGACAAATACTTAATAAATCTAGCTCCACGTTACAATAAAAGCAATTAATTTGAGCCTTTTTCCCAGTCCAGATCAAAAGGACACTGTTACAACTATTTGAATTTCATAAAGAAACTGGCAATTTTCAGCAAGTCTACCATGTACTGAGAGTCTCATACTACAAGCCAATGCATAATCTGAGTGTATAAAATGCCCTGTGAGTCATTTGAACTTGCCTGACTGTTTTAGTTTGACCTACGATAAATGTTAATGCTTTAACAGTGGGGTCACCATTGTCTACATTGTCAAAACATTGTAAAATGTTCTTGCTGGATGAGACACATAAACCCATCTATTCCAAGAATCAGCCCTTTCCCTCCTTACAAAGGAGCCTAGGGCAGCTCAGTGGCACAGCGGTAGAGTTGCTGCCTTACAGCGCCAGAGGCACGGGTTTGCCTGACTACGGGTGCTGTCTGTACGGAGTTTGTACATTCACCCCGTGAACCTGCGTGGGTTTTCTCCAGGTGCTCCGGTTTCGTCCCACACTACAAAGATGTACAGGTTTGTCGGTTAATTGGCTTTGGTAAATATAGTAAATTGTATAGGATTATGCTAGTGTACGGGGATCGCTGGTCGCTCTGGACTCGGTGGGCAAAATGGCCAGTTTCCCTGCCGTATCTCGAAAACAAAAAATAAATAAAACCAAACTCTGGACTAGAAATGCGAAATGCTACAGTGCACATAAAGAGCTTCTGAAAGAACAACTGTGTATTAGCCAAAGACAACCAACAGTTCTGTCCAAATCCAAGAACTAAAATGATTGAATAATCAGCATGGTTCCTTCTTCCCTTCAATTTTACACATCGCCAGGAAGAACATAATTTTCGGTCACCTGCATTAAATGCCTACAAGAATATTGCCAACCAGCTGTTCGCAGCTTCTTCACATTTGGTTCCATGAATCCAGTGTGAAATTAATTATAACTTATGAATCCTGGAATCCTTGCAGTGTGGAAGTCCTACAGCTGCTGCAACAGCGCTGTGTCGACGCACACAATCAGTTCCATTGCCCAACTCCATCCCAGCAAGTTAGTTTCCATCCATGCCTATCCAATTCCCTTCTGAAAGCCTTAATTGACTCTGTTTTTAAATTTCGCTTTTAGGCATTGAGCTCCAAATTGTAAACACTTTCTGTGTCCAACAAGATTTCCTCACAACGCCTCTGTATCTTTGGTTCTTCCGTTTAAAACCATGTCCCATGGAATACTACCTAACCCATAATACCTTCATCAATACTCCTTTGCTTTAAAATGACAATCTTCACCAGTTTAACACAATAGCTGAAATTCCACATTTATGAATCATATTCAACTTGAGATACAGTGTAGAAACAGGCCCTTCGGCCCACCGAGTCTGCGCCGACCAGCAATCTCCCATGCTATCTTAAACACTAGGAACAATTTTACAATTTTATCAGAGCCAATTAAACTACAAACCTGTATGTCTTTGGAGCGTGAGAGGAAACTGGAGCACCCGGAGAAAATCCACGCGGTCACAGGGAGAATGTAGAACTCCACACAGACAGCACCTGTAGTCAGGATCGAACCCGGGTCTCTGGCGCTGTAAGGCAGCAACTCTACCGCTGCACCACTGTGTCCCCCCAGGACTTTATTACAATATAATCTCCCCTTGGACCTCCACATCCTTCCTAAAATGTGGGTTAACCAGTGCATTCTCAGGGTTCAATATACCTCCTGCTTTTTTACTAAATGATCATAGCAAATTCAAACTGATAGTTACGCTTGCAATTTATCTTCTAATGCTCGAAGAATGAAATTTTGTGCAAAAACCAAGCAGAAGAAACAGTTTCTAGCTTCCATGGTAAAGTGGAGCAGTCCATTCACTTTTGGTGTTGGAATTATTCACGGCAATTCTGTATTCTATCAAGGTTCAATAGTAAAAACAACGTTGAGTTATGAAGGGCAGCAATGCTGCCTTTATATGCTATCATGGTGCTACACTCTACGTAGCGAGCTGGATTAAACACAGCTGCACATTCCTCCCTCTGGCAGCATCATGTGTAGTTACAGTATTCCAATAATTCTACCAGGAAAGATGAGGTTAAGAATGGATCCAGAAATCTCCCCCCACCCCCCCCCCCCCCCTCCAAAAGGACAGGGCTTTGAAAGAAGGATCCCAAAGAAAGGGCTTCTCCTGTTGTTCATTCCAGTTGGTCTCTTCTCCACTCCCCCCCTCCTCCCCCAGAGTCGCCGACATACTCCACCTTGGAAGCGACAGCAGGGGAGAGGGGAGGGAGCCCCATGGTAACCACACCTAGTTTTAAAGTGAAACGACACAAAGTGCTGGAGTAACTCAGCCAACTGAATCAGCCTGGGAAAGGGTCCCGATGTCACCTATCCATGTTCTCCAGACATCCTGACCCGCTGATTTACTCCAGCGCATTGTGTCCTTGTGTCTATTAACCATCGTCTGCCGTCATCGGCAGTAATAGACACCGATCCCTCTGCTATGGTCTGTTTACAGTAAACCATCGTCATAACGAACAGGCAGGGAATAGTGATACACATCGTATGCAGACAGATAAGACAAGTTTAGATTGACGCACAGATGGGCCAAAGGGCCTGTTCCTGTTACATACCATTCCATGTTCTCTATAGCAAGGCCCCGCAATCAATGAGAAAAAGAACTGATTATTATTTTTCACATTTCAAAACAGTCTGCTAGAGGAATCTAGCTGGAGTCTAGATTAGGGGACTCGACACAAAATGTTTACTGCTCCTTTAGCTCTGTACCGCCCACTCCCCTGACATCAGTCTGAAGAAGGGTCTCGACCCGAAACGTGACCCATTCCTTCTCTCCAGAGATGCTGCCAGCCTCGCTGAGTTACTCCAGCATTTTGTGACTAACCGATATAAACCAGCATCTGCAGTTCTTTCCTACATGTTTACTGCCCATTTCCTTTCAGTTCGCACAGGCCTCACCAATGACTCCATCTATAATTCACGCCGCCACGGGAAAGCAGTCAACATAATCAAAATTCATAACAAGGACAGTCCCCCTTGTCCTCACCTTCCACCCCATCAGCCGTCGCATACAGCATATAATCCGCCAACATTTTCGCCACCTCCAACGGGATCCCACTACTGGCCACATCTTCCCATCTCCATCCTTTTCTGCTTTCTGCAGAGACCGTTCCCTCCGAAACTCCCTGGTCAACTCGTCCCTTCCCACCCAAACCAACCCCTCCCCAGGTACTTTCCCCTGCAACAGCAGGAGATGCAACACTGTCCCTTTACCTCCCCCCTCGACTCCATCCAAGGACACAAACAATCTTTCCAGATGAGGCAGAGGTTCACTTGCACCTCCTCCAACCTCATCTACTGTATCTGCTGTTCCAGGTGTCAGTTTCTCTACATCGGCGAGACCAAGTGCAGGCTCAGCGATCGTTTCGCTGAACACCTCCACTCAGTCCGTCTTAACCTATCTGATCTCCTGGTGGCTCAGCACTTCAACTCCCCCTCCCATTCCCAATCTGACCTTTCTGTCCTCGGCCTCCTCCATTGTCAGAGTGAGGCCCAGCGCAAATTGGAGAAACAGCGCCTCATATTTTGCTTGGGTAGCTAACACCCCAGCGGTATGAACATTGACTTCTCTAACCTCAAATAGCCCTTGTTTTCCCTCTCTACCCCCTCCCCAGTTCTCCCACTATTCCTACTGTCTCCGACTGCATTCTATCTTTGTCCCGCCCACTCCCCTGACATCAGTCTGAAGGAGGGTCTCGACCCGAAACGTCACCCATTCCTCTCCAGAGATGCTGCCTGACCCGCTGAGTTACTCCAGCATTTTATGTCTACCTTCAACATAATCAAAACCATTTCCCACCCCAGTCATTCAATCGGGCAGGGGAGACAGAAGCTTGAAAGTGTCTCACCACCAGACTCGGGCCCAGCTTCATCTCCTCTGTTATCAAGCCTTTCAACTGTTCTGCCAAAAGCTAGGGCACTGTACCAATTATACGACACACCTCATCTGGAACATTGGACTTTGTCTATGGATCCTTTACGCTACAATGCTGGGAATTAATTTCCGCATTTTTCCCTTTGCTCTACCTAATGTAGAAACATAGAAACATAGAAAATAGGTGCAGGAAGGAGCCATTCGGCCCTTTGAGTCAGCACCGTACTTGAGTAGTACCAGTACTTGCGCTTGGCTCAAATATATTCATGTTTGTATTATCAAATTTGATTTGACACATGTAAAACAAAGCTTTTCACTACACCTCGGTACACATGACAATAATAAACCTAAGCCCAATAGATGCTGCCTAACATGCATTTTAACAATCCAACTGATTGTTTTGTGCTCTAGGTCTCAGCACCTGCAGTCTCTTGTGTATCTGGTATTTTTCATGATCCAATTGAGAGCACAACTTCAGTGGACCTTTTCCAAATTATGCCGTGTGATTTTTAAATGTCATGTTCTTTCAATCTAAAAATGCTTACTTTAATATATCTGATAATCCTTTTTATTAAAATGAAAATAAAAGAATTCTCAGTGCACTGTGCAGAGAATAGAGTCTAAAAAAAAGGTTTATTGTTAAACTGACATGAACAGAAGGAGTTACGCTTGGAATTGCAATTGTTCAGTATTAAAGGTCTGAAGAAGGGTCTCAACCTGAAACGTCACCCATTCCTTCTCTCCAGAGATGCTGCCTGTCCCGCTCTAGATCAGTGTCACTCATATTATGAGTCATGCTTTTGTAGTTACGCCCACTAGCTTTTCAGTAATCACTGCTTGCCTGGTTCCCTTAGAGTTAGTGAAACGTGCAAGTGTGAAGTCGTGCTTGCTATGTAGTTAATAAAGTCTTTGGATCTTTATCATGGTGTAAGGCTCCAGTTATTATACGGACAACACTCAACACCCGCTGAGTTACTTCAGCTTTTTGTGTCTATCTTAGCTTCAACTCCATCTCTGCCTTCCACAGTCGTAATTCCTGCTGGTATAGAGTTCAATGAGTTGGAGTAACTCAGCGGGTCAGGCAGCTTCTCTGGAAGACATAGATAGGCAACGTTTCAAGTCGGGACTCTTCTTCAGACTCTGCAGTCTATTTCTGAAGACTGCAGAAAGGTCCTGACCCAAAAGGTCACGATCTGAAACGTCGCCTCTCCATGTCTTCTGGAGATGCTACCTGACCCGCTGAGTTACACCAGCGCTTGTGTCCAATGCAAGACTCCAGCAACTGCAGTTCCTTGTGTCTCCCTCTTCCTGCTGGAGCTGCCACAAGAGCCATTAGGACTGGCCTCATCAGTTGGGCATATTTCAGCATTCGGCCCACAAGGTACTTTGCCATTAATTATTTCAAACAGAAGTGCCCCAGGCAAAGCTGATTTCAGCACCACGAGTGGAGCAAAATATTGGTTTATGCCTTTATTATTCTCTGTCCCTGCCATTATGGGTGTAACGGGTGGATATGGGATGAAATCAGACTATCCTGGGCCCCACTGGTTAAAAAAACATGTTGGTAACTGCAGTGTGGGTCAGCTGATGAAAAATTGCTATGTATGGATACAGTGCTCAATTGAGAAATTTCACGTTACAATTTATTCCTTTCCTCTCATTATCCCACAGACCTTTGTCTTTAGACTTTGGAGATACAGGGTAGAAACGGGCCCTTCGCCAGTCCACGCCGACCAGCGATTACCCCGTGCGCCAGCATTATCCTATACACTAGTGACTATTTATACTTTATAGAAACCAATCAACCTAAAAACCTAAAAACTATTTGGAATATGCGAGGAAACCGGAGCTCCCAGGAAAATCTACGCGGTCACGGAGAAAATGGACAAACTCAATAGAGGCAGCAAATGTAGTCAGGATCGAACCTGGGTCTCTGGCGCTGTAAGGCAGCAATTCGACCGTTGCTCCACTGTGCTGTAATCTCAGGCCTTTGTCTACCAATCTGCCAATAAACACCCCCCCCCCTCACCTGTACCCACATATCACAGACACAGGGAACCGCAAATGCTGGAATCTTGGAGTAACTCAGCTGGGTCAGGCAGCATCTGTGGAGGACATGGACAGGTGACATTTCAGGACTGCTCCAGTCTGAAGAAGGGTTCTGACCTAAAATGGGGTGTCACAGGTAGACAGGGTGGTGAAGAAAACCTTTGGCACTTCATCAGACATGGTATTGCGTATTGAGGTAAGGGCACTTTATTACAGTTTTACAATACGGTGGCGAGGCTGCACTTTAGGAGCATTGTACATACAAGGAACCTTGAAGAACTCTGAGGAAGGGTCCCAATCTGAAACGTCACCTATCCATATCCTTCAGACATGCTGCTTGACCCGCTTAGTAACTCCAGCACTTTGTGTGGTTTCACTTGAAGTACCGTTGCATTTCACTTGCACTTTATGTGCAATGTGACAAATAAAACCGTATTGTATTGTATTATATTGTGTTCAGTTTTGGTCACCCTGCTATAGAGAAATTGCCATTAAACTGGAAAGGTGCAGAGAAGATTTACAAGGACAGTGCCAGGACTCAAGGGCCTGAGCTACTGGGAGACTGGTGTCATGGTACACCAGTCATTGAAAGTAGGCATGCAGGTGCAGCAGGCAGTGAAGAAAGCAAATGGTATGTTAGCATTCATAGCAAAAGGATTTGAGAATAGGAGCAGGGAGGTTCTGCTGCAGTTGTACAGGGCCTTGGTGAGACCACACCTGGAGTATTGCGTACAGTTTTAGTCTCCTAATCTGTGGAAAGACATTCTTGCCATAGAGGGAGTACAGAGAAGGTTCATCAGACTGATTCCTGGGATGGCAGGACTTTCATATGAAGAAAGACTGGATAGACTCGGCTTGTACTCGCTAGAATTTAGAAGATTGAGGGGGGATCTTATAGAAACTTACAAAATTCTTAAGGGGTTGGACAGGCTAGATGCAGGAAGATTGTTCCCGATGTTGGGGAAGTCCAGAACAAGGGGTCACAGTTTAAGGATAAGGGGGAAGTCTTTTAGGACCGAGATGAGAAAAAAATAATTCACACAGAGAGTGGTGAATCTGTGGAATTCTCTGCCACAGAAAGTAGTTGAGGCCAGTTCATTGGCTATATTTAAGAGGGAGTTAGATGTGGCCCTTGTGGCTAAATGGATCAGGGGGTATGGAGAGAAGGCAGGTACAGGATACTGAATTGGATGATCAGCCATGATCATATTGAATGGCGGTGCAGGCTCGAAGGGCCGAATGGCCTACTCATTCACCTATTTTCTATGTTTCTATGAGAAGTTGTGCAGGCTAAAATTTACTTCTTGGATCACAGGAGGTTGAGGGATGATCTTCTGTTGGTGTACAAAATAGATAGACTGAATGCACAGAGTGTTTTACGCAGGGATGGGAAATCTAGAACTAGAGGGCACTGGTTTAAGATGTGAGAGTAAAGTTTTAAGGGAACCTGAAGAGCAACTTTTTCCACGTAGAGGGCTGTGGTTACATGGAACGAGCTGCCAAAGGAAGTAATTGAGGCAGGTTCAATAACATAATTTAAAAATATTTAGACAGGTACATGGATAGGAAGGGTTTAGAAGGATACGGGTTAACCACAGACAATTGGGAGTATCTTAGATGGGCCATCTTGGTCGGTATGGCTGAGATAGGCCAAAGGGCCCGTTTCTGTGCTGTATATTCAATGACTCAATGATTTTATAAAGCCAGGCATCTCATTTTAGCTTCTCCAAATAACCTTGCATCCAAATAGGCAGAACCTTTGACGGTACACTGCCCACTCAGAAATGCATTGAAACGTCAGCCCATATTATGTTCTGAGGTCTCAAGTAAGGCGACGTTCCACTTTTAAAGCAATTTGACCCGAAGAAAGCATTCCAAGCAGTTTTAATCAATAAGTGCATGGAATCTAATGTCACTGACATTACAGTTCAACCTAAAGTATAGATCAATTTGAGGAGTTGCATTTTGGGACATCAACTAGTAGCAATGTTACAAAATTTTGAGATTTAAAAAATAAAGTCTGCAATTTATCCCACCAGATAAAGCATAAAAAGAAGTTTAATTTGACACCTAATTCACTTTCATATCTTCAGTATTAAAAAAGTTATGGCCATGTTCATACTCGGAAATTAGCATCTTGTTCCCTATTGCTTTTCCATTGACTTAACACAAAAGCTGTGATCGAGGACAGTCAAAAGCCCATAACTTTCTTAAAAATTAAGAGAACCTAAAGAAATTTTCAGTTATTATAGATTGAAGCATTCTGAAACAAATATGAAACAATCTTACTTAGATGACATGAAATTAAAGCATATAATTAGTTATACCTAATTGTAGCTAATTACAAAATTCAATTACTAGATTTAAACATCTATCAATTTCCTAAGAATAGATTAACATTTTTAAATAGCCTAAGTGTCCAAATAACATTCACACAAGAATTCACAATATAACATAATTTTTAAATCTCATTGTCATGGATTTATAGGCCAAATGGAAGGAATTTAATGTTTAATACCTGTAAATTAATGGCCATTTAAATCATTTTGCGAGTGAGGTTTTCTGGAATGCGATCATTTGGAACGTTGATTTGTGGAGAATTTAACCCCGTATCGGCATGAAAAATTCTGCCGCTAGTTCGAGGAAAAGAATCACCGTTTCGCATTAAAAGATATGAATTAAAGGCTTCTTAAGAAGCACTTTTATACAAAAAAATAAACTACTTTTGTTTACCTGTCCCGTGTGTGAAATCCGTCCCCGTTGTCGGCGTTGACGGCTTCAGAAGCCGATTTTAAAATAACTCCAGCGCTGAACTTGTCGATTTAATAAAAATAAAAAATACACAAAACACCCGTAGGAACGATTTTTCAGCAAACGCTTGTACTCCAACGAAATATAATACAGGACAAGGTAGGAGAAACCCGCGTTTTAACCCCGCCCCCCCCCCCTTAAAGGCACCAAAATCGCGCACACGGCCAGTGGCAGAATTGCAGCGCCGCTGAAGGTAAGTATTGTACCTACAACTAGGGTAAGCTCTTCACGGTGAACGGGGAACCTATAAAAAAAAATCTAGGAGCACAAGTTATGTTGCAGCTGTACAAGTCGTTGCTGAGGCCAATTTTATAACATTGTGTATTTTACAAAATAATAGTTTTGGTCACCCTACTAAAGAAAAGATGCCACGCCGATCAACGAGCACCCATACACCAGTTCTACCCTACACTCCAGGAACGATTTTACTGAAGCCAACTAACCTACAAACTTTTTTGTATTGTATTGTATTGTATTCAATTTATTGTCATTATCTCATAAGAGACAACGAAATGGATTTTCCTTACAGTCATGTAACATAAAAATAAATAATAAATAAAAAATTAATTAAAAAAAGCACAAGCACAGAAGTCCACAACACAACTCCACAGCGGCACCAAAGTTAAGGAAGGAACCAAAGTCCAGCCAGCCTCCCCGCCGATCTTCCCAGATGTTCACCCATGGTCGTGGCCTCCCGAGCACCCGCAGTCACTGCCACGGGAGGCCCGATGCTCAGGCCCTCTCGCCGGGAACGATGGAACCCCGACGCCGAACCCCGATGGAGAACATCCTCAGCGGCCCGGACCTCCAAATCAGCCACCTCCCACCGGAGTCCGCGGATCCCGAAACCTGCATGTCTTTGGAATGTGGGAGGATACCGGAGCACCCGGAGGAAACCCACATCACAGGGAGAACATCCAAACTCCATGCAGACAGCACCCATAGTCAGGATCACACAGGGGTCTCTGGTGATGTAAGGCTACCACTGCAGCTCTGTGCCGCCACAGTGGTCCAAGGTCTTTCCAATTTCCGGCTACATTTCTCTCTTCTAGCTCAACATCTGTTGAGGATTACGATCTGGCATAGATCCAGTGGAATGGGACGGGGAGGCAAGACATGGCAAACACAGTGCACAGGGGCTGAAAGGCAGGCCCTGAAGAAAGGTCTCAACCCGAAACATCACCCATTACGTCTATCCAGTGATGCTGCCTGTCCCGCAGGTGGTTTTGCAATAACAGTGTTCCTTTGGATATGGAGTTTGACCAGAGCTCAGATGAAACCAAATGCTGAAAATACCTGTTTAGCCCGAGAACCTAGACAGGGAAACTGTGTCCGCTCTAGGGGCTGGAGGCAATGTATTCACATGGATTAACACGGATTTATCGAAGGCTTTTGGCTTTCAGGCTGCTTAGTTTCTATTTTCAAATCCTCAAAGATTCCCTTCACTTATCCCACACATGCCATTCACTCAAGGTTAGATAATAATCTCTATTGAATTACACAACCAAAGTTGAAGCGGTACTCGATGTAAGGTCAATAAATCTAACACTTCAACTACATTATATTGTGTAAGAAGGAACTGCAGATGCTGGTTTTAACGGAAGATAGACACAAATATTACAAAAACTACATTATATTACCTTGTCAGCATACTGTGCAACACCCACCTGAAAGTAATGGATCTTCAGAGTTAGTGAATACATCGCACAAAGAGAGAATGAATTCAATCACTTTCCACATAATGCCGTTACTTTCAGCATTCAACATCAAGTATCTTAATCACCAAGTTGAGTTGGCAAGTCCTTGATCCTTTTATTGATCTAGATATTTGCTTAACATTGATTCAGTCTGAATGTTTCTTTATAATGTCTCATTTACAGATAGACTTTCACCATCAACGTTCAACAGTACCTCATTTTGCCGGCAAGCCACCGAAAACGATGGGGCAGGGATGGATGCCGAGGGATGTATGGACACCGAACGATTATATTTTGATGTTGCTTCGGGCTGGCGGTCGGGGTCGGGTCGGGGTTGAGTTCGAGTAAGGGACTGGGGGTTGATGGCAATGGCGGGCCATGTGGCTGTCGGAGGTCAGATGTGCCTCCGAGAAGAAAGGAGGACCTGGCGTGGGGGAACCGCCGAAAACTAAGGGGGACCACAAATGGAAAGTGTTAAATGGGTTGTGTTAAAATGGGATACTTGTATCTTTGCCAGCACCCTTTATGTGGCGGCTCTTTGCATCCCTTGGGAACGCAAAACAAAGAATATCATTGTGACTTGTCACATGTGACAATAACTTATCATTCATTCATTCATTCATTCTTTCCCAGCTTGTCTCGTCAGTCTTAATCCATCCCATTTTGAAGGATAGTAAAGCAAATGTTTGATAACTTAAAATTATTGTTTAACAATAAGTTAGGGTAGCTCAGTGGCACAACGGCAGAGTTGCTGCCTCACAGCGCCAGAGACCCCGGTTCGATCCTGACCATGGGTACTGTCTCTACAGAGTTGGTATGTTCTCCCCATAAATTGTTCCTAGTATGTAGGATAGAACTAGTGCATGGGGTGATCGCTGGTCGGCGTCGACTCAGTGGGCCGAACGGCCGGTTTTCATGGTTTATCTCGATACTAAACTGACCTAATCATTATAAACACAAGCACGTTGAAGGCTGGTAAAGCAAGTGTTTGATAACTTTAAATTATTGTTTAACAATTCAATCCCTTATAAACACAAGTTTAAAAAAAAATCGAACACATAACTATAAGAGTCCAATTGTAAAATTAAAGATGCTATTATTTTAGAAATGTGTAGGAATGCACTGCAGATGCTGGTTTAAACCGAAGATAGACACAAAATGCTGGAGTAACTCAGCGGGACAGGCAGAATGTCTGGATAGAAGGAATGGGTGACGTTTTGGGTCGAGACCCTTCTTCAGACTGAAGAAGGGTCTCAGTTTTCCCTTTCTCCAAGTTACTCCCAATAAAATATTCTCCCTCACAGACCCATCAACTAACCCTCTCCTCAAACCCCTCCGTCCACAAATCTTTCTTTGCTGAGATCCACCAACACCATTTCCAATTGCCGGTTAATCTATGCAATGATTCAAATCAATGATACTTTATTGTCACATGTACTTAGGTACAGTCTTTGTTTAGCAAACAATGCACAAAATATCTGGCACCGACACACAGTTAAAGTACTCATCTCATTATGGTCCCGATAGTCCATCTTTGTTCTCTGTGCCCCTCATCCCCCCCCCCCCCCTCCATCGGATCGCTCTTTGTTCCCACAGCCGGGTCAATGTTTGTTCTCGGCGCATCCCCCTCACCCTCCGGGTCCCTCTTTGATCTCGGCCGCCCGACCACCTCTCCAGAAGGAAATCACACAGAGGAATCCCATGGACGCACGGAAAGAATGCGCAAACTCTGCAGCAACAGCCCATGAGATCAGGTTCAAACCCTGGCGTCTACAGTAGTAGAAGTGCTAGCAGCACTAACTGCTGCACCACCAAGCCATCCCCCCCGTTTCATTTTGGAGTTTGGGGTATCAGGATGGGCAAGCTATTTCCCCTTCTCCAGAAGAGGTGGGCACAGGAAGAGGAACAGAGGGGGCAGGAGGTTGTGGAGGGTGAGGAGATGATGAATCTAGTGTCATTGTGCCTTACAACCTACTGCACTACCTCAGAGACTGGTATCCGAAGGGTGTGCAGATGAGATCAGAACATCGCGTCATGGGGAGATGAACTAGATGCTTATAGGAAATGGCCAGACAAACACCTTTACTCCAACAAAACATTATCCATTGAAAATTAATTGTTAATGCCAATCGCTCTATTTTGCACCATATTACGATAAAAGTTCAATCCATTATAGTCATAGAGCCATACAGCCTGGAAACAGACCCTTTGGCTCAACATATCCCATTTACACTAATCCCTCCTATCCAAGCACATGTCTAAATGTTTCATAAACGTTGTGATACTACCTGCCTCAACAACCTCCTTCAGCAGCTAGTTCCATATGCCTACCAGCCTTTGTGTAAAAAAGTTACCCCTCAGGTTCCTATTCAATCTTCCCCCACCCCACCTTAAACCTATGTCCTCTTAAAGCCCTGTCCCACGGTACGAGTTCATTCCAAGAGCTCTCCCGAGTAAAAAAAAAATCTAACTCGTGGTAAGCACGGAGAATGAACGTAGCGGGTATGTCGGAGCTCGTGGACGTCTCTTAGCGGCTCGTAACGCTAACGGCAGGTACTCGGGAAGACTCGCTAACGGCAGGTAAGCACGGGAAGACTCGTGAAGATTTTTCAACATGGTGAAAAATGTCCACGAGAGCCCCGAGTACCGACGAGTGGCCATTACCGTAAATCTCCGAGTTCGAATCAGGGCAAACTCGGGAGAGCTCTTGAAATGAACTCGTACCGTGGGACAGGGCTTTTATGCTTGATCCCCCTACTCTGGATAAAAGACTCTGTTCCATTGTGCCATAACAAATGGTTCTTAAAAGAAAAAAATAACACATAATACCGCTAAAATTAAAAAAAATTAAACAAGGGAGAGTAATAATTTGGACAATAATAAAGTGAGACTCAAAATTAGGGCATACTACCATCTTCAATGTTTCTAAACCTTTCTGCAAAAGTGCACTTGGGTAAACTGCTATACCCATCTGAAATAATATCCTAAATCTAGGCCTAAATATGTACCAGCTATCTTCATCTCACATCAAGGTTTAAAAATATATGCCTTCGCAATTATTTCACTCCAAAATGGAAGCGTTCTAATTATTTGTAGCATATCAGGTATTGACAAACAGACCAGCAAAAAAACCCCAATGACAACCACCAAAAAACAATTTGAGGAAGGGTCTCGACCTGAAACTTCACCCATTCCTTCTCTCCAGAGATGCCGCCTGTCCCACTGAGTTTCTCCAACATTTTGTGTTTATCTTCGACCCAATAACATTATTCCTTTTGAGTTAAATAAATGACCAATCATTTGAAAATGTCTTCATTATTTTATGAAACTGATATGATGGCCAGTTTATAACAATAAACCACATCTTTATATTACTCAAATTAAAGCTCAGCCTACATTCAACGTATTTTAACTTTGGACATCATCGTCTTATGCTATTTTGTAATGGAAGGCTTCTTTTTCTGATGTTATATGGCTCTGCACGAGTGTATATTTAGTCTTTGTACTTCACTTTGCAGCAATGCTAATATTGTAGAATAAATTCAGAGTCTGGACTCGACCCAATTTCAGACAGAAGCAGACAGGAGATTCCCTGGAGGGTACAGACTCACACCATTTGGTTTTAACATCATTTGCAGCACAACTCCAGTGCACTGTCATGCTGGATTTAAAAATGCTCAAGGGGTTTCTTGTACAGAACCTTCAAACCCATCTGCATTTAATTTAAATATTTGGATAGCGCCATACTTTTAATTTAACGGTGAGGGGAAAATTGCACGTGCAAAACCTGTGCCGCATTGGCCAGCCTTCAACAGTACCCATTGTATAAAGAGAGTTGTTACTTCATTGGATTGGCACTAATTATTTCACTTGGTTTGGCATCCAATTATTTCACTTGACTTGTGCACAAGAGTTCAAATGATGCCAGACTCTAACAGCACACAGACTAAAGTTACTGAAACCAAAAAAAATAAAATCATCTCTTTGACAATTGCACATGGAGCAGAAGACATTACATCTCCTATAAAACACTTGCGACAAAAACTTCAAGACCGTGAAAATAGATTTAATGGAGTAACTCAGCGAGGGGACAGGCAGCATCTCTGGAGAGAAGGAATAGGTGACGTTTCGGCTCGAGACCCTTCTTCAGACTAAAGTCACGGGAAAGAGAAACGAGAGATACAGACGATGATGTAGAGAGATATAAAATAATGAATGAAGTAACGATGATAAAGGAAACAGGCCATTGACCCAAAAAGTCACCCAATCCTTCTCTCCAGGGATGTTGCCTGTTACGCCGGCTTTTTGTGTCTATCTTCAGTTTAAACCAACATCTGCCGTTCCTTCCTACACAAAATAAATTTATGGTCTAGTTTATATACTATAAATCTACAATATCATCCCTTCAAATGTTATTGATTTATAATTATTCGATGTTTACTTAAGATATTTCTGAGCATGTATATTTTCACAATGGCCGAAGTATGTCCAAATAACAGATTTGTGCACAACCTACTACATAGGAAAGTTCAATCAAACTCAATATGAGCAATGGGATGTTTCCCTGTAGGAGAGGTAAGGTTAAAAAATATATATGATACAATGAGTTGTTGATTAGCAGAGTTGTAGATCAAGTTAATTCTCTGCAAATTGCTTATATTGTGTTGTGGCTCAATAATTGGATGTGGTCTCAAATGATAAAAGACAGTTACAATGCCTCGCACTCCCCATCCTGCATCTTCCTTCCAACCCAACGTAGTCAACCAACCAAGAGGTCCAATGGAACAAAGGGCCCAGTGGTTGATATACTGAAGGGTTATTGTCAACTTTGTATTAAAACAAGGAATCAAAATGTTCAACATGGAAGGGTGAAAATATAACAAAAGATTAGCTTTCTAAAAACATTTATTAAAATAGAAGGATATTGGCAGAAATTTGGTATAGTACCTCATTTGATACTCATTGTTTTAATAACCAATCCATGCCTTGGAATGGGTAGCACTGCGTACATTTTACAATGAAATATAATTAATTATTTTTCCAAATGACAGTTTTACATTGAAATTGCACTGTTGAGAACTGTGTGAATATGTTCGTAGATGCAAAACAATGTTACTTTAACAACAATCTGCCAACATTTTTACATTTGCTAAATCTAAAAGGATTGCAAAATCCAATTTTGATGCACCGCATACTGACAAATAGAAAGGGACAAAAACGGAATTTAAGTAGCAGATACGGTGTAAAGAAAACTTACAAGTTATGCCACGATTGAAAAAACCACAGGACTGAAACTTTCAAGAGAGAGTTAGATTTAGCTCTTAGGGCTAAAGGAATCAAGGGATATGGTATGGGGAAAAAGCAGGAACGGGGTTCTGATTTTAGATGATCAGCCATGATCATATTGAATAGTTGCACACTGGCTCGAAGGGCCGAATGGCCTACTCCTGCACCTATGTTTCTATAAAAAGGAAGGCAACATTTTGGTTGGAAGTATGTCATTGGGGTGGGAGGAAGGCGGTGGAAAGAGAGAGGAGAGCAAAAAGACAGGGAGCAGGTGAAAAGTTATGGGGAATTAAGGCGTCATGGGGAGAAGGCAGGAGAATAGGGTTAAGAAGGAAAGATCGAATAGCCATGATTGACTGGCGGAGTAGACTTGATGGGCTGAATGGCCTCATTCTGCTCCTATCACTTATCTAGTTTAAACCATGAGCGGCACAAAAGTTCACTGAAGCTCTATCACCAACTCTCGACAAAGGAGAGATGAGGAAGATGCAAAGGCCAGCCTTGGGAGACCCAAGGAAGTGAGGATGAGTTTGTTTTTTAAGTGGTTAGTGGCCTCTAACTGTTTTATGGAAGGAACTCTACAGAAACTCCAGAATCCTAGGATGAGTTTCCAGCTGAGTGTCTTCAGCAATTGTTTTCAGCAAATGGGTGAATTTATATTTCGTTAATTAGGGGATTTCCCTCCTCTTTAATAGTTATTAAATTCTGATTTGTTATGACATGATTTTAAAAACAAAATCAGTGTGCAACATTCATTATGCCTTTCCAAGTTTTATTTGGCTCCAATTTACAAATATAAAATTGAACAATTTTGCCCAAAAAAACTTTCTGCAAACCCAGATGATGATAAATTAATAAACTGCATACATTAAAATGAGGTTCAGGCCAAATTGCTTTAAATTGACAACTTCCATCTTTTTCTGTAAAATAAATATACATTTCATAACGTTTTTGTATCAACTACATAATAAAGCAACTAGACTAGTCGGCTGGTAACATTAGGAAGCAAAGTAAAGAGCTTATGATATTTATAAGTGGTCCATTTTAAATCAAGGCAGCTTTTTGAACTGAGAAGAAAATACTGTAAATGCAAAAGCACACTTGAAAGAATCGTTTCACAATTTATTATATTTATTAATGTACAACCATTACACTCCACACAGATGTCGGTACATTGACTAGTCCTTATCTATGCACATACTTGAAATCTACAGCTGTGCAAAAGTAGAAAGGATTATCTAACTTCAGACAAGACCACCCAGAGGAATATGAGTGTGTAATGGACTATTGTGGTGTCACTTTCTCACACAACACTTTCTCAGCATTAGAGACCAATGGAGGTGATGGCATTTTGAAATAGTGAATGTGGTATCACAAGGAGGGTTATGTAGATGTGGCAACAGGAGGAAAGAGCAAATGACCAGAGAGATGGTACAGGGTGGTTTGTGATTTAAACTCCTGCAGCATTGAGAGCTATACGGGGGAGGTGGCACCTATTAAGGTTGGACGACATTTGCACTTTAATAGAACTGAGACAAAGGTTCTCTCAGAAAGTTGGCTTGTGCTGTGCCACGCATATTTTTCAGGGATTGGATACTGGCATGTAGCAGTGTAAAGGAGAAAATGAAAGGTGCACAAAAGAATTGGGAGATAACTGCGTTTGAGCAACAAGTAGTAGAGTTTTAAATAGACCATTTCAGGAGAGAACACAAATCCCAAAGTTTAAAGTAATGTAAGGAAATGCACAAGGTGCTAGTGTCATGAGCCTTGCAGAATTATGACGTGGGGATGAAAGAGACCTGGCTGGAACTCTACTAAACGTTCCTGGACAGAGGAAATTCTGGAGAACTAGTAAATGGGATCGAGGAAGAGGATTGGTGTCCGTGTAGATTCAGGAGAATATAGCAGAGCTGGAGAGCAAGTCCTAAAAATAGATACAAGGCTGTTGCCAGTGCAGCTTGTGAGGAAGATGCAGACAGCTGTTGGCTAGATATGGTCACGTTAAAAGAATTAGCAAGGACAAGTTAGATGGAATTTAATGTGGACAAATGTGGAAAATTATCCATTGTACTAAAAATAGCAGAGCATTCATTTTCTAAATGGTGAAAATTTGTAAGGTGTTACAGTTCAGAAGAACGACAATGTCCTTGCATATGAATTATTGAAAGTTAACATGCAGGTACAGCAAGCAGCTGTGTAAGCAAACACCAAGTTGGCTTTTATGCAAGCAGATTTGATTAGAAGTGTAAAGGAATCAGAGTGAATTATAAAGCAGCCTGGTACACTATGTACTGACCTATCTCCCCCTCCAGGGATGGATATATTTGTGATAGAAGTATAATGAAGGTTTACCCAAATTCATTTCTTGGATGGAGCTATAACTGATATACAGACATGAAGGAGACTGGACTCCTTAATGTATCAGAATTTTGCTTTTTCAGTTTACAAATTATTTATTTTATGTCAACAGTTTAATAATTGCCAACTCACTTTAAAATGATTTACCTATACCCAGTTTCTTTCTTTCCTTCTACACCATTTGAGCCATTGAGTCCACGCCATCTTCTACTAGTGCAATCCTACTCCCCCTCCTTATTTCCCTTTGGCCTGGACCTTAGTCTCTCCCATGTCCACAAGCTAGGGTACTGTCTGATTCACCTCTTTACCACAGAACTACAGAGCTACAATGATGAGAACAATATGGAATGGAATACTTTATTGTCACTTGTGTACAGTGAAATTCTTTGCTTGCATACCCAAGGTATAAAAATAGCGGCCACCTTCGGCGCTGACAGAGTTACAAAGTAGGGCGTCTCCTCTTTTGTTCTCCACCACCCTCACAACGGTTCCCTCACACGACGGGTCCTCCATTATCCATTGATCCTCCATCCCTCTCGCTAATGGCGGTCCCCCCACACGCCGGGTCCTCCATTGTTCTTCCCCTCCCCCCCCACGCAGTGGTCCCCCTACACTCTCGTCGACCGCCAACCGTGGGTCGACCTGCGAGGCTTCACCACCACACTCTGCACTTTGTATTATCCCTTTTGCTCTTACTATTGCACTTGAATCTGACTTGACTGTGTTTATGTAATTATCTGATCTGACTGGATAACATGCAAAACAAATATTTTCACTGTACCTCATTTCATGAGACATTAATAAACCTGCACCTCTCATTAGGCAAGAGGTACAGAAGTGTGAAAACATATACATCCAGATTCGAGGACAAGAGTGCTGGAGAAACTCAGCGGGTGCAGCAGCATCTATGGAGCGAAGGAAATAGGCAGCGTTTCGCCCCGAAACGTTGCCTATTTCCTTCGCTCCATAAATGCTGCTGCACCCGCTGAGTTTCTCCAGCACTTTTGTCTACCTTCGATTTTCCAGCATCTGCAGTTCCTTCTTAAACGGATTCGAGGACAATCTCTTCCCAGCTGTTATCCAGCAACTGACCCATTCTATCAACAACTAGAGAGCGGTCCAGAGCTACTAGAATAGAATAGAATGAAATGAATGCCTTTTATTGTCATTCAAACAGCTTATCTACTATCTACCTCACTGGGGACCCTCGGACTATCCTTAATTATACTTTACCTGACACTATACATTATTCCCTTTATACTGTTTCTGCACAGTGGATAGCTCGATTGTAATCATGCATTGTCTTACCGCTGACTGGTTAGCACGCAACAAAAGCTTTTCACTGTACCTCGGTACACGTGACAATAAACAAAACTAAATTAAACTAAACCAATAACCATCCGCATCATTTTGATTTTTTTTTGGTACCACTTATTTCACAAAAGGGTAACTTAAAGAGGTCAATTAACCTAGCAAGGGCGCCTATGGGATTTGGCATGGAACCAGAACACTTAGGTGAGGGAGAGAGTGTAGCATGCACATAGACAGCAGCTGACATCAGGTTTGCCCTGAGGTTCTGGAGATGGAGGTGCCACCTTACCAACTTTCTCTATAGCTAATTCCATTGATACATTCAACTTCTAGATATCAACAACTTCCTATATTTAGTCCACATAACATGGTTTAATCCCAGATTAACATTTTAACAATTAATTTTACAGTGCATGAGTGGTGTTACTCACATGAAATGTAAAGGTTTAGACCCAAATGTTTCAAATTAAAAACATCAAATAAAATCAGAAAGCTGTTGAAAGGCCCCATGACCAGGATTATTTGGCCATGACATGCCATATTCCTCATAGCCAAATAAAAAAGACGGCTTGTTTTCATAAAGATTAAAACATTTAAACCATGAGAGTTTGGGATTACGGGGAAAAGGCAGGAGAATGGGGTTGAGAGGGAAAGATAGATCAGCCATGATTGAATCAGACTCATACAGCATTGAAACAGGCCCTTCGGCCCAACTTGCCTACACCAGCCAACATGTCCCAGCTACTCTAGTAGACTTGATAGGCCAAATGGCCTAACTCTGCTTATGAAACATATGGGGGGAAAATTGAAAAATACCAACTATAAACATGTGGATTTCAAATATGTTCGAAACATTACACCTAGAAGAGATAAGACTCCTCCTAGCAGGTAAACCAGATCACTTCCACCTGACGTGGTCTGCATTTATAGAATTATTACAAATATAGGGTGCAAAGGTATCTTTAAAAAAATAAATTGAGGTCAGGTAAGTTGAAGAGTTGGTATGTCCCATTTGCGTAATGCTCATAAAAATATTTGTTTCTCTCTTTTTCCTCTTTCTCTTTCTTTTCTAGGGTCTATTTCTTAACTCTTTTTCTTTTGTTTTTAATTTTGTTCTTATAGGGTCTTCGTCCTTTTTTGTTGTCACATTTTCTACACTCTCACTTTTTCCTTCACTTTCTTCTTTCTTTCAATCTTTTCCTTTTCTAGTGTAAAAAATAAATGGAGTACATTAATTGTAAGAAGACATAAGTGACGAGTACTAATGTATGTGGTTGTAATGTAATGTACATCTAGTAAATAAAAAAATTTAAAAAATATTTAAAAAAAGAAAAATCAGCAAAAGCTTTGTAGTATATACAAGAATACAGCAGTTTAAGAAAATACAACCAATAAATGCTCCCTACTTTACACCACATAGAAAATAGTTTGTGCTATCCCTTCCGGACGAGAACAGCGATGTCAACATTTGAAACATGGAAGATGGACACGATGAAAGAAGATCACAACCTTATACAATCGCTCCCTATTGTCACCTTATCTCTCCTGCCCACCACCCAATCATGTGTCTGTCTCTCCCTCACCTTCTCCCACATTTTGAAACTTGAAACCTATTTACATCTTAATTTTTCCCAGTTGTAATTTTAAAAAATAATTGATCCAATATAATAAGTGTGTTCTCTGTTTAATGAGGTGCTGCCCTGCTTTATTTTCAGAATTTTCTGTTTTTAAATTAAATTTCCAGCATCTGCATCATTTTCTTTGTCTAAAAACATAAATACATTTGCTCAAAGTTTAAAAGGGGCCAAGATGTCTTCCGCCCCACTCCTCAAAGACCAGTTATACGGCTCTACCACCATCCCTGTTTAGTACAGGGCCCTTCAAGCAACAATTCCAGAGCATGCTAGTTAATGAGGTTCAGTTAGTTTATAGGTAGATTAAGCTGCTGGACAATTGGCAAACTTCCAACCACAAGTTTAAATAAAATATATTTTTCTATGGAGGAAGGAATCGCAGATGCTGGTTTACACTGAAGATGGACACAAAATGCTGGAGTAACTCAGCGGGACAGGCAGCATCTCTGGAGAAAAGGAATGAGTAATGTTTTGGGTCTCGAACCAAAACGTCACCCATTCCTTCTCTCCAGAGGTGCTGCCTGTCCCGCTGAGTTACTCCAGCATTTTGTGTCTATTTTTTTCGATATACTTTTTCTTGAGACACGCACATTGCAACCAATGCTGGCATACATTTTCCATTCTTAATTTCTTCTGAAGGTAGGAGTGAACTACCTTGGTACATTTGGAGTCAAATACAGACGTGAAAAGGTAAGAGCGATAGACCTCCTTCCCATGGGGTTGGTTCCATCTGCAGCTCACTTTATTCGACAAGCTACAAACTTCACTTCATATTTCAAGGGCATTTTGCTGTTGTCTGGTGTCCTTTTCCCATCTCCTTGGCAACAGAAGTGTACTCAGATTTTAAAAACTAAGACTCTCTCCTCATCATCCCTCGTCCATAGCCATCAATGGTCCTAAACCACACATAATTCTAAGCTGCATTTCCAGTCGAATTACCAGTTGATCTACTGCTAAACAAATTTGTCCCTCCCCTGCCTTTTCAATTACTATTTGTTATAATAAAGATATAAATATTATTTACTTTACAATCACGAGGCTTATCTTCCAAAACAAGCTGTGCCTTTGAATTATTTCCTTGGTACGTGTATCAAACAAACACGTATACATTTATCATACTGAGTTCACCTCACTCGGGTTATTAGTAGAAAGATCAAGTTACTAATGAGACGCTTGTCATTGGAAAGACGTTAATTGAGAATAAATTGAATGGATGGTGAGGAACAAGGATAGTGACTTTAATCCTGCCAGTAAACTCCTGGAGGAAATTGCTACTCATCTCAAACTGGATGGTGGCTCAGCAGAGGGTCAATGCAGAGGCACTGAGCTGTGGCCACAGTTCTGGCCAGGGTGTGTCACAGTACAATTGAAACCCTAGGCCATGCCGCTGGATAATGTTGTCGAGGTGCTGCCACCAGATAAGACGGAGAAAAAGCTTACACATTGGCACACAGGTCACTTACAGCAACACACATACTGCACACTATCCACTGGAGACCCGAGATAAGCTGGAACAGATTGTGGCACCAGTGCCCAGCATTTAGTTTAGTTTAGAGATACAGCGTGGAAACAGGCTCTTCGGCCCACCAAGTCCGAGCCGGCCAGCAATCCCCCGTACACTAGTTCTAACCTACACATTAGGGACAATTTAGAGAACGCAATTAACCTACAAATTTGAATGTCTTTGGAATGTGGGAGGAAACCGGAGCGCTCGGAGAAAACCCACATGGTCACAGGGAGAACGTACCATCGTACCAACAGCACTCGTAGTCAGGATTGATCCCGGTCTCTGGCGCCCAGGTGTCTAGCAGAAAGCGTGGCTGGGGAAATCCCAAGCATTTGGTCGCAGAGATAAGATTTAAGGAAGGTTTTAATATTGTCACCTGCACCGAGGTACAGAGAAAAGCTTTGTTTTGCATGCTATCCAAACAGATCAGATATACCACATAGATAAAATCAGTTAAAACAATAGTATAATAGTTAAAGAAGGGCTGCCAACACTCATGCATTGAGCGTGAGAATCACGCATTGAGCGTGAGATACACTCATTGAGTGTGAGAATCTCGCATTTCGCCAAATTCTCACGCTCTCACACTGATCACAAATTTCTCACGCTCTGTCGTGAGAAATTCTGTGACCAACGAAAATTTCAAAACTCATATCAACTGCATGGACCGTGGGTGTTGGAGAGCCGGGGCTGAGGGACGGTTGGAAGCAGAAGCAGCGGCAGGGACAGATGCGGACGGGGAGCAGGGACTGGCGAGTGTTTGCCAGGCTGGCGAGTGTTTGCCGGGCTGGCAAGTCGTTCGCTGCAGCTCCGGCCATGGAGCCGCCTCAGTGCAAGAGTCCCAGGCCGTCAGAGGCATCGGAAGCATTGTGCCGCTGCCGTGAGAGTCTCTGTGCCGAATTCGCCCAGGTGACCGGCATGGATCAGGCTGCGGCTCGATGCATCCTGGAGGACAACCAGTGGCTGCTGGAAGTAAGTACCAAGCACTGGGTAGAAACGGTGGAAGATAGGGGTGGTTGGAGAAGGCATCCTGCTTGCCTGCTAGATTTTCACTTACTGTAACTGCAGGAAAATTTTTCCCAATGTTGGGGGAGTTCAGAACCAGGGCAACTTGCCCACACCCGCCAACATATCCCAGCTACACTACCTGCTTTTAGTCCATATCCCTCCAAACCTGTCCTATCCATGTATCAGTCTAACTGTTTCTTAAATGTTGGGATAGTTCCTGCCTCAACTACCTCCTCTGGCAGCTTGTTCCATACACCCACCACCCTTTGTGTGGAAAAGGTTACCCCTTAAAAAGTTACCTCTTAAAAATACTTCAAACAAAAAACATTGAAATCATGCTTCTACAATGCACTAAAACATGATTTTTTAAAATTTGTTTTAAAATATTTTATTTATTAGAAGTAATGTACATTACAGTGATATCAGCCAAAAATAACATAATACATTTCCAGTACCACTTCTCATTTTAAACTTTAAAAAGAAGAAAAATAGACATGATTTTATCACATCAAATGTTTTAAAGTCCCTACTGTGGGAGGGGGACACCCCCCACCCACACCCTCCCCCCACTCGGTTGCTCCACTCCCTCGCTGGGTACCCCCAAGGCAGGGATCAGTGATCGCTCAGCCTTCCCACTTTCAAAAATGCTCCGTGGCCCCAGGTTCAGCCAGAGAGTAGTGCCAGATGTGAGCGGGTAACTGAGGTCAGTTGTCCGTAATGTCTGGATCCCAATGCTCAGCACTTCGTGTTTCGGAGTTGGCTAATGTTATTGATTTGTAATTAGCCTGATTTGTAATTAGTTGACAAAACCTTAATTTATTAATCCGGAATATCCAGGGAGATGGGATAAGTGCAATATTAAAATGACATGCAAGGTGTCAGGCTGACCCATTATTTCCTTCAGTTAAATATTGGGAAGGCAGCACTATTGTCATTTGCCACTCAACTATTATGTTTGTTTACCTCACTGACTATTGCAAACCCCTCCCCCCCAAATTCCTTTGACAGGTTGAATAGAAATGTCCCCAAACTCGTTGTTTTATTAATTGAACACGTAGATGAACATCCTCAATGAGTGTAATCAGATGGAAATGGATTCAGATGTGATTTTTAAGAACTTGTTCAACGAAGGGGCATATTTTAAAGGAGTGACAGGGATACTTGGAGGGGCATGTGTGAGGAGGTTATTATTTGTCTTTAGTTTTAGCTTGAACCAGGACATCTGAAGATTCAAAGTTTAATATAGTAATTGTGCTGATACTGACTCCAACCAACCACGTAATGAATATCATCCATTCCGGAGGTTTTATTTTTCTGATGCCATTTAAACTTCACTTGGATTTCAATCACTTCAATGTAAAAGTAATTGGGAATGGGGAGCATTGGAACAAAAATTTGCCCTCGGTACATATTAACTGTAATATAATAATGTATGCATGTTGGTAGGTGCAATCAAAACAAAAATATTTTTATCATTGTTGTGTTATAAATACCACAGAAAATATTATGTACTCTCAAGATCACATTCTATAAAATAATATTGCTTAAATATATAGTTATTGGACTTTGCATTTCTGAAAAGTCCCAGCTGAGAGGAACACAGCAAAATACCGAAAATATTGGGAGTGAAAATGACTTCAGGACAGTTTGTTAGGAAAATGAAGGAAATGGTAAGAGAATACTTATACAGCTAAGTGGGTATAATTTTATGGATGATAAATTGTGTTCAACCAATTGATGACTTCTTTGACAAAGTAACTAGCATGTTAGATATCAAGGAAGCCAATGGATCTGGCAAATTTTGTTATACAAAATTTGGTCTGTGAAGTGCCCCATAAAAGATTATCGCATTAGATAAGCACCTGTGGACTTGAACATAATAGGTTCAGCCCAGGGGGTCAGATATGGGGCTTTATGTGTGGGCCAGATATATTGTCAGTACAGAGGGGCTAGGAGCAAGGTCAAGTGTGCATCCAGAGTCAAGGTCTGGAATAGTACTAGGTGTGCAGTCAAAGCTGGGACAATGGGAGTGTTCAGCACTGGGAACCTAAGCAGGTAAGCAGCTATGATCAGGGTAGAATAGGGGGCCAGGTGTAAGGCTGGACTCAGGGTCAGGAATGAGAGAAGGTATGTAACTGGAGTCAGGGACAGGAGTAGTACCAGATGTGCAGTGAGACCCAGGTTGGTCAACATGGGCCAAGTGTTTGATTATAATCTGATGTCCATACATGAATATACTAAGATCATTCATGTGCTGCACCTGTTGATCAAAGCCTGGCTCTAATGTGGAATGTAATTAGGAATGTAATTTAGCCTTACCTTATTCATAGCTAATCCAATTTAAAGCATAAATATTGCATTCAAGTGTAAGTTATAAGACTCACTACAGTATGCACTAGATTGCACAATTTCAAGCCTAAAAATGCAAAAGCCCCCCCCCCCCATGCACCCCCCACCCACACCCTCTCCCCCCCCCCCCAGCTCGGTCGCTGCGCTCCCTCAGGGTTTGGTTTCTTGCAATGTCTCACTCCCAACTCCCACCCAATGTTGGCAGCCCTGGTTAAAGAGAAGACAGTGCAGAATATAGTTCTCAGCATTGTAGCGCTTCAGTTCCTTAGACAAAGTCCAGTGTTCTCAATTGGGCAGAGGTGAATTGAACAGTTCCCGAGCTTATGGAAGGATCGTTCAGAAGCCTGATAACAGTGGGGAAGAAGCTGTTTCTGAATCTGGGGGTGTGCACTTACAAGCTTCTGTTCCTTCTGCCAGATGGGAGCAGGAAGGAGGAGGAATGGCCAAGGTGGGACATCTTTGAGATTATGTTGGCGGAATTTTATTTGAAGTGTGCTTTGCTGAAGATGATAATATTCTACAGGAGCTGGTGTTGAGTAAATAAATTGGAGACGGAAAAATTATTTCCAAGGACAAAGAAGATTTTTGTGCAATTTGTGAGGTGATGTGCTAACAATGGGGGAGAAAAGGTTTCTCTCCAACAATTACCTGCAACATGTTCGGACAACTGGCCTTTTGGCCAATTTGACAACTATATTTGTAATAACTTGAATCTTGAAAAATGGCTTCAGAACATGGCAACTCTTGTGTGCTGTATCAACATACCATTCCTATTAATTTATTTTCCTATACACTTGTAATTAACTAAGATTGTGCTGATGTACAGAAATACTTTTACTGAAGATGGACACAAAATGCTGGAGTAACTCAGTGGGACAGGCAGCATCTCTGGAGAGAAGGAATGGGTGACGTTTCGGGTCGAGATCCTTCTTCTTCGACCCGAATCGTCACCCATTCCTTCTCTTCAGAGATGTTGCCTGTCCCGGTGAGTCACTCCAGCATCTTCTGTCTTTTTTGGTTTAAACCAGCATCTGCAGTTCCTTCCTGCACACTACTTTTACTGAGCTGTTCGCAAAAATGAAATTTCACTGCACCTCGGGTCATGTGACAATAAAGAACCATGATTCTAGTGTGCAACAGTAAGGAAACTACATAAAAATTCTCCCAAGTTATATGAAGCATAAACAAGACCTGAAAATAAATCAGTTTTCAAATTACTAGCTGCTTGCAATTTGCAACAGCCTTCCCGAGTTGACAGGGCATTTCCATGTGACAGGTACAAATATCCAGAGCCTAAAACTTCAAACACAAACTGAAGTGATTTGAACTAATCTCTCACTGATGCACATTTACACACAATTTAAAAACCTCGGCCTGAAATCGTGCTGATAATCCGTTCAAGCTACAGAAGTAACTTCAAAGGTATTAAAGACACTATTCCTGATTTGCGCCCCAAGGAGGAATGTAACAGCTTTTACTTAGAATTAAACCATGTCATGAACAGCCGTAACAGGTCAACTGATGGTTCTGTGAATAATGGCACTGAACTATGCATCATTGATCCCACAATCAGATCCAAACATGTGGAAAGTCATAAAAGGATACAAATGGCTGGAGTAACTCAGCGGGTCAAGCAACATCTCTGGAAAACATGGATAGGTGATGTTTTGGGTCAAAATTCATCTTCAGAATGAAGAAGGGTCTCGATCCTGATTGTCACCTATCCATGTTCTCCAGCAATGCTGCCTGACCTGCTGAGTTACTCCAGCACTTTGTGTCTTTTAGTGCATTAACCAGCATCTGCAGTTCTTTATTTATACAAGTGGAAAGTCAAATCTTATAAGACAACAGTAGGGACATTTGCCTCAATATTATTAATCTATGGGTGAAGAGCTGTATCCAATAGTCATAAGAAGGTTCCCAAACAGAAACGTTACCGATCCACGTCCTCCAGAGATGCTGCCTAACCAGCCATAAAGGAATTCAGTGTGGAAACAGGCCCTTCAGCCCAACCTGCCCACAGTAACCAATATGCCCCATCTATGCTAGTTTCAACAGCCTGCGGTTGGCCCATATCCCTCTAAACCTACCCTATCCACGTATCTGTCCAAATGTGTTTTATTACTCCAGCTTTTTGTGTTTTGCTCAAGATTTCCGTGTCTGCAGTTCCTCGTTAATTGACATTCTCTCAACTGCCCACGGTTTAATGATTCCCTGTCACTGGTAGAGATAAGATGCCAAGAAGCCACTGCCATCATTGCATCTGCACATCATTTCAACATGACCAGACAAGAATGACATTGTACATCAAATTTGGCCCAGTTTTGGTCACTGCATTCTTGGGTTTGGTGGGGAAAAAGGTCCGTTTAGTGGACTGGAAAAGAAAGAAAGGCTAACAGTTACCGTAAGTAATCTAAAATAAACAACCGTCTTAATTATGGCAAGCTGCTTGTCACAATCTTTTGATGAAAGTTTGATTAACCTTTAATATAGACACTGTCTTCTCCTTTTACTGCTTCCTCACCCCCAATCATAGCGGAAGGCAACAGCCAACTATTGTATGCACAGCACCAAAACAGAAAATGAAGATAAAACAATTTATGCAGATGCTGGAAATCTGAAACATAAAATGTTTTAAATGCTGAAAAAATGCAGCAACTGTGGAAAGGGGGACAATCAATGTTTGGGATTTACAAACCCTCAACAGGTGAGCTAGGGTTGGAGTCACAGACCCAAAATGTTGAATGTCTTTCCGCAGTGGATGTACCAAAACAGGCACCTCCATTCAACTGAAGATAGACACAAAAAGCTGGGGTAACTGCGGGTAAAACAGCATCTCTGGAGAAATTGAATAGGTGACGTTTTGGGTCGAGACTTTTCTTCAGACACACCTCCATTCAACTATTATCACAGGCAGAGTCTTCACATCAGGACCACCAATGTGTTGTGGTAAACAAACATAAATGTTATTCTTCTCAGGAGCAGGTACACAGTACACAATTTTTTTGATTCAAGGTAATGCTATAATTTATTTAACCTTTTCATTACTCAAGAGTAAAGAGTGTTTAATTGTCATATTAACAAGATCATCACCCAAACCAACCTCCCTTCCATGGACTCCATCTACACTTCACGCTGCCTCGGCAAGGCCACCAGCATAATCAAGGACCAGTCTCACTCCCTCTTCTACCTCGTCCCATTAGGCAAGAGATACAGAAGCTTGAAAAAGTATTCCTCCAGATTCAGGGACCGTTTCTTCGCAGCTGTTATCAGAAAACTGAACGTCCTCTCACCAGTATGATCCTGACCTACCATCGACCTCATTGGAGACCTTTGAACTATCTTTAATCAGAGTTTATCTTGGACTATATGTTATACCCTTAATCCTGTATCTGTACACTGTGATTGTAGTTATGCATAGTCTTTTCGTTGACTGGATAGCACACAACAAAAAGGGTTTTCACTGCACCTCGATACATGTGACAACTATAAACTAAACTAACGTACCAAAAAGGAACGATTAAATTTGTATTTGTCATCATTTGTTTTATTTGGTTTAAGTCTCACTCCAGAGTCCTGAACACAAAATTCTGCACTGTCTCTCCAGTCCAACAGTATGGGAGTCAAAGGAACAGGCTTTCAGATGAAATATCAAAACCCTGCCTCAGGAGGAAGCAAAAGCATCCATGGCCCTCTTACAAAGAACAAATGCACTGGGCAATACTTCAATAAGTATTTCTTTCAAATAAAATATTGAGTATAGAAGTTGGGAGGTCATGTTGCAGTTGTATAAGACGTTGGTGTGACCGCATTTATAGTATTGTGTTCAATTCTGGGCACCATGTTATAGGAAAGATATTGTCAAGCTTGAAAGATTTCAGAAACGATTTACGAGGATGTTGCCAGGACTAGAGGGTTTGAGCTATAGGGAGAGGTTGAGTAGGCTGGGTCTCTATTCCATGGAGCGCAGGAGGATAAGGGGTGATCTTATAGAGGTGTACAAGATCATGAGAGGAATAGATCGGGTAGATGCACAGAGCTTTTTTGCCCAGAGTTGGGGAATCGAGGACCAGAGGACATAGGTTCAAGGTGAAGGGGAAAAAATTTAATTGGAATCCGAAGGGTAACTTTTTCACATAAAGGTTGGTGGTGGGGGTATGGAACAAGCTGCCAGAGGAGGTAGTTGAGGCGTGGACTATCCCATTGTTTAAGAAACAGTTAGACAGGTACATGGATAGGACAGGTTTGGAGGGATATGGACCAAGCACAGGCAAGTGGGACTAATGAAGCAGGGACATTGTTGGCCAGTGTGGGCTTGTTGGGCCGAAGGGCCATTTTCCACACTGTATCACTCTATGACTCTATCTGTAATCATTTTCAGGTGATTGTTTAGGAGAGCTTGCATTTCTAATGTTACTAATGGCTGCGCCTCAGAAATATTTCATTGGGTGCAAACTGCTGTGAGACCTTTAAAAATGGGCTCCAAAGGCACTACACATATGCAAACCTTGATTGAAGTGGTAAATTAGTTCAGCCGGAAACCCAAATCTGAAGAAGGGTCTCGACCAGAAACGTCACCCATTCCTTCTATCCAGAGATGCTGCCAGTCCCAGAGTTACTTCAGCATTGTGTGTCGAATAACATAAATTATGTTCCCTTATTGGAATAGTGTGAAAGTCTCAAATGTAGCAAGTTTGATTATAAAATACACAACTCTGCTGCTATGTTGGTAGAGGTACAATAGTAGAAAACTACAAAAGTGACGTAACATTCAACACTTTGAAGAACGCCCATGGAATGTTATCGAAAATCGAAAGAGACATTTCAAGTAATTCTTATCTCAATAGCATATTCGCAACAGCCTAGGAAGCATTGATTCAGAAGCGAGGTTGAGGGTGGAAAGGAAAGGAAACCTTACCATTAAAAGCCTGCAGGGGGTCCAGATTGTGAGATCGATTAATTTGAATGTAAATATTTAATTTGTAATTGCCATGCTTGGGGGATTTCTAAACCAGCAGCGAGCGCTGGTGCCTGACACCAGTCCCTAGGTGACCCAAGCCAGCTGAAGCCCTTGCACTCACAGGCTCTCAGCAGATATTAGCCCAGTCCAGCTCCTCGCCTGTAATCCTGGTTGCCAAACACTTTAATTCCCTTACCCATTCCTACCTTACCCACTGACCTTTCTGTCCTCAGCCTCCTCCATGCCAGAGTGAGGCCAAACGCAAATTGGAGGAACAGCACCTCATATTTCGCTAAGGCAGCTTACAGCCCAGGGGTATGAATATTGATTTCTCTAACTTCAAGTAACCCCTGCAATCCCTCTCACTCCATCCCTCCCCCCACCCAAGTCGCACCAGCTTTTCGTTATCACCTAGCAAACAGCTGCTTCCTTTATCATCGTTACTTTTTTTTTTGCATATCTTGAATGTATTTGTTCTGTATCTCTCTACATCACCGTCTATATCCCTCGTTTCCCCTTCCCCTGACTCTCAATCCGAAGAAGGGTCTCGACCAGAAACATCACCCATTCCTTCTCTGCAGAGATGCTGCCTGTCCCGCTGAGTTACCCCAGCATTTTGTGTCTATCCTCGAAAGACACGACCAGTTCACTCCAAAGATTGCATCCTGCCGCTCGCATGCACGATCCAGAGGACCTGGAGAAGGTAAGTGAGCTGAGGATAAACTCCGTAATCCAGCTCAAATAATATATTTAAACAGGGGCTCACTTAAACATGCCAGCAATGTGCCATAGAAAATAGATATAATTGATGGATCAATTACACCAGAATCTACCGAGCACGGCGTGTTTAGGTATAAAAATGCACAAACCTGGATCATTTGCTTGTAAAAGGTAAAAGCATATTTCAAAACATTGCAAAATCAAATTAACACTTATTTCAACAACAAAAAATCCACTTCCAGCGAGCTACTCACCGGGCGGGAGTCACGGGAGATGAGAAGTGTTTGCTTGTTTTGAGAAAATGAATCTTCCGTGTTCAGCTTTTGTTTATTGGGGGTGAACTTTGGTGCGTTGCTGCTGCTCCACAGTCGCCGCGACAATGCCCCTCGGCTGCACCGACACTGACAGGCGGAGCGGACCCGAGGCGGGGGCACGATGCGCGCTACCTCCCTCCCTCCCTCCCTCCCTCTCTCACCCTCCTCCCCCTCTCTTTCTCTTCTTTCTATCCCTCCTCCTCCTCCTCCCTCCCTCCCTCCCTCTCTCTCCCTCTCCCCTCTTTCCTCCCTCTCTCTCCTCTCCCCCTTTCCTTCCCTCCCCCTCGTTCTCCCCTCTTTCTCCCTTTCCCCCTCTCTCTTCCTCTACCCCTCTCCTCTACCCCTCTCCTCTTCCCCTCTCTACCTCCCCTTTCTCCCCCGCCCCACTCTCTCTCCCTTTCTCCCCCACTCTCCCTCCCACTCTCCCACTCTCCCTCCCTCCCTCCCTCCCACTCTCCCTCCCTCCCTCCCTCCCCCTAACCTCCACTGGACAGGGCTTTGTGTCTTTCCTCTTGGAAACCAGCCTCTCCGCTACCGACCCGCTCTTGCATGAACACAGCGGTTTAACTACTCGCACAGAGCGAGAACAACGACCAGACGGACTGGCGGTCGTTGCAAGCCAGAGATTCACGTTTATTGTAACCCGACCGGGGGAATGAACGGTCTCAAACAGGTTAAGTTGCAGCAGTCGTTGCTAACGGTGCGGAGACTCTGACCCCTAGAGGAAAGCAGAGATACACGTAATTTCCAAGACATCGTTTGAATATTACTTGCACCAGAATTCTCCAAAAAGCCATGAAGCATGATGCAAGTTCTCGGAAGGGCACATCATCTGTCGATTATACACTTTCTGCTCTTTACAGCATTCTGACCTCACTGAGATTTTTCTGCACACGATTGAAAACAATTATTTCTCCGACTTTACGAAGCAAGAACATGCAGATGCTGGGAGTGTAAAATCAAAACCTAGAAGTAGGTCTGGCAACGTCTCTAACTAACAAAGCAAAGCTGGGAATATGGAAACATTCAACAGGTCAAGCAGCACCTGTGAGAAGAGAATCAGCGAAGGACGACACAAAACGCTGGAGCAACTCAGCGGGTCAGGCAGCATCTCTGGAGAAAAGGAATAGGTGACGTTTCGGGTCGAGACCCTTCTTTAGACAGAATGCGTCTTTGGTTTAAAATCAGCCTTTGATTTCCATCTCCAACTACTCGTTCTGATGAGGATATGGAACCGAAGTGTTAACTCTTTCTATCTTTATAAATGTTGCCTGACTAAATGTCTTCTGTTTTAATATCAAATTCCAGCTTTATCAGTACAGTGTTGTGCTTTTGGTTTTGGACATTTTGTTCGCATTGCAGCAGGTAGTAACCAAATATATATCAAATGCAACAGGCTTCCTTGCAATCCTGGTATATGAACACCATTGTCAGAAGCCAAAATAGTCAAAAATGTCTTATAGGTCCCAAACAGATCAATGAAAGTCTTACTAGTTGTAATACTTCTTAATACGTAAACAGACTACTTTGTAAACAATATATAATAAATGAAAAAGAGTTCAGTACATATATACACACACACACACACACACGCACACACACACACATACAAGGTAGACAAAAAAGCTAGAGAAACTTAGCGGGTGAGGCAGCATTTATGGAGCAAAGGAAGAGGCGACCCGAAATGTCGCGTATACATTCGCTCCATAGATGCTGCCTCACCCGCTGAGTTTCTCCAGCTTTTTTGTCTTCCTTTGCTTTTTCCAGCATCTGCAGTTCTTTCTTAAACACACACACATATATATGAACAAGAGGAAGAGGACTGGACTTTGCTGCCTTCCCCCACAGTGGGAACCATTGTGGGGGGATGTTATTATGTTTAATGTTCAATTCTTTAATGTTGTTTTATTTTTATTGGTGTGCTGCAATGGCAACTCAAATTTCACTACACCAATTGGTGTATGTGACAATAAATGTCCTTTGTCCTTTGTCCTTTATATATAAATATATATATATATCTTCAATATTTCTTTGGCCAAATGCCCACCATTAAAGGGTCCAGCCGTACACACACATAAACATATATATATATATATATGTTTGTGTGTGTGTGAGTGTGTGTGTGTGTGTGTGTGTGTGTGTGTATATTATATATTTGGTTAAATATATATGCCTCGTATATAGGAAAAATATAAAAATGTGAAAACAACAATTATATATATACACTGTTATGTGATATTGTTAGGGCAGAGATGTGTGGTGCGTCCGTCACCATGCCCGCCGGAAACCAGCACCACTGGGTCACTAATGTTTTCAAAGATAATATTTTTTTTTTAAAGTTATGTGAAAAATTATATATATATATTGTTATGTGAAAAATAATAATAAATTATATATATAATTGTTATTTTTCACATTTCCAAAGTAATCTTCAATATTTTTTCTGGCCAAATGCCCATCATTAAAGGGTCCAGACATCAACTGCCCATTGCCCTCAACAGTTACTGTATGACCCACTCAGTTTTTCCAATGTTTTGTTTTAGTTTTGCTCCAGATTCCAGCATATGTAGTCTCTTGTGTCTCCTGTATGACCTTCAATAAAAACTCTTCTTTTATATAATGTTACTTTGTCGAATATATCTTTTGGATTGATTGATTGGAAGATACAGCATGGAAACCGGCCATTTGGCTCACTGAGTCCACACTGACCATCGATCACCGGTTCACACCAGCTCTATGTTATCCCACTTTCACATCCACTCCCTACACACTAAGCGCAATTTACAGAGGCCAATTAACCTACAAACCCGCACGTCTTTGAGACGTAGGAGTAATCCGGAGTACCCAGAGGAAACCCGCACGGTCACAGGGAGAACATGCAAACTCCATACAGACAGCAGCTGAGGTCAGGACTGAACACAAGTCTCTGTGCTGTGAGGCAACAACTCTCCCAACTTCTGTATGCCACTGTGCTCCCCGAGATGTTTTTTATTTGTTTTATCTACACTTGGTCTGTTTCCTACTTGCCTCCGGGTTTTATTTCCACACCTTTTTATACCTTTACAAATAATACATTTATCATTTTTATTTATTCTATATTTCCTTATTCAAGCACGTCATCAAGCATTTCATCATTGGTCTCAATAATCCTTCCAAGTCACTCCTCTAATTATGTTACAATCACAGTCATGCAAACATCTAATGTACTTCTTGCCAAGTATCTTAGGCAGATTTGTCAGAGGTCAGGTCATGAAACCGCAGCATGGTGGTGTTGCAGTAGTCAAATTACCAAGATGGTGATCCAGAGGTCTGGGATAAAATCCAGGGTCCCAAATTCAAACTCATGGTGGATGGAATCAATTTCTCAATTTGGAATTTGAAAAGTAAAACAAAAACAAGGATCCTAGTAATGATAACTGCAAATGATAACAGAATGGAGACACAAGGAACTGTAGATGCTGGCATCCAGAGCAAAACATAAAGTACTGGAAGAACACAGTGAGTCAGGCAGCATCTGTGGATGGAATGGATTGGTGATGCTTCGGGTTAGAATCCTTCAGACTGAAGAAACTTCCAATCCAAAACTCCTCCATGGATGCTGCCTAACCTGCTGAGTTCCTCCAGCACTTTGTGTTTTTCTCAAGATTATTAGATCGTTAAAACCCCAAATTGGCAGAAAATAAATCTGCTATCTTCACCCTGCTTGGGGTGAAATGTGACTCCATAGCCACAGTAATGTGAATGACTCTTTAAAAAAAGTAATCTGAAATGATTTTCACCTGCACCTTCATAAGTTCATGTGATAGGAGCAGAATTAGGCCATCAAGTCTACTCCGCCATTCAATCACGGCTGATCTATCTTTCCCTCAACCCAATTCTCCGGCCTTCTCCCCTGACATCTATACTAATCAAGAATCTATCAATCTCTGCCTTCAAAATATCAATTGACTTGGCACCCTTCTCAAGGCGCAAAGAAGGATAAATGCTGGCAATGCCAACCAAATCCTGAGACCAAAAATTGAATAAATAAAATGTAAACATAAAAAGGTTCAGTAATTATTACACTAAATGCGACATTGTGATATGCTTGACATGAAAATCTATGCAAGGTTAAAGCAAAGTCATGATAAAAATGTTTAAGGTAGCACAAATAGATATTGCATTGTCTTCTAAGGTGTTTACAAATGACAGCTATAACTATATTTATACGTACAATAAGCAGTAGAAAGTTGACAAGTAATTTCCCTGTCATGTCAAACATATTTACACCAAGGCAAGTATTGTATCATTACAGACACAGCTGATTTTTTTTTTCTTGTGAAAGTACCTACATTTTGATGCACCGAGGCCTATAAATCAGAACCACTTCACAAGCTGACACCATGTTTTTTAGCACAGCAGCAAAGAAAACAGCAACAAAAATATTGCAACGACTTTTGAGTGAACAAAATTGGACTGGAGAAGATTGCTGAAATCGCAAGGGATGGAACCAATGAAGGAATTGGAAAATAATGGATGCGAATTTTAATACTGATGAAGCTTTCCAACCCTGGAGTTGAAACATGTCAAGGTGAGTAAAAAAAAGACTTACTTTGTTAGGTCCCTGACACCAGAGTTGTTGATGGTCTCAAGTAATGGAGGATAGTCACAATGTACTGGAGTAACTCAGCAGGTCAGGCAGCATCCCTGGAGATAAAGGATGGGTGATGTTTTGGGTCAGAACCCTTCTTCAGACTGGAAGATATTGTTATGAAATTTGTCAGATATGTTTTAACAGATGACAGAAAGATGGATCCTTATTTTTCTTCTTCCTCTTCTGAGGCGTTAACTTGAGTTAAGGACTACTTACTTCCATTCCAGCTTTGTGGGTTCTAAGGCCACTGAGGAGGCCAATATGGAAACAACAACCTCTTCCACAGTGAAGGGTAAGATATTTGCAGGTGCAAAACAGAGGCTGAATGTAGGTGAGAAATAGGTCTGAAGGTGGACTTTGGAAGAGGTCCAGAGATAACATTGAGAGAAAATAAAGTTGTTTCAGGATGCAGTAAGATGAAGGAGGAATGAAGACAGCATCCATTGTTTCTGATTGATTTCCATTGGCAACAACACAACAATATCTATCTATTTATTTATTTTTCTATCCATTTATCCGTATATTTATTTATTTATCTCTTTATTTATTTTACTTATTGTCTTCTTTTATTTATTTATTTATTGATCCCTCGTTTATTATATTGTTTACAGTGTACAATGTTTGCAGATTCTGTTATGCTTCAGCAAGTAAGAATTTAATTGTTCTATCTGGGACATATGACAATAAAACACTCTTGACTAGAAATTGCATGGGGTTCACATGCCCTATCCTACATAGGTTAGAAATGTTCCTGATTGCCAGATTGCCACTTGGCATAGCTGTGAGACGCTGATGTCATAAAACTGCACTTCCTCAAAATGAAGACTACCAAAAGGGAAAACAAAGGCATTTTAAAATTAAATAGTTTGGTTTTATTCTCTTCCCAGAGTGAGTTAGACTTTAGACATTAGAGATACAGCGCGGAAATATTCTCTTCTAGTCTGCAGTGACCAGCGATCCTACACACTAAGGACAATTTACAATTTTTACCAAAGTCAGTTCACCGTGGGCATGATTTTGCGCAGGTGATGAGCGGTGCCTGGTTTCCTCCAGACGTGACGCTTGGTGGAGTGGCCAGGCGGAAGCCACTCCTCAGTAAAAGGCACATGACAGCCCGCTTGGATTTTGCCAAAAGGCACCTAAAGGACTCTCAGACCATGAGAAACAAGTTTCTCTGGTCTGATGAAACCAAGATTGAACTCTTTGGCCTGAATGCCAAGCGTCACGTCTGGAGGAAATCAGGCACCGCTCATTACCAGGCCAATACCATACCTACGGTGAAGCATGGTGGTGGCAGCATCGTGCTGTGGGGATTCTTTCAGCAGCAGGAACTGGGAGACTGGTCAGGATCGAGGAAAAGATGAACGGAGCAAAGTACAGAGAGATCCGGGATGAAAACCTGCTCCAGAGCGTTCAGGGCCTCCGACTGGGGCGGAGGTTCACCTTTCAACAGGACAACGACCCAAAGCACACATCCAAGACAACGCAGGAGTGGCTTCGTGACAAGTCTGTGAATGTCCTTAAGTGGACCAGCCAGAGCCCGGACTTAAACCTGATCGAACATTTCTGGAGGGACCTGAAAATAACTGTGCATCGACGCTCCCCATCCAGCCTGACAGAGCTTGAGAGGATCTGGGGAGAAGAATGGGAGAAATTACCCAAATACAGGTGTGCCAAGCTTCTAGCATCATCTAGCAAGAAGACTTGAGGCTGTAATCACTGCCTAAGGCGCCTCAACAAAGTACTGTAAAGGGTCGGAAAACTTTGATAAATGTGATATTTTAGTGGTCTGATAAACGACTCCTGGAGTTTTCAACAATACTTTATTCGAAAGTTCAAGTTGCAGCATACAGGTTTAACAGACACGTCTGGCCACATCGGTGGTCAGCGCTGAACTAACGCACGCAAGGGAAAAACCGCGCGAAAACAACAGCCCCTCCCGAGTCACGTGAGCGCGGCTTCCGAACGCCGGGTTCGATATCTGCGTGCGCTAGCAGGCGCCGCTAAATGGCCCTCCCCAGAATCCGCAGTACGGAAACGCACGGGTAAACGGACGATACGACTGGAACGCGTAGTCCGAGGTCGTGGGGCGAACGTAACATTTGGGACGATTACAACAGGACCGGAGGGGCGCGAAAAATGTGAACGAGGGACGGGCGTAACAAAAGGAACCGTAGAAACATGACCGGAGGAAACAGGTGCAGAGGGCGGCAAAACAGCAGGTGGACGTCCTCTACGTCGTGGAGTAGCCACTGTTACTGGGCAATCCTCGTCAACATATGCAGGCTTAAGGCGGCTCACGGAGACAAACTCCTCCTTGCCACCCATGTCCAACGTGAACGTCGAGACGCCAGTACTGAGCACCCTGTACGGACCCTCATACACCCGCTGTGACGGCGAGCGATGAGCGTCTCTACGGAGAAAAACATAAGCACAATCCCGTAACATAGTAGGCACATGTACCGAAGACGAACCATGCCGGGAAGTGGGAACCGGGACCAAAGCGCGCGCCCGCTCGCGAAGGTCCGCCAACAACTGTGAGGTTGGAACCTCCTGGTCCGGAGGGACAGGCAAGAAATCCCCTGGAACCTGCAAAACCGAGCCATAAACTAACTCGACCGAGGAGGCTTTGAGGTCCTCCTTAGGCGTTGTTCTGATGCCAAGGAGGACCCAAGGTAACTGGTCGACCCAATCAGGGCCGGTGAGTCTGGCTTTTAACGCCGACTTAAGGTGCCGGTGGAACCACTCGACCAACCCGTTAGACGCCGGGTGATAAGAGGTAGTCTGGTGCAGCTTTGCTCCGTACAGCTGCGCCATACCACACCACAATGAAGACGTGAACTGGGCTCCCCTATCGGTGGTAATGTGTGAGGGGACCCCACAACGAGCAATCCAATGGGATACCATGGCCCTCGCGCATGCATCAGCAGAGGTATCCGCCAACGGGATTGCCTCCGCCCACCTGGTAAACCTGTCTACGATAGTCAGTAAGTGGGTAGCCCCGCGCGAACAAGGCAGGGGGCCTACCAGGTCTACATGGATGTGCAGGAACCTGCCGTCCGGGACGGCGAAATCCTGGACCGGCGGGTATACATGTCTCTGCACTTTGGAGGTCTGGCATGAGATGCAGGAACGGGCCCATGCAGCGACCTGCTTCCTTAACCCGTGCCAAACGAACTTCGCCGTGACCCAGGCAGAGGTGGCGCGAATAGACGGGTGCGCTAGGCTATGGATGGTGTCGAAAATCTGATGACGCTAAGCGACCGGGACAATTGGACGGGCTTTACCGGTGGAAATATCACAAAGGACTTGCACGCCTGAGTTGCCGCATGGCACTCTGACCAGCTTCAGTCCTGATTCAGCATTGCAATAAATCTCCATACCAGCGACTGCCCGTTGGGCGGCTGCCAGCTCCTCGTAATCAATGCCGAGACTAAGCGCAGAAACTTCGGGCAGCGCTGGACGGGACAATGCGTCGGCCACAACATTTAGCTTGCCTGCCACATGCTGAATATCAGATGTGAATTCGGAGATGTGGGCAAGGTGCCGTTGCTGCCTGGCAGACCAAGGGTCAGAAACCTTGGACAAGACGAAAGTTAATGTCTTGTGGTCGGTGAACACAGTGAAAGCGCGCCCCTCCAGGAAATATCGAAAATGACAGATTGCTAGGTAAAGCGCAAGAAGCTCCCTGTCGAAAGCGCTGTATTTAACTTCGGGGGCTCGCAGATGCCTGCTGAAAAATGCCAACGGCACCCAGCGATTACCTTCCCGCTGCTCGAGGACGGCGCCTACCGCGACGTCGGAGGCGTCCATGGTGAGGGCCGTTTGGGCTGAAGCCCTAGGGTGTACCAGCATAGTGGCATTGGCCAATGCGGTCTTAGCCCCCTCGAACGCCTTCTGTGCCTCTTCGGACCAGCCCAAGTCCTTAGGCTTACCGGCCAGGCATTGGAACAACGGCCGCATGATGGCGGCTGCCGACTGGACGAATCGGTGATAAACGTTAACCATCCCGATAAACTCCTGCAGACCCTTAACCGATAATGGCCTGGGGAAATGACGGATAGCGTCGACTTTCTCGGGCAGTGGTTGCGCTCCCTGAGAGGTGATGCTATGCCCTAGGAACGAGATGGAGCGCAGACCGAACTGGCACTTCTCGGGGTTGATCACCAACCCGTGTTTGTGCAGCCGTTCGAAAAGTAGGTGGAGGTGCTTGGTATGCTCTGCCTGCGAACGGCTGGCTACCAGGATGTCATCTAGGTAGATGAAAATAAACGGCAAACCCCGGCCGACCTGAGCCATTAGCCTCTGGAACGCCTGAGCTGCGTTCTTCAAGCCAAAAGGCATTCTGAGCCACTCAAAAAGGCCGAATGGGGGTAATGGTGGCCGTTTTAGGGACGTCGTCGGGGTGGACCGGGAATTGATTATACCCACGGATAAGGTCGACCTTCGAGAAGATGGTCGCACCTTCCAGATGGGCCGAGAAATCCTGGATGTTCGGGACTGGATACCGGTCGGCTGTAGTTACTGCGTTCAAACGCCTGTAATCGCCGCAAGGTCTCCAGCCCCCGGACGCTTTGGGCACCATGTGTAACGGGGAAGCCCAAGGGCTATCCGACCGCCGGACAATCCCCATGTCCTCCATAAGTTGGAACTCGTCTCGTGCGATGCACAGTTTATCGGGCGGGAGACGGCGTGCGCGGGCGTGTACCGGTGGACCCTCGGTGAGAATGTGGTGGACCACGCCATGACGGGGCGTGGCCCCGTCGAACCAGGGCATGAGCAACCCAGGAAAATCGGCGAGCAGGGCTGTGAAAGGTTGCTGGATCTCAGCTACCTTGACGAGTTGCTGCAGGGGCATTGACGGGTTGCACGGCTTGGTAGGGCGTGGTCCCGGCGCGGGGATCATGCGACCACCCCGTACATCTACTAACAGGGAGAACGCGCGCAAGAAATCGGCCCCCAGGATCGGTTGGGCGACATCGGCAACTATAAACTTCCACCTGTACTGGTGGGAGTCGAAATTTAGTTTCGCGGTCCGCGTGCCGTAGGTGCGAATATCGCTCCCGTTAACGGCCAAAAGGACAGGTCCCACCTTACCCGCACGAACGTCTCGGGCGCTTGGAGGCAGGATACTGGCATGGGCACCGGAGTCCACCATGGAAACGGTGGCCGGAATGGCGATCACGGACAAAGAGGCATACGTTGGGGCCGATTGCGTTCGCCTCTATGGACGATCGGCCTGGGCATTTCCCGGAAACGAACAAGGGCTCCGACATCTTCGGGCTTCCGTTCCGTAGCGCTGGTGGTAGTAGCACCATCAGCGTTGGGTGTAGACCACTGGCCGCGGCGATTCGTCTTCGGCGCTGGGCTGGGTCTCTTCCTCTTCCCGATGTCGGTTCGGCTGCACCCGTTGCGTGACCATGGGGCGGGCGACGGCGTGTAAGTCCCGTCGTCTGAGCGCCCACAGCTCGTCGGCTCTTTCCGCGAGCCGCTGCGGTTCGCTGAAATCGGCTCCCGCTAGCATTAGCTGCACTTCGTCGGGCATCTGCTCTAAGAACGCTTGTTCAAAAAGCAAGCAGGGGCGGCGCCCGTCCATTAGGGCCAACCTCTTTGCCATGATCGTCGATGGCCTTTGGTCGCCAATGCAGTCTATATGTAGCAGTCTTGCCGCCCTGTCTCTACGGGTGAGACCGTAGGCATGGAATAACATGGCTTTCAACCCTTCGTACTTGCCGCTGGACGGAGGGTCTCTGATAAAGGGCAACAACCTCGAGGCACAGTCCTGTGGTAACGCTCCTACCACATGAAAATACATGGTGTCGTCGTGGTCGATGCGATGTCGATGAAACTGTGACTCCACATGGGTGAACCACACCTGAGGTTGATCAGGCCAAAAAGCTGGCAGTTTGAAGGCCGGTGAGCCCTGCCTCGTGCTGGCCGATTCTGCGGGAAGACCTTCTTCTTGCATAATTCTGTTGTCTAACGACGGCTAGACAGGTCGGGGTCACCAAATTAGTGGTCTGATAAACGACTCCTGGAGTTTTCAACAATACTTTATTCGAAAGTTCAAGTTGCAGCATGCAGGTTTAACAGACACGTCTGGCCACATCGGTGGTCAGCGCTGAACTAACGCGCGCAAGGGAAAAACCGCGCGAAAACAACAGCCCCTCCCGAGTCACGTGACCGCGGCTTCCGAACGCCGGGTTCGATATCTGCGTGCGCTAGCAGCGCCGCTACAATATTTCAGTTATTTCTTTTTAATTATTTTGTAAAAATGTCTATTTATGGGATATTGTGTGTAGAATTTAATCCATTTTAGAATAAGGCTGTAACGTAACAAAATGTGGAAAAAGTGAAGGGGTCTAAATATTTTCTGAATGCACTGTATGTCTTTGGAGTGTGGGAGAAAGCCGGTGTACTCGGAAAAAACCCACGCATTCACAGGGAGAACGTACAAACTCCTTCAGATAGCAGCTGTAGTCAGGATCGAATCCGGATCTCTGGTGCTCTCAGGCAGCAGCTCTACCGCTGCGCCACTGTGCCACATTTATCTGTAATTATCTGTAATTGTGGCATCAGTTGATCAGTGGTTTCTGGCAGAACCATTTTTTTGTGACAATACATTCAAGGAGCAAACAAATTTATGCACAATAAAATTCTGACAATATTTTCCTTCGATCTTTTGACTGCAATTTTAAAACTGATAACTGTTCACCAGAAGCAACACAGTTTTTCTCCATGTTTCCCTGACAAAACCCTTCATAATTCAAGGAATTCTTACTCAAGAAAAGCCTTTTGCCGTTAGACTGCAAACTTTAGAGATGCAGTGTGGAACCAGGGCCTTCAACCCACTGACCAGCGATCCGTATTTGACAGCTACTTCCCTGAGCACTGACGCCCCTTAAATCTCCCGAGTGCCTGCCCCCGCAGGAGCATGGCGAATTGTCACAGCAGGTAGCAGTTCTGAGATTTTATCAACTGGCTTTTTCCATCAATCTGTTGCCGTTTGATGTCCATCTCACCTCCTACAAGATTCCTCACAAGTCCCTCCCTTGTCGCTTCCTCCCATGGAAAGGCTAACACGATTCTCTTATCTCCCTGCAAAATCTCTCTCTCGCCTTAGCTCAGATACCTCGCATACAAAACAGCTGACTCAATCGACCTTACATCAAGATAAATAGGAGAGAACGTATTAGATACTAACAAGCCAGCTCAGTCGAGCGAGTGCGTCTGCTCAACAGAGCAGGTGTAAATCTAAATAGACCACAGGAAAGCAATTTTAATTAAACAGTAAAGTATTACCACTTAAATTATCAAGGGAGCCCAACGCTGCCACGAGGCCAGGCTGGTGAAATACGGTTTCTAATGAATGTGTATTGCTTTTGCACCATCGTAAAAGTCTAAATATCATAAGCCGAAGCATGGTAAGTCGAAGAGTATCTGTACTCTGTAATCATCAGAGGGCACATTTACAGACAGATCCTAGATCTGATACAACAGCGTGCGTGCGTGCGTGTTGCATGTGCTGATGACGCCACACACGAGTGATTCACCTGTCATCCAATCACAGGCCCCCTTATGCGCATCAGTTGTATGCTATATTTTGCCAATTCCTGCCAAAACAAAAAGTTTCAGTAACGTCTGGTGTTGTTCGGTCAGTTTGGCATGTGCAAATATGGATAAACCTGTAAAAAAAGAAAAGAGTGTGCAGCTATAACAAGCAATGGGAAGCCAAAAAGACGTGGGTTAAGCCCATCAGCAGTGACTTGATGAAGGCCTTCTGTACTTTATGCCGTCAGGAATTTGTCCCTTATTTGGACCTTTTGTCCCCGGACAAATCCCACAGGTTCACAAGGAGAACGTACAAACTCCTAACAGACAGCACCCGTAGTTAAGATTGAACCTGGGTCTCTGGCGCTGTAAGGATACAACTCTACTGCTGCGCCACTGTGGTTTTCAATGAAAACCATTCACAATTTCAAGGTGCTCCTCACAAGTGCGGCAGTGGTGCAGCGGAGACCCAGGCCCACAGCCAACACGGAGAAGAAGCGCCAACTCCAGCCCAACTTTGCCTGTCCCACCGGGTTAACCAACAGCCCATGACTGACAGGACACCAGCCCGGAGCAGTGGAGCTAGCGCTTCTTCTCTGCACCGGCTGCAACGGGCCAGCGCCCCGCCAGTCCAGGGCTGCCGGTCAACCCGACGGGACAGGCAGAGCCAAGCCGGAGCCAGCGCCTCCCTTCCGCGTCGGCTGCAAGCCTGGGCCGCCACTGCAACAGGCCGGTGCCCCGCCAGTCCAGGGCCGCCCCCGGACAGGGATGGGACACCCGGGAGGGAACGGGGACGGCCCAGCAGCAACTCCGTGGCAGATCCCGACTACTAACGAAATGCAGGTCTGCACCCACGCAGCAGCACAGCCGCCGAGAATGTTTATCGCGAGTGACCCATGACCTGGGCATGCGCAGTCGGAACACTGCAGATAAACACAAGCCTCCCTTCAATGTTCTCACCCCCACCATTAAAATGTAAGGCCCCCCCCCACTCTGCCCTCTCAAGAGGTGCAGAAGCCTTCCACCAAATATCTCTCACCACCACTCCTCCAGGCGACCCATCAAACAATCATCAAGGGCTTAGTGGAGGTAGGGTAAGGGTCCTTGAGCATATTAAGCATGCAAGCAATGTTGCACTCTGCCATTGTTCTTGTGAGTAATAGAAATGTCCAATAAAGGCCCCTCGCCCGAGAACTACAGTATGTTGGTTCAGCTTGCACTTGTGCATTTAATGCATCTTATGCAGCGCTAATGAATTTCTGGCTCTTTTTTCGTTCCATTGTTGCAACATTCTGTATAATGTGGTTCATAAAATATCACAAATTACACAACACATTTCAATTTCTAATATATTTACTATTTATTACACAGTTGTTCCGTATGTTGGTGAATTGTTCCATTCATTACAGGGTTCCCTAGGTGCAATAATGTTCGAAAAATTATTTCTCTGCTCATCTCAGTACTCTTCCTTTCAGCTAAAGAAGTAAAGAATTAATAATGCAATCTACTAGTAATTTGTTGTGATGTGGAGAAATCCACAAAAATATTTTTCTCCCTTACGACGACACAATAAATAAGGACTCAGAATAAATAAGGACTCAGTGCGCAGAATTTATTTCTCAAGAGTTAATGAGTTAAAATCGGGAGGTAGAATTTTTCACAAATACCAATCAATTACTTTCTTTAGATGGCAATGGAACAGATTGATTGTCTAGCAGCTTTTCCAGAGCGATCCATGCATGGCAGACAATTACCTGCGGAAGAAGAAACGTTGTCATGACAATGTCATTACTATCAGATCAATACAGTAATTTGCCGTACTGAAACTAATCAACAGACACAAGCAAGTCCTCCAAGGAGCAACATCACAACATTGAGACAGATCAAGTATTCTGATGCCATGTTTAACCCTATAATTAAAATAGTGTAAAAACAATGTAATGCTGAATAGTGCAGAACTCCGAGCACAGTTCCTTCGAGACAAATTATATTTAAACACATCATATCCAAGAATAAATGTGACGGGTGCAAACGGAAACCAATTGTGCGTGCCTCTCTGTTGTCAATGCTACTCCCATGAATGAAAGGCAACATCAGTTCTGTGAACAAACCCACCAGGCAGATTACAGTAATATCTCGACTTTTGGAGAAAATGCATCGTAGAAACACATCATATTGATTTAAAGATGTTGTGCCAGCAGGAAAGCCCTTGAGATCTGAGATAAAAATTGAAGTCATTTTTAGATCATGAAAATTATTCCATATGATGACATTCACATTAATGGCTAATTGAACGCTGGGGAACTGACAATGCAGAAATGTGCATATTTTTTTCACAATTTTGTTGATTTAGTATTCTCCTTTGGAAATCAAGTACGAAGGTCTACCAACTCATTCACAGAGAATTACAACGAGTTATTAGGTTGTTCCGCCAATGCATAGAATACCCAAGAGTTCTGTATCTGATCAAATCCTAATGGTTATGTCCTATTAGGTATATCCTAATGCTTCATTATAGATTCACTTTCCTTGACCTGCAAATCTACCAGTAGGTCATGACAATACAATATTTGAGATGGGGCTAGATGAGAACTTTAATTATAGGCATTATTTTTCAGCTTTATCTTTCTGCCTTCAAGGGTGAATAATTGAGTTTGTAGAGTTTGCATTTTAAGCAAAGTAAAACTGTGAATTACAGACAATAAAGACCAATGCCTGGTCTATACTTAATTAGAATAATTGAGTCCTAGTATCATACAGCACAGAAAAAGGCCCATCTGCCCACAATGTCAATGCCAACCAGGAGAAGGCAGGAGAATAGGGTTGAGAGGGAAAGATAGATCAGCCATCATTGACTAGTGGGATAGACTTGATGGGACAAATGGCTGAATTCTGCTCCTATAACATGAACTCAAGCTCACCAATAGGCACTTTCAGCCACTTGCCCAACTTCATTCCAAAGTTAAGGTTTAGTCCTGACACTTCCCTCAATGGGCAATCTGTACACTGGCTCAAAACTCTCTCTTGGATGCACCTTAAAAAAATACACCTTGTTTGAGCCTTTCGCACGAAGCTGATTTAAATGTGATCTTTTAATTTAGCCTCAGACCCAATGTAAGAGACAAAAAGCCATTAAGATTGGGTTTCAACTGTGGATATCAATGCCGTTACTTCTGTGGGGAGCAGTGCACACTGGGTTATGATCATGTTCAAAGTAACTGCACCAGGGTGGCACAGTGGCACAGCAGTAGAGTTGCTGCCTTACAGCGCAGGAGACTAGGGTTCAAAGTCAAAGTCAATTTTATTGGTCACATGCACCCGAAGGTGCAGAGAAATGAATTTGCCAGCAGCGATACACTTAAAAAGAACACACAATACACAATAGAATTTAACACAAACATCCACCACAGCATTCTTCACTGTGGTGGAAGGCAACAAAGTTCAGTCAAGTCCTCCTCCTTTGTTCATCCGTGGTTGGGCCCATAAACCCTCCGTAGTCGCCGCTACAGACGGCCCGATGTACAGGCCCTCTTGTCGGGATGATCAAACCTCCGACGTCGGGACGGTCAAACACACTCGGGGGCTTGGAGTGCCCGAATCGGCAACTTTCCTACTGGAGACCGCGGCTTCAGGATGTTATAGGCTGCAGGTCGGCGGTCCGAGCTCTTCTCCGGCAATCCCCCGGCCAGGGCTCCCAGGCTCCGGATGGTAAGTCCACGCCCCCGCCCGTGGCGAGAAGCTCCGCAGACCACAGCCCCATGATGCCAAAGTCACCAGGCCAGCGATCGGAAGCACTCCTCTCTGGCGATCCCCGGCAAGGTTTTGCCTGCTCCGCGATGGAAAAGTCCACGCTGTGCCCCGCTGCTGAAACTCCAGGCCCAACTCCGGGATAGGCCCCTCCAATCCATGCTGTTAGGCCCGTGAGGGAGGCAACATGGAAAACATCGGCCTCTCCGTCGAGGAGGCGACCAAAAGCGGTTCCCCCCCTTTCCCCCCCCCCACCACTCCCCACACAAGACACACCAAGAGACACCTAAAGTAACATTTAGAAACACCAACAAAAACCCCCAAAAAGTTGAAATAACAAACACACTGCTGGCAGGGCAGCCGACTCGCAGCTCCCCTACCGACCATATCATGCATGTTCATAAGATTCTAGGAGTAGAATTAGGCCATACGGCCCATCAAGCCTACTTCACCATTCAATCATGACTGATCTATCTCACCTAACCCCATTCTCCTGCCTTCTCCTCATAACCTCTGACACCCGTACTAATCAGGAATCTATTTCTGCCTTAAAATATATACACTGACATTGCCTCCATAGCCTTCTCTGGCAAAGAATTCCACAGATTTACCACACTCTGACTAAAGAAATTCCTCCTCATCTCTTTCCTAAAAGAACGTCCTTTAATTCTGAGGCTATGACCTCTGGTCCTAGACTCTTCCACTAGTGGAAACATCCTTTTGATATCCACTCTATCCAAGCCTTTCACTTGAGGCTCGGTTAGAGGTTGGTAGATATGACACTGTGGGGATTACCGAGACGTTGCTGCAGGAGGATCAGGCCTGGGAACTTAATATTCAGGGTTATACATCCAATAGAAAGGGACAGGCAGGTGGGCAGAGGAGGGGGGGGGGGGTAGCTCTGCAGGTGAGGGACAGAATTCAGTCCCTTGCGAGTGAAGATATAGGGACTGACGAGGTAGAGTCACTGTGGATTGAGTTGAGGAATTGTAAAGGCAAGAAGACACTAATTGGTGTTATCTACAGACCCCCAAATAGTAGCCCGGATGTAGGGTGTAAGTTGCAGTAGGAGTTAAAACTGGCATGTAACAAAGGTAATGCCACTGTGGTGATGGGGGATTTCAATTTGCAGGTAGACTGCGCAAATCAGGTTGGTTTAGGACCCCAAGAAATAGAGTTTGTAGAGTGCCTCCGAGATGAACTCTTAGAGCAGCCTTGTAATGGAGCCGACCAGAGAAAAGGCAATTCAGGATTTAGTGTTGTCCAATGAACCAGATTTGATAAGAGAACTCGAGGTAAAGGAACCGCTCGGAGGTAGTGATCATAATATGATTAGTTTTAATCTGCAATTTGAGAAGGAGAAGGTTAAATTGGAAGTGTCCGTGATGCAGTTCAACAAAGGGGACTATGAAGGCATGAGAGAGGAGCTGGCCAAGATAGACTGGAAAGGGATCCTAGCAGGAATGACAGTGGAACAGCAATGGCAGGAATATCAGGGCATAATCCAGAAGACGCAGGATCATTTCATTCCAAAAAGGAAGAAAGATTCTAAGGGGGAGTAAGAGGCAACCGTGGCTGACAAGAGAAGTTAGGGATAGAATAAAACTAAAAGAAAAGATGTATAGCACAGCAAAGAGTAGCCGGAAGCCAGAGGATTGGGAAACTTTCATAGGAAAACAGAAGGAAACAAAACGGACAATATGGGCTGAAAAGATGAAGTACGAGGGGGAAGCTGGCCAGGAATGTAAAGAAGGACAGTAAAAGCTTCTTTAGATATGTTAAGGGAAAAAGAATAGCAAAGTCAAATGTGGGTCCCTTGAAGGCAGACATGGGTGAAATTATTACAGGGAACAAGGAAATGGCAGAAGAGTTGAACAGGTACTTCGGATCTGTCTTCACTAAGGAAGACACAAACAATCTCCCAGAAGTACTGGAGGACAGAGGATCTAAGGGGGTAGAGGAACTGAAATAAATTTTCATTAGGTGAGAAATAGCATTGGGTAGGCTAATGGGACTGAAGGATGATAAATCCCCTGGGTCTGATGGTCTGCATCCCAGGGTCCTCAGGGAGGTGGCTCTAGAAATAGTGGACGCATTGGTGATCATTTTCCAATGTTCAATAGATTCAGGATTAGTTCCTATGGATCGGAGGATAGCTAATGTTATCCCAATGTTCAAGAAAGGAGCAGAGAGAAAACTGGAGTCAATTATTAGGGGCATTTGGATAGCAGTAAAAGGATTAGTCCAAGTCAGCATGGATTTATGAAAGGAAACTCATGCTTGACTAATCTTCTGGAATTTTTTGAGGATGTGACAAGTAAAATGGATGAAGGGGAGCCAGTGGATGTAGTGTATCTAGACTTTCAGAAAGCCTTTGATAAGGCCCCGCACGGGAGACTGGTGACTAAAATTAGAGCACATGGTATTGGGGGTAGGGTGTTGATATGGATAGAAAAATTGGTTGGCAGACAGGAAGCAAAGAGTAGGAGTGAACGGGTCCTTTTCAGAAAGGCAGGCAGTGGCGAGTGGAGTGCCGCAAGGCTCGGTTACCATTTACCATACATATTAATGATTTGGGAAGAGGGAATTAGGAGCAACACTAGCAAGTTTGTGGAAGACACAAAGCTGCGTGGCATTATGAACTGTGAAGAGGATGTTAGGAGGTTGCAGGGTGACCTGGACAGGTTGAGTGAGTGGGCAGATGCGTGGCAGATGCAGTATAATATAGATAAATGTGAGGTTATCCAATTTAGTGGCAAAAACAAGGTGGCAGATTATTATCTCAATGGGGTTAGGTTAGGTAAGGGGGGAGGTACAGCGTGACCTGGGTGTCCTTGTACACTGGTCACTGAAAGTTGGCGTGCAGGTACAGCAGGTAGTGAAGAAAGCAAATGGAATGTTGGACTTCCTAACAAGAGGATTTCAGTATAGGAGTAGAGAGGCTCTTCTGCAGTTGTATAGGGCTCTTGTGAGACCACATCTGGAGTATTGTGTGCAGTTTTGGCCTCCTAATTTGAGGAAGGACATCCTTGTGATTGAGGCAGTGCAGCGTAGGTTCACGAGATTGATTCCTGGGATGGCGGGACTGTCATATGAGGAAAGATTGAAAAGACTAGGCTTGTATTCACTGGAGTTTAGAAGGATGAAGGGGTATCTTATAGAAACATATAAAATTATAAAAGGACTGGACAGGCTAGATGCAGGAATTTTTCCCCCAATGTTGGGCGAGTCCAGAACCAGGGGCCACAGTCTTAGAATAAAGGGGAGGCCATTTAGGACTGAGGTGAGAAAAAACGTTTTCACCCAGAGAGTTGTGAATTTGTGGAATTCCCTGCCACAGAGGGCAGTGGAGGCCAAATCACTGGATGGATTTAAGAGAGAGTTAGATAGAGCTCTAGGGGCTGGTGGGAATCAAGGATACGGGGACAAGGCAGGCACGGGTTATTGATTGGGGGACGATCAGC